>CM060890.1:21766264-22373764 GCA_030762935.1 Hymenopus coronatus | reverse complement strand
GCATTCAAAGGCCCCCAGTTTGAAATGGTTAGGGTAAGTTACTCAGATAGTTTTTCCGAGGTTTTCCCTTGTTCTAAGAATATACATGTTGGGTATTACTATGGACCTGGACTTTTTGAGCAACATTTCATTCAGTCTCCCACGTGGTTAAAGGACGTTAAACTATAAAGAAAACTATTAGCATATTATTTGTAAGAAATGAATTCACTATCAGCTTCTGAAGTCCGCTGAGAGCACGTTTTGCATTATTTTTTGAGGTTCATCTCTCGCCTTTCTGCGGATATGTATTATTGTTTCATATTTACACTAGTTGTTACTATGGAAGAGACAACGTTAAGCAAGAAGGTAAGGCGGATTTTTCTGCATGCGTTGTTCGCAGAGATATGATTCATTCAGCAACTCATTGTAGTCACAAATCTTTCTCCCTCTAATGTTGGGCTACTCTGGACCGTGCCATTGTGATCAGCCGTCAGAGTGAGGGAAGATGTTTCATATCAGGAAAAGGACAATGTGGAGTCATGAGAGGTGAGATTGGGCTTTGCTGGTCCAGACTTATATTCCGTTAATTTCGGCGAACTTTCAAATGAAGATTGTCGTCATGAATAACCTTCAGATATTTATTTGTGATGTTCAAATTATTAGTTTGCATTCAAGATATCCGCATGGAAACTCTTTTGAGCTTCCTCTTTCCCTTGATCCTTCTATACCGTAATTTCATTATACTACAATCATTTTAGAGTTGGAGTGCCGGCAGGACTGCTTTGGAGGCGGGATTCCATGGTGATGGAAACAGCGTGAGAAGGCTTTGGATCCCTATGACAGGAGATTCCGTCAGAAATGAGGCGCGGGCTCCTAGCGCTGCCGTGTTGAGACGAACAGCTTGGACTGGTTTGAGACTCTCGACAATGCTGTTTCCTTGTCATCCGTTTTCGGCCACCCATCAATAATACTCTGTTTCAACTATCCTCCTGGAGTCTGACGCACAATAAGTCCATGGTGGCTTATTTTGGATGGAAACACGATGACACGCACGAGCTTCAAAAAAGCGCGCGATCGTGTGAATTGTTATTAAGTTTATGAAAATTTTGCAATAAAATTTGACAACCGCAAACTTCAGTTTACGCGAAACATCTTTCGGAAATGTTTATTTTAATAATTAAGGGGCTTAACAATTTATAAACTATAATATAAGTAGGTTTTAATGACAAAATTAATTGTTTGGAAACAGCGAAATTCTTTTTATGCGTAAAGAATTTTGAATACTGTTGTATAATTAGTAAATGATAGATGAGAATACACTAGACAAAGCTGTAGATCTCTTTAAATCACAGGATTAATTGTAAATACATTTTCTTTTGCCATACACCATTTGGCACACATTCTCTGGAAAGGAAGAGAATTGTTCTGTCCATAACCAGGGAAGCTTTGGAAATGAACCCTAACACTGGATCTGAGATACTGAATCTTTTCAAGGAACGGATTTTAGAACATAATGAGAGTAGATCCTCAAATGCAGCAGTACAATAAGTATTTTATACTGACGTACTGGAGATCAACAACTTCAATTTGTGCCCCGTTATTCAAAATCTCTTCGAGTTGGCAATATTTTCTCTATTATTATCTGTATTATATTTAAGTTGGCATTACCTTTTGGGTTTTTTTTTCTAAAGATTCAAAATAGTCTAGAGAATAGGTAGTAATTCAAGCACCCGAGAAAACAATAATCACACCCTTCAGCTCAGAATCTAACATGGATTCTGTATTTGAAGATTTATAAGCTAATCACTATAGCACATTAAGGTCACATTCACATAAAACGTTACACGAATTCTTCAGGAACTTATCTTGTAGACAGGTTAATAAATGTGGTCATTCGAAATTATTTTCGTCAACGTATAAAAGAACACTATCGCCAGTAGTTAACGCCAAACCTTGCAGTTTAAGTGTTGATGTTTGCGTCAACGGAATTCGAGAAGAAAAAACATAATCTCACTTCACAGAAGCGGAAAAGAGGAAATGGAACAATTTGAAGGGCACTTCATTATTTTATTTGAAAAGTGTATTTATTATGATAAAAACTTCAAACCTTACAAGGATGATTTGTTAAAATTAAATATTTGGAAACACACTTTTACAAATGAACTGCCATGTGGAAGTAGATTACATTATTATTAAGCTGGTGCCTTTCGACGATTTGTGAAACTTAAGAGATTATTAACAATTCCATTTTTTCCGTGTGTGGAAAAATATAATAAATAGTATAAATTGAACACAAAGCAATTGCAGTAGTACCAACATTAAATGCAGTGTTGCATGATCGCTAAACATCGCAACCTCTATTTTTAACCGCTTTCACACTTCAATTACCTTGTTCTGACGCCAACCATTTGTTGGGATTGAATGGCAAGACGAATCTTATGTACATGTTATACTTTAAGCCCTCACGTTAATGTTAATGTTTCTGCGTGAGGGGAAAAGGAGATGGAGCTTTATTTATGGCTCTTTAACTGCTGTGGTTCTCAGCGTCTCATTTTAAGCCGGGCATGAAAGACCGCTTAATTTTGCTCGGAAGTCTCTTTTATCAGGCTTGAGGTTCTTTTATGTACCATAAATCTGCGACAGGGGACCAACGGCTTTACTTCGCTTCCGAAGGAAACCATGCTAAGGGATTTTACACACACAAAAAAATCCATCGTCCTTCACCAGATTTGAACCCGTGACCTTGGGTATATTAAGTTAGAATGATAACCACGGAGGGCGACCTCTGCCTGAATGGTCTCTAACTGTTTTGTTCTCCTCTTACTATAAAACAGTTTGATATACGTGGCCCCCAATTTTGAAAGTTGCTACCTTTAGTTCTGCAATTTTACTGTACTTTGAGGCATTACGTTTCTTGTATCGAATCTTATAACGATGTTAAGGATAAACATAAAATAAATATCGTTCGTAAACGACAATAAATGTTGGAAGCAAAGAAATGCGATCAAACGTAAGGACTTGTTCCTTGGCAGTGAGGTCTAGAAGCAAAACAATGCTTAGGTAGGAAGGGTTAGTCAACCCGCCCGCATGGAAATGTTTGCACTTAGTGAAAATTCGAACAAAGAGTGGGAAGTTGAATGCATATACGAAGCGGAATGCTTCTTAAATAGGAATATACTAAGCGACCAATGGTAAAGGAAATATCACGTGGAAAAACGAGAATCGAATAAGGAAATGTGAAATATGTAGAGATAAAATGTTGAAAAACACTCTCAGATGGAAACGGCGCATTTACAGTTGTAGCTGAAAGTCGGTAAATATACGTGTCTTGAAAACGTCGAGTGAAGTTATTAAAATGTACGGTTAAACGAAATGAAATGGGGTTATTATTTATGGAAACTCTTTAACCGCTATTTTTCTTAGCGTCATATTTATTATGGGCGTGAAAGACCGCTTAATTTTGCTCATTGGCCTCTTTATCAGACCTGAGGTTCTTTTATGTGCCATAAATTTTAAACACGGACCCAGCGACTTTACTTGCCTTCCGAAGAAAGCCATGCTAAGGATTTTTACGCCCTAAACAAATCTATCGCCCTTCGCCGACTTAGAACCCGCGACTTGGTTAACAAGTATCCATAAATTTACGCGTGCAGATAGGTTAGGTGCGCCTAATTATATAATGATAATAGTGACGTGTGTGAGTAACATTAACACAGAAGGGTAAGAGGAAATAAAGAGTTTAAACAACGAAAATATAAACGAACCAACCGTATTGTTTACCATCCCTGGGAGCAAAGATCCATGCATTGCTGACCTAGAATTGAACCCAGAACCCAACGTAAGAAACATAATGCTACTAAACCGGCTCATATCACCTTCCATCAAAATTACCACCCCATCCTTAAAAACTTCCAATGCCTTATGGTATAAATTTCTAAAGTGAAAAAACTAAACCTGTTTAAAATTCTGAAACTTCTCTATTGTACCTTGTCTTGAAGTTGTCAGCAGCAGCTAAATTCAGAGGCCCACTGATGAGCTAATTTGAAACAAAATGAATTCATTCCATTCAAGTCTCGAAGCCTTTGGCATGTAGTGTGGAACGTAAAAGCATAAAAAGTCAAAAAAGAGCAAATATCACAGGTACTTTGTGTAAAACGAACAATGTTGTGAAATCTGTCAGTCAGAAACATGACATGTGGCATGAGAGATGGGAATGCTACCTCGCTGGGCGTGACAGCTTTTACAAATTCCTGACCGAAATACCCGGAAAGCATTGCTTATTTGTTTAATGTGGGGCACGGGTGAAAGTTTCCCCATTTATTGGCAGCTATAGTCTTGAGGTAGGTGGGGTTCGGTCGGTAAGGCAGGCAGCTTCATGTCCCACCTCTGGTGGCTGGGTCAGTACGGCGTGCCTGCACGGGGATCAATAGAGGCGCTGCTCCAGATCTGGGGCAGTACAGCCACCGGGTCCGGGAGGGAGTGATGATGTTGATGATGCAGTGGTCCAGGCCTAGGGGTGGTAGTGGGGGAGGGTCCACTGGTGTACAACATCACAGCAATATGTATTGCACACGGTACATACACAAACGCTTTTTAGGCCTGCCGTCGTCGTATTGTGGAGAGCGACGTCGTGCGAGATGTAGAACTGGGCGTGGTTCTCCCCGTAGCGGGGCCACTAAACTCTGCATCGACAGGAGAAGAGGGGGTGAGGCCGATTTGACCCGAGTACAGCCGAAAAGCACCGAGAGAAATTGGGATTGTAACCCTGATAGCGATTCTGATCTTCATTATATTAATAACCTACTATAATTTCTTTATTTGCAGTATATTATTTCTGGAACACTTCTAAAAATCAAATTTTGGGTAAATTTGATTATTTTGTTCTTTTTTACTCTTTTTTACGTCTAACAAACCTCTAAATTAAGAAAATGCGTGTAAGAAATTAAAATGATAAAGTACTAGTTAAACTAGAGATTCAGTATACTTACAACATTATAGACAGAAACCAATAATGAGAGATATTTAAACAAAATAGGAAAATATATTCCAGTAGCTTATAACAAGTGAAGTGGAATTTTTAAAATAAGAACTAATAACAATAAATTTTTGCAAAATATTTAACTCAAATGTAATAGTAAGTTAAGAAAAAATATTTCATATCATGCAGAGTAGAATATTTTGTGAAATAATACTAAAGAATTTACACCTAAGTGAAATCTTCTCAAAGAGACTGTCCATTTGCTGGTGGGCTGCTGATGCTAGTTCCACATTGCAGGAAAATGGAGCACCTAGAGTTCTGATGTAAGGGAAACCTCAGTTTACCCAGTAGTCCGAATTCCATGACCTAGCAACTTACACTACAAAAATGTAAGTGGTACTACACAGATGACTTCAAACTTTCACTGCTTTGAAACACAAAAATTGGAACTTTTATAGTTGTAATGATCGATCTGGTAAATCGATTATCTTTATTATGGGGTTATATTTGAAAAAGCTGAAAAGTTAAATTGAAAAATAGTTTACAAAAGAATAAAGAATATGTAATGTAATCTTTAACATTTACTATTATTTAGTGTGGCACTTGTGAGTTATAAAATAATGATGAGGGTATATCAATATCCTTTCTATTGCTACCTTCTCTTGCTTATGTGTCAAATCACCGAAGTCTATCCATGCAAGTTTGTCATGTAGCTCTTAACTGCCATATGCGCTAGCCACCTATCGTAGCTGCTAAAGGGAAATACAAACTAGTCCCTTATATATATGAAGAGAATTGTCAAATGTATATTGTACAGTCATGAAATCAAATATACCAAAGAAGAGTTAACCACTGCATAAGTTTTGCAATAGTTAGGTAAGAGGACGCGAATCCTTGTTTCTTATAAGCTTGACTCGGTAATGTATTCCCTTTCCCCTTATTGGCTAAGTGTATATTTGATTGGTGAAATACAAACCCTATCTAGTGCAAGGCCAGGCAATAAAACTCTTCGTCATGATATATATGCTGTCGTCTTCTGAGAGGCAGTATCATTATTTGTTGATAAAAAATTTTTCGTATAGCAAGCTTGGAAGCTACTAAACTTAAAGACCAAGTTTTGTATTTAACCGACTTTTCGTTTTTGAGTTAAGATGTCCATAGACACACACACACATACACCACTTATACGCAGAACCTTTTTTTTTCTTCATTTTTTTATGCAGGGACTCTAAAACATTTATTTCAGTATCTAATTTTTGGTAGAATACAATACTTTCTCTATGTATTATATATCTACGTATTTGGTAGAAAAGTTAACATTAATGTAATTTAGATGCATTAGATCTTGTAACAAAATATATTTAGTCCACCTGGATAGTATGGGGGTAGTGTGTCTTCCTCACATTCAACAGGTCGGGAGTTTGAATCTCTAGGATGAGTTACCCGGAGAATTTCTTTTTCGCTTATTCTTATACGACGAATGTCGAGTAACTTTAAGCTCTTATTTGAGCACCATTTCACCCATTTCATTCATTGTCCGATATGACCAAACCTAGACGGCCCGGGTTCGATCCCAAGGGACCGCATGTGAGATTTGTGGTGGATAAAGCGGAGCAGGGGTGGGTTTTCTCCGGGTTCTCCGGTTTCCCCCGCCATCTCATTCCACCGGGGTTCCATCTTCATGTATCATCAGTGTCATCGCCTGCGGTGCCAGAGCAGTAAAAGCGGGCGTTAAACACTACCAAAAAAAAAAAAAAAAGATATGACCAACCAGGTTAAGGAACGTTAACCTATATATATTTAAGCATTAACAACTAATCGTAGATGTTCATGTTAACTAAGGAAATACTTTGTGCCACACAGCTGCCTGTTCCACCACGCAATGTGGGGTGACTGGTCACGTGATCGATACGAGATAGGGGCAAAGTGATGTAGAACAGCCTTTAGGTTGAAACCTATCCACCAAGATGTGGAGAGCATGTGCATCTATCATGGTAGTGTGTTTATATCGCTTTTACGCTTTTATCGCATTACCTTGCATTGCCCAGGGCTTACGTCGTCACTCAAAGGTGTGCTATAGACAAACAGGGAAAGGGAGCGCTGAGAATACGTGTCAGTGGGGCAAGGTTATCAGAAGCAGGATTGAATTAACTCTCCTATACTGTACCTGCTCATATGTTGGAGAAGGTACCATCACTTTTGGGAACGAAATACAGTTTGAATTGAAATGCGTTATGGTACTCTAATTTGCCATAGCTTCCAACAATATATGAATTAGTGTTGTAAACCGTCAAAACATTCCGATAGATGTCACTACTACTATAGTTAATATTCGCGTTGTTCTTATTTTAAGCTGTAGTGAAACCAAACAAATGCAACCATTAAAACGATGTCTTTCCCATTGATAGTATAAGTTACAGTTTGATTATTGCAATTACTAAAATATTGAAGTTGTATTAATGTAACAAATATGTCGTGCTCCACTCACATGACGTTCTCTATATATCTGTAATAATTTATTGTTAAAAAGCTTAGTCTTCTATCTACTTCTCGCTAATCGAGATAAACATTAACATTAATGGTCTTATCACTTCTTCCTTGTAATTAGAAGAGAAATAATAGAACACACTAAAGCAATTGTCAAATATTTTAAAAGCTGGTTGCTTTATGATCGCTTCTTTGCATGGCCAGGAGTGACGCGTTCCTGTATGAGAAAAAGTTAGGTATTGTAAATGGAAACCAATAACAAGGAATATCTCGGATATAATCAACTCTACGAAAAAATATATATGACATAAATCGTGTTTTAATCAGATCTGTAGGTTTGTTGCAGCAAGTTTTTTCCAATGGTTTATCAGTTATGCAAAAGTTATTAAGAACCAAGAGCTCTTTAGAGACTATTCCCAGAAAATTCATGATATACATTTAGTTTGTCATGAAAATATATTTAATATGCGTTACAGCCATTTTTGAGAAAATAAAAATTTAGAAATTTGTTCTGTGTAAATGGTAGTTTGAGGTGCGGGGAATTTCCTCAAAATCTTCCACATCCTTGTAAAATACTAAACCTTAATACTACCAAGTGTGGTATTTTACCGCATTTTCGTTTTTGAGTTATCGTGTTCATGTACATACAACACACATGAATATATTTCTAAAAATGCCCTTATTGGATACAAGGGACCCTAAAGCGTATATTATTCGCAAAATCTCGGTATGAAATTTTGAGTGGAATACAATACCTTTTCTACCTATGTACTAAGTAGAGAAAGTAAAAGAAGCAGTGACAAATATACAAACATTATGTCAGTGTTATTGTGAAGATGTTTGAAACAACCAATCAGTTTCCCTACATCTACTTTATACTTAAAAAGGAGAAAATTTTTCACTGAAACAAATGGATTGCGTTGACACGGTAGAAATAAAAAAAAAAAAAAAACGTACATGAAATAAGATATAGTAATGTGTAATTTCTTTCTTAATTTCTGTTTCAACCACTTTAAAATTAGAATATAGACAGAACTGTGATAGCTGCGATAGATATTTGCATTGTTAATTAAATTAGGAATAAAATCACTTTCACTAAACAGCTATTATATACCCCGTAAATTAATAATAACACAGATGAAAATTAGGCAAGCAAATTAAGCTGCATAATTTGACTCCTGCAAAATGAACTGGAACGTTCCTTCCTGCAAAAAATAACCAAAACAATTCTTAGCAGAAAATGGTAAGGCATTGTTGTATGTTGCATTACTTTTGCTTCTTTTAATTAATATTTCCGAATATAAAGTATATAAAATAAATTTAAATATAAGATTCAAACAATTTTTTTTTCTACTTTCTTTGCTATGTACATACTCTGCACATACTAAGGAAAAGGCCAATACCGACTTTACTGAAAATGCATGAAAAAATTCCATGACTGTTTGTGTATGTTTTCTATGAAATAAATTACTAAATTTGAAAAAGTTAAGAATACTGCTAAGTATAAAATGCAACAATTTTATACAATAATTAGGAGTTAAATTTCAAAATATGATATAGGAGGTATATTTGCAAACTCAGTTACTAAAATATTTGAAATTTTAATGTGGATATTTTTAAAAATACATGACGTATGTCAATTCTATGAGAGCACTGCATTGAAACAAATAAAATAATTATATAAATAACCATACAGAATAGAATTTTGATACATGGAAATTTTGTTGTTATGTACAACAGGGACAAATTTCAATAATATATCTCAAATGCTATGGATTTTGCAATTTTCACAGATGCATTACCTTATGAGTAGTGTGGTATCAAGTCGCTAAGTACCTCCAAGTAGGCGTAGTGCACACGTACCCATATGTGTTTATTTTCCTTGAGACTGCAGGTCGGAAGGCGTAACCTTGAGAGGGCTATATGAATTCTGAATCGAAACTTAGTTGAATTCTTTCTGCAAGGTCAATGACCCCACCCTAGGCTAGCAGCTTTCACATTGAGTTTTAAAACGCGGAGGAAAAACTGAGAGCCGTTGTTCTTTATGCCGCACACTTAACACAATGAAGAAATCTTGAGGTAGTAAATTATGTAGTTGTCTTGTGGGAAAACTGTTAGTTGAGAAAAGTGAACTAACACACCGTGGATACACAGTAAGGTATTATTATACCCTGATCCGCTGCATATACTTTGGTATTCCATTCAGAGGAATTCACCTCTCCAGGTTACATTAGTCACGATGCAGGAATTTTATTTATATTGTTTACGAAAGAGATACAACTATGTATACAAAGAGAATACATTCAGAAGAAAATATTCTGTTTAATATGGATCTCACAAATTACAGTTACACATGTTTATTAACAGCTTCCAAATAACCATTTTAGCGAAATATTTCTATCCTTATTTGTTATATAACAATGTACTATATGAGGAACAAGTAAAATCGGATTATTTAAGTTTTTGTAAGCTCATGTCCCTCAAATGCGCAATGTTAACCAATTCTGCTTATACCTCACAATATCAAAATAGTTTATATATTAAATCAACTTTTCATTGAATATAAATAGTTTTTTATTCATTCCACAGATTAAACCCTATTGTACATTATATATTAGGGTGTATATTTATATAGTAAAAATAATTAAAATAATATCAATGCAAAAGCACATTTTACAATTTTTTATATGTATATATATATATATATATATATATATATATATATGTGTGTGTGTGTGTGTGGTGTACAAATTGTATAAAGTTGTTAGAACAACATGTTCTAGTAACAATTTTGTGCCATTTTTTATAAAATCTACATTGCAATTGTTTAAATTGAGTTCTAGGCTTTATCTTCAATACATCAAATGAGTAAAATTGAAAAGTAATTTTTCCACTTTTCTTTCCTTTCCTCAAAGGCAGATGAAATCCTTTTCTATAACAATATGAAAAAGTTTGAAGTATGTCCCAAAATTTACCGTGACCAGAAACAATTTATGTAAGTATAAAATCAGGGAAGAAGACATTGCATTTTTGGAAAATGTGGAATAACAGTTGCAAACAGAAAAAGTATACGTTGAAATTAGAATTGATAACATTGATCGTATAAGAAGCTCAAGGTATTTTCCAGCCAGCCAATGACGAATGATTAGTGCTAAAAATACTAACCAGGTTTTCTTAATTTGCCATATATAATAACATCATTTCCTTCAGATCATGTGTGACATTATCCACATGGTTTTAAGTTAACAAATCGTTAATCATATAGCCCGTGGCGACTCGTGAGTGTGCACTCTGCACAAAGTTTAAAGAGTCGGATAGCCCAGGAAATGTGAAATAGCACCTGCTACATAATAGTTATGATTATGAGCAAGTTGAAACAACTGCAATCGATGCCAACAACAAACAGGAATATGACGAAGATAATGCATAACTGTCTTACGAAAGAAAGGTTGGTTTTGTGGATGTTCGCTGTGTCTTGATGTACATCATTAAGTATACATTCTGAGGTAAGAAAAGATGAATAGTATAGTCTGAAATATGTGATTCCTCAATCATGCACGCTACCTACTTTTGCCAAGAAGCTAGATGGCAGAATTAACGCTTAAGAAGTATACATTGTGATCTAGTGATCTTGTCTTCTGCCGCGATGAAATACGAATTAACGTAAAATTATACTCAATATACTAAAATGCGCGGAGGAAGCAGCCTCGTCATCGAGCCGTCTTAAAATGCTCGGAATTCTAATGGGTTTGGTCCCTAAGACCATTACCTCATAGCAGTCTCGCGGGCGCTAATCTTCCTAAAAAGTGCAAAGTAAATGCCCTACCATCTTTGATGTCACATTTCATCCAGGTTGAAGAGTAGTGCAATAGATTTAACGCTGTAGACGTTTAATAGCATTGATTGGAAAATATCCAATAAATCCCCTAAGTGTCAAAAGGTAGTGAGCTCACGTCCGTTCGCGCTCTTATGTAACAACAGTCACTGATTATAGAGAACAGCTGCCCATGTAAAATGGTTATTGGAGTGTGAAGAAGTAAAGTCAAAATGTTCATCTTGCACTTCTTGCATCTTTATGAGTTATTCTATATGAAATGACATTTTCTTATGTTTTCACTTTTTGCGTTTTCCTTAAAGATTTCAACAGAGCTCACCATTTCTTTATTTCCTGTGAAATTCTTCTTTAGCTCGATGGATATACTCTATCATATTTAAGCCATAAAATATGTATAATACGTAATCTATTATTATTTCGGAATGTTATGTTTAATGCATACATTTTTAGTCCTCTTTGGTTTCAAAGTCCGCATGAAGTACATCTCATTATTATTTACATCCTCAGGGACATATCGTAAGATGTGTCTTCCACCGCGCACTGTGTTCCTGTACCCATTTGCACGCAAGGTCAATGTAAGTCATTCATATACGGGATACCGAAATTTCGGTCTATTCCTGGCTATTGTGCTAAAAATCAATGCCTAAATTACTATAATGGTTTCGTTATCATTGAAGCATTAATTACCTACATGAGCTCATCAATCGTGTTCCAACCGTGAACCACTTGGAGTTTCTGTGACGCTACTAATTAGAATGTCCAAATGTCTATATAAGGGATAACTATAATTTTGTGCAGTCGAAATGGAAATGCTTCGCTTTGCTCTGGACACCACATGGTAACTGGTATTTGAGTTATAGCACATTTTACAGGCACCATGAGTGGAATTTTCGGCAAGTGTTTTATCCATTGTGTTTCACGCTACATACCACTTAGTAAACAATTCCTTGCTGTTGAATGTATGGACTGCCGCAGAAAAACAGTGTTTTCATTAACACGAATGGATGCTAAAATACAAGACCACCACTGCCATGCTTTGTCCCACACAGTCAACAATATTTGCGAAAATATTTCATAATGGAGCTGTGGAAGGGGGCTCATACATACTCATTATGAAAATGTATTCTATCTTTCTATTATGATTTTAGAGAACATATAATATATCTAATTAGACAACTAACCAGAATTTCTATTCACTTTTCCTTCTGTATCCAAAACTGATAAGCCCATAAAGAATGACTTAAGTCTCGTGAAGTGCAGGTTTATAGAACCATTTAGAACGATACAAATTAGATAGATCAGTAATTCAGGTGTGTGTATATATCAGTAAGGCATTCAATATCAGGCGCAAAACTATTCTGTAACATCTCGGACAATGAATTTTGAACGCATTAGCTCCATACCAAATTTGATAGGCATATCTTAACAATGGATAAGAAAAGGCTTGCAAAGAACAGAATTATAATTTCGACCTTAGGAATGATTTGCGGTTGAGTATAGGGTGTACGAAATCTGAAGTAAGCGAAGTTTAACTTAGTATTGATACTTGAGTTCCATCTCATGCGATGAGCGGAGTTTTTGCCCAGATGTGTAATAGTGTTATCAGCACTTTTCCAGTGTAAGGGAATACAAAGTGATTGGAGATGGAACACCGGTGCGATGTACACTCAAAATCCTAGTTTCTTTTATATTATTTAAGAAGCCCAGGTTTGATTTAAATGCACCAGAGGAATACCTGTAATCTTTGAATTGCAATATCCAAGTAAGAACGACCTTTTTTTTGTCAAGTACCTTCCAAAATGAACATATGAAAGTACGGTATGTTATTGGTGAAAATACTGAATAACAAAAATGCCAAATGACTCCTACAGTCACTCTATAGCCTATCAAACGCACTGTCGACAGACTAGTATCTAATCGCAGTTGTAAAGTGCGATGCGAGAAGATGCTTGCAATCATCCGATAAAGATAATCCGGCCGTTCAATGACTCGGAAGGCTGTAGAGTGGACCTGCGTACCACGCTCAACAAAGCTATTTGGAGCTCAAAAATACTGTGGCTGTGTGTTGTTTTAAGCTTAAAATCCCGCGTAATGCCTTCAGTTAACCCCAACAGTTGTTTAATGGTAGAACGTTATTTTAAGAAAATTTTATTTTGTTGTAATCGTTAAAAATTATTTCACCTCTGCGGTATCATTCTATCGAAATAAAGAAAGAAAATAAAGGAATTGGCAGGAGTAGAGGAATATGGCGAAAACGCAAAAAGTCCAATTCAATTGAGTTTTATTTATGGGTTCTTTCAACTGCTGTGGTTTTCAACCTTCCATTCTAATTTTTGTGACGTAAAGCTACGATACTTGGATTCAATTCCCTTCCGAAGGAGGCCATCCTAAAAGCCATCGCCTGCCACCAGGTTTGAATCCGTGACCTTCGTAACCTAGATCACCCTGCACAGAGTCCAAGTTTGGGAACATGTTCCAGACGAAAAGCAGCATTAAGGGTAGATGTTTCACACGCCGGAACATTATCGTAAGATGTTTTAGGACAATGCAGGAAAGGGTCATGGCAAAATGATTTTTTTTTATTCGAAAGTTATGCAGAAGTCGATACTCTTCACAGTTTGAAATGCACCGAATCCGTTCCATGTCTAGATAGTAGGAATCATATTTTTAGTCTTGGATGAATTCATCAGCAACTACATGATTGTGCATGCATTAAATCGAATAAACGTATGTGAAGAGTCACATTTTAAGATTTCAAGCTCATATACCTAATTCTGAAAATAAATATTGGCACATAGTAGCTTGTTAAGCATTTTTTCGTTTTATTCTACAGATAACAGTCTTCAAGAGAAAGTTTTCAATGGCAATCCATGAGCTTGTCATTTATGTTTGGACAGTTACAGTGTCACGATATGCAAAGGAAAATGTTGATGCTGTTGAGCAGAGCCGCAAAATTGAGGCACATTGCTAGTGAATGTTACCAAGTGCGTAAAGCTATTATTAAGTGCTTTCCTTCCGTATCAGTATCAGATGAAATATGAAGGAGGTAGGCAGCCTATATTTCAAGTTTCAATATTTAATATTGCAAAATTAAAACTTGAGTAATCAATATAATCAGCTGGAATTTCGAGGCTCATTTGATAAGGTGTAACTCTCCGTTATACGGTGAAGGATACGCCACTGCCTGCTTCATCATTACTCCACAGCAAGCGCCCAAGTTAGCCTGCTGGAAGCTGTGCTGGCGAACCTACACTTTCTTCGCAGGCGTGGACACGTCGCGAGTTCCCTTACTGGAGGTGGAGCTTGGCTAGCAGCTCTGCCTTGGGCAGCCTTCGGTCTGTTGGGAGCTCACCTTTCATTGGAGCTCTCTGACACAGCGTTAGGAGGACGCATCTTCTTCGACATGACTTGCGCCTTGAAAAATTGTTCGGGAGCAAACTTTCGGTTTGTCAAAATTAACTGTATTGATCTATGAGATATTTCTGGCTTTAGTTGGCTAAATTTCGTAATCTTTGCTAACATTTCTGCATTCTATTTGATTGTGGTGCACATTTTTAAATAAAATGTGTGACATTTGGTTGAAATCTTTCAATGTTAAAGTTCACTTTATTCCTGTCATTACCTACGCATAGATCCTAGGCCTGGGGGTTGTGGGGTTTTCCTTAAACTTGCCCGTTTCTACAAAGAATACCTTTTAATATTTGGTCCAGCCGTGCAATGGAAATTCTCAAGATTTAATATGGGAAATTAAGGTTCAAATACTTGATCAAAATAGTGACAAAGTATTTAAAGGTTCGACAAGAATAATCATTAAGTATCTAATTGTGGAGAGAAAATAACAGAGTGGTCCCACCTGCTGTGGCATAAGTAGTTAAAGCGGGCGTTAAACGCTACAAAAAAAACAGAAAAAAACAGTGGTCACGAGGTTTTTGCGGATGAGAATGTTTGGATAGAATGCCGAGTGTGAAAATTGTTGGATATACAATGGTATACTGCGGATTCAAATGCTCAGAATTAGGCTTTGGGCGAGGAGGAAAACTGATGGCAGTATAATAATGATGATGATAATAATAATAGTAATAATAATAATAATAAAATAATAATAATAATAATAATAATAATAATAATAATAATGGCAATCATTGTAATTAGCCCTCACAATTTACTGAATGATGTGCTACCTGTTTATATTTAGCACAATAATGTGATGCTGACACTAGAAACAGTTCATACTTCAGGGTTTAAGATGGAACGTTTTCCTTATTCTTCTTTCTCTACACGAACAATGTTCATAATGTATAGAGAATATCTTGTATTGCACCCTAAAGTTCGATACCGAGATTTCACCGGAAATATATGTTTTGGATCCCCCTGAATTCAGAAAAAGCTTTATTAGAAAAAGGTCCATCTGTGTGTGTGTGTGTGTGCGCGCGCGCGTGTGTGTGTGGACAGCATAGCTCAAAAATGGAAAGACCGTTAAATACCAATCTTGGTATTTAAATTTGGTATCCTCCAACGCTGCAACACGAAGATTGTCATACAAATCCCCCCATCCTACACTACCCTTTACTACTACCTAAACTACTACACTTACAAAATATTAAAGAATACTCTGAAAATTTGTATTTTCTCAAAAATGGCTCGAAGGATTTTCATTAAAATCTCTTATATTTAAGATATATACATGTCAAATAAAATGTATATGTTTTATTTTCTGGGAATAGAGTCTAAAGACCTCTTTATTCTGGATGATTTTTATTGAATTTTGCATAGTCCATAACTTACCAACCAAAACAAGTAGATAACGATAAGACACACAATTTAAGTCATGTCAATTTTTTCGTGGTGTTGGCTGTTTTCGAGATATTCCTTGTTGTTGGTTTCAGTTTTAAAATACTTAAAATTTTCTCATACGGGAACTTAACGCTTGACCATCAAAGAAATTACTTCAATCCCATAGCAACCACATATTAAAGCATTTGACTTTTGGTTTTGCCTACTGCATCCCCTTATTTCCCTTCTACTTATAAAGAAACTAAGTAACCAGACCGTTTCTGCTAACTTTTTAGCATTTAATAGACAGAGATAAGCTTATTAAAATAATTTGTTACAGGGATGTAGAGAAAGTCATGCGAATGGAACACATCAGATTTTAGGTATACATATGTATATGTTTGACTGCACGTTGGTATCTGGTACACTGAGACATTTCGAAAGAACGGTGGTGATATTCCTTAGAAATTGAAACATGATGTATGTGTTTGAGATTAAAGATTGCCAATGGCTGACATATGTTCTCTTGCTCAACAATTCTTAACGGTATACAGTGACAATTAAAAAACAAAACATAACAATAAAAGGAAAAGTGGGCGATAATTGGAAATGAATACCTATGACTTATATTCACTTGATAGGTACTGGAATAATGCAATTGCGAACTGTAGATAATTTTACAAATACCTGTTTCTTGCTGTGAAATGCGAGAGTTTGCTATTCAATATTTTTCGGAATGGGGATGTTGACAAACCTAAGGCATGCTTTGCAATTTTTATTGTTCCAATTATTGTCTTTTTACACACAAACCAGACACAAGCTCAGGAATGAAATGGAACGTAGAGGAGAGTATACATTTGAGTAAAGAAAATTAGTGATATAACGTTTAGACAAATCACCACTTAGTAAGCATGAAGAAAGTGCTTTTAATGAATTATCTGCCTATACAAATTTGAAGACAGAGTTGAAAATTTGTACCACACTTGTCTCCGAGGATCCTTACTGGCAGATAGAGAGGGCGGGCAGCAGTAAGAAAAGTCAACAAAAACACACTTATAACTGCTACCGATATTGCTGCTGAGGTTGAGAGCGAGTTTGAAAAGCATATCAGTACAATTCGCAGGGCGGAAGAGAAGATTATCATTGTCGATCTGCAAGAAAAATACCCTTTATGAATAAAGCAAATGGATTAAGAGGCAAGGATTTGCAACATATTAGAAATTTATGGACTGGTGGAAGAAGGTAATTTTCTGGCTCAGATGGGCTCATCATGGTTCGGAGATAGTTCAATAAAGAGTTTGAAGAAATAAATAAAGAGGCAACAATAAAACATGGAAGTGGGACATGTAATGGTATGGGGGTTGTATGTTGGCTCAAAAATTAAGTGAGCTTATTTTCATAGACGGAAACATGGACCACTGCCAATATCTTAAAGATTTTAAAAAATAACCTGAAGAAAACTGCAGAAAGTATGAGTACAGGGTACCCTTTAAATGTGATCAGGACAATAACCCTACACACGACCTATAATGTATGGCTGTTGTACAATTGTCCTCCCACACAGAATCCGGACATTAATCCTATAGAGAATCGATGGGATACGCTGGAACGTAACATACGGAAACACCAAATAAATACCAAAGCTGATGTGAAGACTGCAACAGGAATGCCAACATTTGTCCCATTCTACCGCAACCAAGCTCGTTGAAAGCTTGCCGAGACAGTTAACTTAAGTACTTCGAAGCAGGGGAAAATCATGAAGTATTAACATTCTTGCAAGGACTCCATTCCTCCTACTAAATTATACGTATTATATTTTCTGTATCATGAAATGAAGTGCATATATATCTTGATAAGTACACGAGTAGCATTGCATTCTGGAGCAACCAAAATAAAGTAAAATATATTTGATTTTATTCTTTTATCTTATACAGCAGCTATGCATTTCTGAAAAATTCCGACCGTCACTGTATGTGGCTTTTCCTTACGCATCAAATTCTGAGCAAAAAGATCGGAAATAATTTTAATGTCAATTATGTGTGTATATACAAATATGTGTTTGTGTGTTTGTGTATTTATATATAAGGCTGTTAATAAACTACACCGAAATAATGTAGGTTGAAAAAATGGCTTAGAATGTCTTTAAAACTGCTGCCCGAGTAAAGAAATATCGATTTTTAGCAGCTCTTTACTAGCGTTCTGAAGATTTAATGTCGCAAATATCTGTAAAATTTCGAACTAACCACTTGACAGTACGACCTGAGCATTCATTAACTACGTTCTTGAGTTATTTAGCCTATTCTGGTGGCGTTTTTTCAACTGTTCAGATGGCTTAATGCGTAACGCGGGTAGTTGCTCTCCCAAAGGTCATGAGTTCGATTCTTGTCATAGAGTAACTTTTTTTATTATTATTTTTTTCATTCCAGACGAAGTGCCGCGATACGTGAACGAGACCCGAACTCGTCAACTATATTTCACTTGAAAGCCAGTATCACTACCACTACGCTGGAGAGGTGCGCTGTAATATGTCCCTTCGTTTTTCGTGTTATGCTCTCGAATGGTTGATAAATTAGCCAGTGGCGTACTGCCACTTCAGAAACTTATAGCCGTTACTTCGAAATTTCAATAAACAGCCCATAAGGCTCCTATCGCAAATTACTTATTTAAGTAATCTACATACTATGATAAAATATTTCAGAATAGTACATTATCAGCCTGTATATATATCCGAATGCTGAACTGACAAAATTGTGATTTTCCTATCATACACGCCTTTCCTTCCAAAAGAGCAGCCACAGCGCAATAATCTCTACTCTGTGAGTGTTCCTTACATGAAGCACATCTGCAAATCTACAACAAATTACTTGGTAGACAAACTTGAAGAGTTGGCACGCTCATTGTTTCTAAAGGTTTAGATTGAGGCAAGACAGAGCATTTATTAGCTACATATTAAGAGAACGTTCGTTATGTTCACTATATACTTCTGATTACACATCTCTTTCTGGACGGTGAAGATATTACCTGTGGACACTTTAAATATAGATTGTAAAATGAGATTCACAAAACACTAAAGGCTAAAGTCAGGAGTAGTGAATGAATGATTCTGATTTAAAGATGTATACGATGACGATAGACATGGCTAGCTACAAGTGTGTAATAAAGTTGGTCCTTTCGTTTTCCCAGATATATGAGATTCAGTCCGAAATGTCAAGCTCACCTATATGATTATGGCTGACGAATGAATGAATTTATCATTTATGGCCCTTAATGAACTAGATCTACTTTACAGGTATGACTCGCTATCATTGTTTGGTTCACCATCTAAATGAGGTAACATTTTATCATGTTTTTTGCCTCTAATTTTTTTTTCTCCTATTTCACTCTTCACTGTAGTTCTCTTTTAACTAATGTCTTAGTCTTAATGCTATAACACTTCTAACTCTGATTGTGTTTAATTCTTAAAATTATAAATCTTTATAAACTTTAAGCTTTATTGATGCAGCCGTTATTAGTATAAGTAGTTTTTCTATTTATCTGGATATTTTAAGTATTATATTTATACACATATATTGTATAAATTGCCATGCATTTCTTAAAAACTATATTATGTAGGTACAACATGCATTATTATTATTATTATTATTATAAAGAAAAAAGAACAGTTTAAAATTACTGAACTTCAAAAAAGTTAAAAAATGAACACAGAATAGGTAAAAACAATGAAGGAAACACAGCTGAAAACTTGGCACACAACTAAGACATATCTACTGTAATGATCAGCAAGCTAAATCACTGTTTCGGTGTCCTGAGTATTGTTGTCTCTGTAATTCATGACTTTATAATTTGATATGGAACATACAGTCTCTTTAATATGGCGTGAAATAATTACTAATACTTGCCCTGGTATACAGGATCTTTATTATATATTCTATCCGCTTTTCCACCAGTTATCTCTTGCCGCGCTGCTACGTCATCTCCTGGGATTCTCTCTGTCCATCTCCCATTAAATTTTTAACTAGACTGCCCGTCAGTCATCCCATTTAGCTCCTCGTACGTAGGATTGTGCAATAACAGGGTGAGAGGTGAAAGCAATCTCACACATTTAGATAGATATCGTTACTGTAATACAGAAAAGAAAACAATTAACATGTAGATATGTAAAAAAGAGATAACTTCAATGAATCATCGTATCTTCCCTTTCTCCCCCCCCCTTAATACTAAAGCAACATAAATTAGAAAAACACGAATAGTATTATGTTAATTACTCTTCTTTATGCTTACTTTCTCTAGCCCGTATGTACAACGTACATAGTAGATAGAGAAGATAATGTATTTCACCCAAAAGATGGGTATAACAATTTTACCGGAAAGACATGTTTTGAAACACACTAAATAAAAAAAAACATTTTTAGAAACATGCTTGTGTGTGTCTGGGCAGTATAGCTGAAAAACGAAAACTCGGTTAAATACCAAACTTGGTAGCTAAGTCCATTGCCTTCCAGGAATGCGGCACGACGATTTTCACTAATCCCACTACCCTTTACATGGAACATTTTTTAAACTTTTGATTTTCTCAAAAAGGCCTCTAAAAATTATATATAATGTTCTATGTTTAAGATATTTTCATAAAAAATGAAATGTATATCTTAAATTTTCTGTGAATAACCTATCAAGATCACTTTATTATGGATGAATTTTGCATATATTTAACATATGATATTTAATCAAAATCGTTTGAGCCATTTTTGAGAAAATAAAAACTTTCGAAAATTGTTCCAATAAAGGGAAGATGGGGATGGGGAATTTTCTTCAAAACATTCGTGTCGTAACCTTGGAAGATATTGAACTTAAATACGAAGAAACAGACACATAAACACACACACACACTGATAATTTTTCTAAAAATGTTTTTTCTTTGGATTCAGGGTTTCACAAAACATATATTTCCGCTGAAAACTCCATATCAAATTTTTGGGTGAATTACAATACTACATGTAGAGAAAGTAAAAACGAAATTGGAAGTCCTTAATAGCCTGCAGTGCTTCAGAGTAAATAATGATTTTTGCATGACTTAGCATGGCCACAGGTGTTTAAAGGCATCTGTTTCGTGGCTATTAACCGTTACATGTCTTATATGGAGTGACAGATAAATAACATTTCACAAAATTGACCTCATATGTGATACGCTGCCCATGGAACGTAAACTTTTAATGTTTCATTAGGTTGCGAGAGGTCCGGGAATGAAATGAAGTTTATAAATCATGTTGTATATGACACTTATACATGTTTATTGTCAAAGTTTTTGGCTTCTTTCTCAGTGTCCTTCCCCTTCAGAGTTTTGTTCCAGCTCACAATGAAAATTAAGCGAAAAAAATAATAAATTCAGAAGCTGGATGACATGTATTGTATAGGAATATTTCACAATGAATCACGTAAACATAACTAAGCAAGCATTGAATTATACGTGAACTTAGAAGCTTGAAAGATCCAAACTTTTAAATTTAGTCTAATTAAGCAGAAACTAACTAACCATCACATAGTTACTTTTCCCATTCACACCAGCTGTTTATTCCCCAATTATAAGAGAACCGGGCAGGAGTCACTAGAACATCTATAACTATCATAGAAAGATACCTTTTAATGATATATAGTGTTTTTTATGAGTTTTCTTTTACTGTGAAGTTAGCTTTCGCTCATGTTATACGTAGTAAACCAGTCATGCGTAGCATGCCACTGACGACCTATTTAGAACTTACAAATTTCGCGTAATAGATTATGGAAATCCTCCTGGTTATCTAACATTTAATTAAGCTCTTTATTATCTTCACGGAAGACCGACCTCCTAAATACTATAAATGACATTATAATTTAAATGCTATAGATCATACAATTTATTTCAGATACATCGTTTCTCTTATAGTTAGCCATTTCCGAGATATTCCTTGTTATTGTGTACATTTTTACAGTACCTAACATTTCTCAAACGGTAACTGTCATTTGTTTTTGCTTTACTTCATCCCATACAAAGACAAGCGATTTCAGAAAATTTGACTGTCGCTTTAGCGTAATGCATTTATGTAATTTACTTTTATTTACAGGGAACAAAGTAATCTAACAATATCTGCTAATTTTGTTTTATCTCAATTAGCATGAAATTTCTAGAAAAATAACCTTTTGTAAGAATAATTTGTTGCAGAAATACCCTTGGGAACGGAACACTGCGAATTTTTACTTTCTGTAGCATATACTAGTATACCTATACAACGTGCATATTACATAGACAACGCATTGATTCCACCCAAATATTTGATACCGAGATTTCACCGTAAATATATGTTTTGTGACCTCCCTGAATCAAAAAAACACTTTTAGCAAAAGGTCAGGGTGTGTGTATGTGTGTGAGTGTCTGTGGACAGAAACTCGTCAAATACCAAACTTGGTACTTAATTTTAGTATTTCTCAAGGATATGACACCTAATTTTCAAGAAAATCTTCACGTCCCGGAGTACACTTTGCAAGGAAAAACTTGATTTTCCCAAAAATGGCTCTAACGATTTTGATTAAAATATTTTAAAGGTATTTACTTGACAAATAAAGTTCAAATCTTGAATTTCCTGGGAACAGCTTCTCAAGAGCTACTCCTTCAAGATGAATTTGTTGAAATTTTTATAACTGGTAATTCGCTCAATGATCGCCGACGAACTGCAAATGAACAACTACAAAGTCATTGACTGGAAACTAACGGTAGCACTAGACGAATTGACATGACTGCAATTCGAGAAGGCACAAAAATAGGATTTATCATTGACCCTCCTACCGTTAGGTTTGAAAAACTCAAAGGACAACCAGAGGGCGTCGACAAAGAGAAAAAGGATATTTACACACCCACAATCCCATACTTCAAGGCAAAATACGATTTGAATATTACAGAGGTAATTGTTGTGATGTTCGCAGCTCGGGGCACTATTCCTTTACATTTCTTCAATACCTGGAAGAAGTTTGGACTGAAGAAGGGAAAAATAAAAGAAATTACCATATCTGCAATAAGAGGTTCACTTTCTCTTCTTCGAAATCATTTATATAATAACCATTTTTAGTATTTCCACGGTCTATGTTTCTTTGATATAAATTATTTACTGTACGTTAAATTTGTATTATTTATGTTTAATAATCCTTTTGCTGCTTTTAGTTTCCTTTTCGATTGCTATACAATGAAAACTGTCGATATTTCATTATCTTTATAGAAGAGTTTCAAGTTTTGTTGGTTTTTTTTTGGGTAATTTTTAGTTTGTCTGCTTTACTCTGTCCTTGTTGGTAGCCCATAAATATGGGGAGTTGTTATTGTTATTGTTTCAATAAATAAATAAATAAACCAAAACTTAAACACAAATTGTAGATCTCGTCAAAACACACAATCATGTTTCATACATTTTTGTTGTAGAGGTAATCGTTTCCGAGATTTTCCTTGTTATTGGTTTCAATTGTAAAGTAGTAATGCTTTTTACAGACAAGAAGTGACCATTTTTCTTTTGTTCTACTTCTGGCCAAAAAAGAGACAATTTGCAAACAGTCACATAACGACAGCTTTTAAAACCGGTTTTGCCTAGTGTATTTCCTTAGTTCTCTTCTACATATAAGGGAGCAAGTAATAACACTGTGCTAGTGTTTATCTCGATTAGCATGTTGTAGAAAGAAGAAGAATATTTGCAGAATAGATAGATAAAATCATGTGAGTATAACATATCAGCTTTTTAAATTAATTTAGTTTTAGTATTTTGTGTTTTGTTTATGCAATAAGACTAACAAAGAACAAAGTTTCCATTTATTGCATTAACATACCTCTCCCATCGATAATGTGGTGGTGGCATGTTTGCCACGCATTTAAGAGGTTGCGAGTTCGAATCTCGGTTAGGGTGAGTATCCCGGATAAGATTTCTTTTTTTTTTTAGGGGAGAAACTATAAGCTCCATGTACCTCGATATCATTTATACATAATTTCACCAAATTCATTCATCGGTTAAAGGACGTTAATTTAAGAATAAAACAATTAGTTTTCTGAGAAAAATAAATATCCTCCAGCAGCAAGAACAGTATATTTGCCGGAGACTTTAGAAAACAAACAATTAATTAAGTGGTGTGAAATAAATCATAAGTCTCATCGCTAAATGCTAAAATTCATGAAGGCAGTGAAGTAACAGCAAAATATGAAGCTTTAAAATATGCTGTGCTTCCATTTCAGCACATTATGTAGGACGATGCAATACCAGTAGACAATTTCAGAAGCTTCAGCTATATGTGAATCTGCAAGCCTCATGTATGCTTTAAAGAAAGCAAGAACATAATGTACACAATATGCATATAACAAAAACATAGCCGTTAGAATATATACTTTTTGAATGCAATTTTCATAGCTCTGAAAATTGGTTGTACCGAACATTTATCCCAGGGATCTGGCTCCTAAAGTTGTAAAAATTCAGTGATTGAATTTAAAATAGCCAGGCAGAATAAAAGGGAAATGAAGCAATATGTAAGGAGTAAGAGATAAAGATAAATCGTGAATGAATGGGAGTCTAGTAAAAGAGAATAAGTATTCAATGCTATATGTATTAAACATCGTTCGTTGTTGTTAAGAAAAGCAAAGGTGTTTAGGCATAAGTAAAACGTGGGTTTTTAGAATCAAGCAATCTACAAGAAGCAGAAAAACGCTTTGGAAACATACCTCGTCAACTTCCTGCGGCGTGTATCCTAATAAGTTTCTGCATACAACATCACGATATGCCGTGAATTTTTGAACCCGCATTATTATTAAAGAATTACATTCTTACTCAGAAAAATGCACAAGGTATAACTTGCGAACACATTACTGCTTTGAGATAAACAATCAGAAACGATATATTTTTGCGAGTCCTCTATATTTTAAATTCACACGGCCTTCTTGATTTCCAGAAGAGAAATTATGTCCTGCATCAGTGCGATTCTTGATTTTGTTAAAAGCAGAAGCTACATTAGTAACGTTAACAGCTGGTATGTTTGACGAAGAACAGGCTAATTTGCATAAAGATAGTATTTTGTTGTGGGTCGTACAACTCTTGCTGTTTACGTTTAAACATTCATACCTTAGTTTATTGTATTTATTGGATGAAATAAATTAATAAATCTGTTAAATAAATTGTCAAGAATTTTAAAGAGTTTAGAAAAAAGCATTCTGTGACTACAAAAGTTTGAAAAAAAGTCTACTAACAACAACGCTATGTGGCAACATATGACAAATAAAACAGTGTTTAACTTACGATCATGATATTCTGGTTAGTGCTTGGACTAACTCCTATTAAATGACATTGTTATATTTAAATGTATTTTGGGAGTCCAATGGGTAGCCAGCAAATAAGTTTATTTTATTCCTTTGTCATAATTAAAAGGTACATTTGGGACAGTAACGATTCATATTAACAGCGGTACCACCACCACCACCATCAGCACCACCACCGCCATCACCATCAGCACCACCACCACCATCAGCACCACCACCACCACCATCAGCACCACCACCACCACCATCAGCACCACCACCACCACCATCAGCACCACCACCACCACCATCAGCACCACCACCACCACCACCATCAGCACCACCACCGCCATCACCATCAGCACGACCGCCACCACCACCATCACCATCAGCACCACCACCACCATCACCATCAGCACCACCACAACCTCCATCATCACCATCAGCACCATCAGCACCACCACCACCATCAGCACCACCACCACCATCACCATCAGCACCACCACAACCTCCACCATCACCATCAGCACCATCAGCATCAGCACCACCACCACCATCAGCACCATCACCATCAGCACCACCACCACCACCATCACCATCAGCACCACCACAACCTCCACCATCACCATCAGCACCAGCACCACCACCACCACCACCATAACCATCAGCACCACCACAACCTCCACCATCACCATCAGCACCATCAGCATCAGTACCACCACCACCACCACCACCTCCACCATCACCATCAGCACCACCACAACCTCCACCACCACCATCACCAGCAGCACCACCACCACCATCACCATCACCAGCAGCACCACCACCATCAGCACCACCACCACCACCATCACCATCAGCACCACCACAACCTCCACCACCACCATTACCATCAGCACCACCGCCACCACCACCATCACCATCAGCACCACCACAACCTCCACCATCACCATCAGCACCATCAGCATCAGCATCACCACCACCATCAGCACCATCACCATCACCACCATCACCATCAGCACCACCACAACCTCCACCATCACCATCAGCACCATCAGCATCAGCACCACCACCACCATCAGCACCACCACCACCACCTCCACCATCACCATCAGCACCCCCACAACCTCCACCACCACCATCACCATCAGCACCACCACCACCACCATCACCATTACCAGCAGCACCACCACCATCACCATCAGCACCACCACAACCTCCACCACCACCAGCACCACCACCATCACCATCAGTACCACCACAACCTACACCACCACCATCAGCACCACCACCACCATCACCATCAGCACCACCACCATCACCACCAGCAGCATCACCACCACCACCATCACCATCAGCACCACCACCACCATCACCATCAGCACCACCACCATCACCATCAGCACCACCACCATCACCATCAGCACCACCACCACCATCACCATCATCATCAGCACCACCACCACCTCCACCACCACCACCTCCACCATCACCATCAGCACCACCACTACCACAACCTCCACCATCACCATCAGCACCACCACCACTTATAACTACTTACTACTACTACTACTACTACTACTACTACTACTACTACTACTACTACTACTACTACTACTACTACTACTACTACTACTACTTCTACTACTGCTGCTGCTGCTGCTGCTAATGATAATACAAATGATAGTAATAAACTTGCAGCTTATTGTAGTGTACAATATTAATTCCAAATTGTTTTTATGGAACATCATTAAGCTCATTAATTATATGTTCGGCAATCTTCATTTTCCTTACACTTGTTTATTTATTTAATTCATTTCAGTAAGGACGCATCAGTAAAGCTAGGAATGGCAACTTCAAGGCTACATTCTACTTTGAAATAAATATACAGGCTGCTAAAGATATAGGTAGAGATATCCACTTCAGTGTTTTGTTTGCTTTTATCTTAGTCTAAGACTTTTTGCACAAGCACATAATAGTTTACTACCCAATATTTTGAATGGCCGTAACTGCGCCTGAAGTTTAACAATTGCTGTCAATATGGACTATGTGCTTTCAATATAGCTACCAGATGGTGTGGAGTTATCGGTCATGCAGAACTGAGTTTTACATTAAAACAGGCGCTGGATTCGTTCCTCTCGTACCACAGTAACTTAGCAGATAACATCAACCATTCTTCTTGCACTGATCTAATAGACAGTAGGCAATAGCCTCTATTCCTCTCGGTTGTTCTAGAAACTCTTCCATCTCCGCCCGTTGGAGTGGTGTGCATATCCGTAATTGTTTTTCTTGAGTTCAGTGTAAAATCCACTAATTCAAATTTAAGCATTAGAGTTTCACTTTCATTTGGGCACTTAAGAACTGTGATTGACTTGTCCATATATTATTAGTTTCGTGTAAGTGACTTCTGCATTTCATATCGAGAGGTTTGGTTGCTCTGCTTCCCCCTCTCCCCAACAACCATCCCGAATTCTGGGGGAAAACGAGCATTGTGCTTCGGACATGGCATTAGATTAAGTTAACATCTAGTATACTGGTACGATGTTAACAAGCGAACGAAGTGGGAAGAGGCAGATGTCCCTGAGTTTGTGCTATATGCATAGATGGGCACAGAAGTAAGTATAAACAAGTTCTATAGTAAGCATAGTTTTTATTACAAAGTGTAAGTAACATGAACAAAATAATAAATCTGTACTGCGGCAAGTGAAATAATCAGTTTCATGTGTGATGTACAATTATTGCAATGGATTAATAATTTTCTGAATTTACCAAAAGAAAAATGTCCTGTACTGGATTTCATATCTTCAGAACAAGCTGTACATGTACTAATCGCTTGCTTAAAGTGACAGACTGGGCAGTGTTTGGGGATTGCGACCGAATGTGAGAGGTGGACATTCTCCGGGTTCCCCCGCCATCGCATTCCACCGGTGCTCCATCTTCATTCCGTATATCACAAGTGTCTTCATCGCCTACGGTAATGATATATATATATATATTATATATACATATATATATATCATTACTTTAAATATTTTAACATCTAAGGTCATATGCTGGTGGGCAACTGTTTTAACGCAATTAAACATACACATAAACATAAAAACACACGATGTATACTATTTTATTGCAATTGGTTCTTACCCCACTCCATATATTCTAAATATGCGGCCGCGACTATGTACTCGCACTTCACCTAGACGGGCCGGGTTCGATCCCAGGCAACCACATGTGAGATTTGTGGTGGACAAAGCGGCGCAGGGGCGGGTTTTATCCATGTTCTCCGGTTTCTCACGCCATCAAATTCCATGTATCACCAGTGTCATCGCCTGCGGTTCCATAAATAGTAAAAGCGGGCGTTAAACACTACCAATATATATATATATATATATATATATATAAAATGGTTGAAAGTTGAAACTGAAGTATTTAAAGCATTAAGTTTAATGATTTTAATTTGTGAACTTCTATGTAACGCCCACGACAAACAGTTTTCAAGTTTCTAGTTACTAATTACTCGATATCAGTTGATAACATTAATTTGCGAAAATTCAGCAAAAGGTACAGTTAATAGGATCTGACATAAATGGCAACCGTAAGTTAAATAAGGCTGAAGCACGTAATATTAGTAGTGTATATGAGTTCATTATCTTCGCTATTTGCACTCAGTCAGTCTTGAATGAGATCATCAAAGTTTTTATTTTTTTCTAACTCGTGTTAATGATATTAGTAGCGGCATCTTGACTAATATAATTATATACTGGCAAGAGCTCGCTTCCTTCGCTTTTTTGCATCTTCCTTTCTCTTGGTCCCCATCGTCCCTCGGATTTCCTGCTAATAAGCTTAACGCCTTGCCAAGGTGGAAGTAACAAAGTTGGTTTTCCTCGCTCTTAGATACACTAAGGTCAGAGGTGAAACAATTCGTTGTGACGTGCTCCTCTCAAGGAGCCTCTTCAAGAAACTTTATAGTGATTGTAGATATTTATAACCTCAAATTTCTGGCTATACAGAGTTTTAATAAAAATTCTTCTTGCTTCATAGTTTGCAAATAATGATTATGTAGATAGACGAGGTAATATAATAAAAACTGTTTCCGGTGTACAGGATGTCCAAAAATTATCTTTATAAGACTAAGCACACCTTAAAACTATGTTAAATATTAACAAATGCTTTTTCAACGCAGATCCCGTTTTCCATATCCACGTCAGTCCTACTAAAATGGAAGATGAAAGTGAAAAAAAAAACATTATTTATTCCATTCACATGATTTTCTCTACATCTTTGCAACAAATTATTGTTAAAAAGCTTATGCTTCTATTTACGTCATACTAATCTAGACAAAAATAGCAGATACAGTCTTATTACTTGCTTCCTTGTAAGCAGAAGTGAAATAATGGAGTACCATAGGTTAAAGTGAAAGTCAAAAGTTTGTTGCTGTGTGACTGAAGTTCCTTTGTTTGTATGGACATGAGTTGACAAATTCCTGTATGAGGAAAATATAATGTTTTCAAAGCTGAAACTAAAATCAAGGAATATCCCAATAACAATCAACTCCAAGAAAATAATGTATATGACATAAATTGTGTATTTTAATATGCCCTACATTTCTGTATGGTAAGTTTTAGTCCATCTCTTATGGTTTAGCAGTTATGCAAAATTCCATAAAATTCATCCAGAATAATCTTCAGAGGCTATTTCCAGAAAATTCAAGATACACATTATATTTGTCAGGTTTTTGTGTACCTTTGATGTTCGACATTTTAATCAAAATCGCTAGAGCCATTTTCGAGAAAATAAAAAATGTAAAGTTCAATGTAAAGGGTAGTTGAGGGTGGGGGGACTTTCTTGAAAATCTATGTATCGCATCCTTGGAAGATACCAAGTTTGTTATTTAACGGTCTTTTTGAGATATGCTGTTCACAGACACACACGCACACACAGACCTTTTTCCAAAAACCTTTTTTGGGTTCAGGGGGGCCCAAAACGTGTGTTTTCGTTGAAATCTCGGTATCTAATTTTTAGTACAATATAGCACCTTCTCTATACACTATGTTCATAGTACGTTTAGAGAAAGTAAAAAAAAATGAACATTTTGGTAGCTTTATTATCAAACTAGTAGGGTTAACTAAGTGCATTTATCGTCTTAGGGCCAACATATTGTTTTGAAGGTAATAGTTTCAGTTGAAAAATGATAAATACACATGTTCGAAAGCGAGCCCTGGTGATAGTTTTAAAACTTTACTAAACATATCACGACAAAGGACATGTTCAGGTATTGTGGACTGGACCCCCTTACGATACCAATACCAAACACTTCTGGAAACATAAATGGCATTGTGTTACGACTGAAATGTTCACCGAGGTGGAGTTTTGAAATTCGCCATGTATTTGTGAGCTTAAATAGTTTTTATAGCACCTTGACATTATAAAACGGTTCTTACTGTATCCTCCATATTGGCTCATAAGACCAGTGTGACGCGTTTTCAAAGTTACTGTGGCTAGTGGAGAGAAGATGAAACAATGTTAGCATATTCTTTTCTATAGGCAACGGAGATACAAGTATAGCACTATGTATACAATAATTAAGATCCGATCATGGCTAAGTTCCATGCTGTGCTGAAAATATTTATTTCACAGCCCGCAACACTTGCTTACTTCTCTTTCTGGGAAGAAATACATGTAATTGGCATCTTCAACACACCACTTAGTGTCGACAAAGGTGGCAATTAAGTTCATGGCTTATTTTCTGCAATTTACACTGTTAAGATTGCTAAAATCTTACATCCAAATCTTGGATAATCCTAATGACACTCGCAAAAACGACATTTTAGTGTATGAATAATTATTCACTCGTGCCATAATCATCTAGACTGTCCAATTTTTATATAATATTATGTGTATTACCTTAGGACGCAAAGTAGAACCGACTAATTCAATACCATTGTTAATAATGTGATTCCTAAGAAGGCATCTTTTTAACATCCCTTTTGCCCTGAAAGAAGTATTTCCTAGTTAGTATGAGATAGTACTTTTGGATCAACCATCCTGAAGATAAAGATATGTTAAGGAGTTTTATGCTGAGAAGCGCTTTAGTAAATTTCTTCACCAACAAAGGGTGCCTCATTTATATGTTCTGTGGTGGTAACTGCTACATATACCTGTTTTCGTTACATTTATTTTTAAAGAGTCAATGACAAGACTTCCAATGGAACTAGTATCAGATTGCTCTAAGTCATCATCATGCCTTACCCGAGACAAGGAAATAGAGCAGATTCTCACACCACTTCAACTGCACTTGATTGCAGATTGACAACTATTGCGTCACAATCATCAAATGAGTTTACTACTATTAATACGTAATAATGCTGCAATGCGTATCGCCTTACAAGAATTTTAAAATGTTAATACTATGAGTCGGGGTTTTCGGTTACAACCTATTCTTGCTTGGCTATGTAATTTAAAATTTTATATATTATACATTGATTCACACTTCCTGAAGATAATATGTGCATTTCATTGCATTTAAAAAAAAGCCTAGTTGTGGAACTCTTACCTAAAATATTGGAAATAGCTGTTTAGCCTTTTTCACTATTATTGAAACTCGTCGTAAAAGTACTTCCACTACTACTATAAAGGATAGTATGGAGTTATTTCAGGTTTATACATGCAAAACGTCCATTTTTGAGCTAACTTTACTAAAACAATAAAAACCTTCAACAGAGAAATCAATAAAGAACTTAAAGTATTTCCGTTCCTTAGAAATAACTAATTTGAAGTCGCCATTGGGATCATCTCAGAAGGAGATCCTTGGTTTTAGGTGGAAAGTTTCGAATGGGGAACTTAATGTCACATCGAGATGCATCAGAGTAGCTCAATGGTTGAGAGTTAAAGTTATACGGAAATACAGATGGAAATCCGTATACAGATCCCGGGATTAGTTAAAGAAAACTACTACTTCTCTTCCGTTTGATCCCACACTTAACCGCTACCATTTGCTATGATGCTAGGCTTAGTTTACTATGCAACTAAAATACATTAATATGTCATCAATGATTTCGGCTAAAACAGAACATTCCTGCAAAGAAGACGGTCAAGTTTCCCACACTTGTCACCTCTCCTGCATATATTAAGATGCTGTATACCTTTGTTGTTTACCAGCATAAATTCACCGGTTGGAAACTGCAATCCTGCCACTCAGTGATGTTCTGGAAAAGAAATACCTGGACCACTGGGAGTTTTTGTACTCATCAATTTACTATTACAGATAGAAAATTATCACGAAAAATCATTCAGAAAATCCACTGTATTAACGTATATATCGTACGCTCCAATGATATCATTTTCCATAAAAATAACTTATACCCTACACAAGAATGCATTACTTAATAATAGGTAAATGTTTACGCCAAAAGAATTGGGTGCGCATATAGCTGTGTACTTCAATTCCAAAATATAATCACGAAACAAACAATAAGATCAATTCCCCATATGTTTTGATGAATAAATTAGGCAATCACTACTTTTACGATCAAGGTTCACAAATAAATATCACAAAACTAAGAATATCGGAAAATCATTTATGTTTGTATCTATCCACGAAAAGAACAAACATATTTCAACACACAAGAAACCTAAAATAGATTTGTAGCACAAAAAATTCAGGCCCTAGACACAATACATAACTAATTAAAATGTGTTAGTAGAAAATCCTAAAGCAAGTTGGAAGTATATCTGGTACGCATCTACAACAAAGCTAATATGTAGATCTCCTAGGCTTGTATGGTATAAACTCATACACAGCCCCGCTATGAACATCAACTATGCTAAATCCGCCAGTATCATGTCCACACTCTAAAGATATTAATATGCATGAGCTTCTCAGTGAAACTGTTTACTTAAGAAATCCGACCATTACACTAAATACATTACCCGGTATGCAGTTACTGCCCATACTTAGATAACATTGCAAGACAAATAAGAGTAGCTATGAACAGCTAGCGAACGAATGACATAAAATAAACGCTGCATTCCCGAGCTAACAACTCATGTTCGTGAACTCATAGTTCAAAGACTCCAATGTTCACACGTTTTTATATCTTTCGCAGTTAATACGTGTCGACTGTCGTTTGCTATCATTCTATCCTTGCTTTTTACTTTCTCTAGCACATACAATATACACACATGTTAGAGAAGATATTGTATTCCACCCAAAAATTCGATATCGAGATTTTTAAAGAATCTGAGTGCAAAAAATGCATTTTTAGAAAAAGGTCCGTGGTGTGTGTGCGTAGGTAGAATAGCTCAAAAACAATTAGAGCTGTTTATGCATTATATTTGTTATCTGATAGTCAGCATGGAATGTAATACCAAATATCAAATAACAGCGTTAAATACCTAACTTGGCATTTATATTTAGTATCTAACAAAGATGTGACACGAAACATTTAAAAAAAACTCCCTCTACACCAAACTAGCCTTTACATGGAAATTTTTTAAAACATTTTTTCTGCAAAATTGCTATAACGATTTAGTGAAAGTGTTCTATATTTAAATATATTTACATCGTAAATAAAATGTATGTATTGAATTTTCTGTAAAATAATCTCTGAAGACTTCCTTAGTATGGATGAATTATGCTGAATTTTGCATGTGATAAAGCATAAGAGATAGACAAAAACTTAGCACACAAAAAGTGTAGATATCGTTAAAATACATCACTTATTTCATATACGTTTTTCTTATAGATTTGAAAGTTTTGGGGATATTCTTTTATTATTGACTACAATTTTAAACTATTTAACTCTTCTCAAACAGAAATCCTTCTTTCGTTTTGTCTCTCTAGTATTGCTGCTGGCCATGCAAACAACTGAACTTCTATTATTTCACATAGTAATTAGCTTTTAAAAATATATATACACATATATATGTATATAGAGTTTAGTTTAATGATCTTTAACCTGGTTGGTTATATTGGTGAAATTATACTCAAATGATCTCGGAGTACATAGAGCTTACTCAACATTCGTCTTCTTAGGGTAAGGAAACACCCCGAAAAAATCTTTTCCGGGTAACTCACCCTAAGCGTTTTGAACTCGCGAGCTGTTGAATATAAGGAAGACACGCTATTACCACACTATCGAGGCGGACTTTGAAAGTTTTGAGAAACACTTTGGTCTAGCATATTCCCTTCTGTTCAGAAACAAGAGCGTAATAAGACAATTTCTGCTAATGTTTATCTCGATTAGCACAATATAGATCAAAGAATAATATTTTTGTAAGAATAGTTTATATCTGAAACATCTAGAGAAAATCATGTGAATGGAACGCATCAGATTTTTACTTTTCTCTAGCACGTAGGTACAATGTACATAGTGAATGGAGAAGGTATTGTATTTCACCCAAAAATTGGATGTAGAGATTTTACCTGAAATATAAGTTTTGAGATCCCCTAAAACGTATTTTTAGAAATAAGTCCGTGTGTATGTGTGTCTGTGTACTGCATAGCTCATAAATGAAAAGACCGTTAAATGTCAAACTTGATTTTTATGTTTAGCATCTTCCAAGAGTGCGACACAAAGATTTGCAAGAAAATACCCAAAACACAAATTACCCTTTACATGAAAAATGTTTGAAATTGTTATTTTTCTCAAAAATGACTCTAACAATTTTGGTTAAAATACCATATATTAAAGTATTTACATCGTGTATAAAATGATTATTTTTGAATTTTATAGGAATAGATTCAGAAGAACTCTTTGTTCTGGACGAGTTTTGAAGAGTTTTGCATCGCGGCAAAAGCTTATTGCACTAAATTGTAGAACTGTTTAAAACACATAATTTATATGATATACTTTTTCTTGTAGAGTTGACTGTTTACGAGATATTTCTCGTTATTCGTTTCAGTTTTAAACTGCCTAACTTTTCTCAAACGTCACCGTGCAAAGCAAATAGAGCCTCCATTGTTTCACATAACGAACAGCTTTTAAAATATATGACTATCGCTTCAGCCTAATGCATTTTCTTATTTCCCTTCTACTTACAAGGAGGCAAGAAATAGGTTCAGTATTCTGCAAATGTTTGTCTCGATTAACATGACATAGACAAAACAATAACCTTTGCAAGAATAGTTTGTGTATGGAACTGCTAGAGAAAGTTACGTGAATGGAATATATCAGATTTTTTCTACCCTGATTTCGCTTTATGGTATCTGCTACATTATGCCCCTTCTTTTATCAACAGCTATTCAACCAATAATCAAAAGGAGAAATTTTTAATATAAAACTGGGGTTTTTGGAAGCTTTTTGAATTCTATTAGCTTTCTGTGTGTTACTTCAGAATGAAATGTATCATTTAAGTATGCATATGTGTATGCTTGTGTGAGAGTGAGGTATGCGCGGCCGAGGAATTTTTTTTTTAATTTATTTTATTATAACAGTATTTTTATGACTTTTAAGACAACTGCCAGTATACAAAGGTGCCGCCATAAATTAGCAGGACAGAATACTTATTGCTCATTCGGTAAGTTTTCCACAATTTTGGAAGCATGTTGACAACATTGAGATATGAAGTTCGCTATACACCATATTATGTAGTGGCTTTAATATAAGGTTTCATTCTGCGTGTAGATAACAGACTACACACAGTGTTTCGTTTAAAAATTCAGCTCGTTCGCGGTAAATTAGATAACCTATTCACCGTAATGGCTGCGGGTCTCAAAAAAAGCAAATTTCTTTGGTTCATAACACTGAGAACACAGGCGGGCGGGCTCTTCCTTCTGCATATCACAGCAACCTCCAACACAAAGGTAATGCTCATATTGAGAAAAATGGTACTGGAGGTGTTGAATCAATGACACTTGGCATGCTTTAGGCATGTGTGCGTAAGATTCTGCTATAGACTTTTATGAAGTATGACTTTTAAGTTATAGGAAACAGTTTTCAATAAATATCGATATTTACTAATATTATTCAAAATAGGCAGAGTCCAGCATTTAACCATTGATGAATCATAACTTACCTACTGTGGATTTAGACATTTGTTATTGTTTTGACAATTAAGGTGAATGTATTTATTAAATAAGCTGGTATATCATAGAATTATACAATATATAAACAGCACCATTTCATAAAATTTACTTGTTCTACTTTGTATTTAGTACATAGCCACAGAAAGTCTATTGCATTCCACCCAAAAATTCTATATAATTTATTATATAATTATATACATTTTCAATAAAACCTCTACACCCCAAACTGTCCTGTACATAGAAAACGTTTAGAAAATTTTATTTTACAAAAACAGATCTAATAATTTTCATTAATATCGTTTATTAAAGACGAGCAAGTGACAAATAAAACGTATATTTTGAATTTCCTAGGAATGAATCTGATGTCCTCTTCATTCTGAAATACTTTTGCATAAATTTTAAGATATAGGCAAAACTTACTAACAAAGAATATAGATCATTTCAAAACGCAAATTTATTTTATATATACATATATACATTTTGTGTGAATTTAACCATTTTAGAAATTTTGCTTGTTATAGGTTTAAATTTTCCAATATGTATACTTATCTCCAGTGGGAAGTCGTTATTCATATTACCTCTTCCTGATCAATCAAAGAGAACCGAATTTAAATACCAGCACATAGCGCCTGGCTTTTAAAAGATCTGCTAATTGCTTTGATTAATTGAATTTTCTTATTCCCCTTGTATATGATATTGTAATAAAAGCATTTTGATATAGTTTATCTTGATAAGGTAAAGTAGGTAGAAGGATAAGCTATTGTAAGAATAGTTTAGGTAAAGAAAGTTATATGAATGTACCAAATTCTTATTTTAATGTAGAATATTTTATTATAATTCATAAAATTATAATCTCTTGCAATTCTTGGAAGAAATTGAGACATAAATGTCCTAAAACTTTCCCAAACATCTTAGAAAAGAAACAATAAGCAGCAGGAGTGGGTTCTTTTCCATAACCATTAATTTCGCTGAAATAAAGCTGGGTTTAACTCTCCTCAACTTCAATCTTCCACTATTGTTCATCAAATTAAGCCCCTGCCAGAGCTGTTTTAAGACTTCCTTGGAACAAAACATTTCGACTTCACGCTCAACGCGTGTGTAAGCATTAAGTAGTGAAAAAACACAATATTTATGCAGCTTCAAACCTCTGGATGACACAATGCTAGCTAACTCGCATACACACTGTAATCAACGAACAATGGAGAAGTAAATGGACAAAGTTTTCGCATAGCTACTGGTGATAAATTGTACAAGCTTAAGGAAAAGAAAATGTCGTGATAAAGGATGCAATAGTGCACCCACCAGCCCTCCCGCCCATTTTACTTTATCCCTCACAAGCTTAATTAAAAAGTTTGAGAATGTTTCCCTTTTTTAAGAGCTCGGCACTTCAGAACTAATGAAGCATTAAATGTTAGTGTTTGCATTGCACACCGGAGTTTTAGAAAATTGTTCCCAAGTTCTTCAGGTGGGGCTTGTGGGTGGGGTTTCATGTGTTTCCAAGAGCTTCTGTGTATTAAGCAAGACCTGGCGAGAATTTCATGTTCCTTAATAAATATGTGTTTTGTGGTGGCCCATTTACTTTTTGTGTTTCTACAGCAGGAAATAAAAACACACTACTCTATTAAATAAAGTAAACTAAATATATATTTTACAGTTTATTTATTTCTTTTTACTTTCATTAGCACGCACAATACACATAGTAGAAAAGGTATTGTATTCCACTAACATTTTATACCGAAATTTCACCGGACACACATGTTTTAAAGGACCCCTGATTCCAAAAAAGGCCAGAAAGGCGATGAGCGCGCGCGCGCGTGTGTGTGTGTGTGTCTATGAGTGTGTCTGTGTAGACAGCATAACTCAAGAACGAAAAATTGGAAGCTCAGCATTTTATAAGGATCGACTCGAAGATTTTTACAAAAATCCTACACTCTCTTTTATATGCAATATTCTTAGAAGATATTGATTTTTTAAAAAATTGTTCCAACAATTTTGATTAAAGTATCATACTTTTAAGAGGTGTTCATGAAAAACTTAATATATATCTTGAATTTTCTGGGTATAGTCTCTGAAGATCTACTCATTCTGGTTATACAGACTGAAAAGTTCGAGATCTCGCTAAAACTACAATTTATGTCATACACATTTTTGTAGAGTTGGGGTTTCCAAATATTTCTTGTGACTGGTTTTAGTTTTAAAATAATTAAATTTTACTAAAACGCGAAGTGATCTTTCGTTTCATATCTCTCTTATTTTACTCCATGGCCAGGAAAAAGTAACCTATAATCAAACGGTGAGCAGCTTTGTCTGCCGTATTAACCTAGTGTATTTCTAGAGAAAGTCATATCAATGGAACATATACTACTTTAATTTCTTAAATTTTGCTCAAATTGTAAACACTTTTGATCTTACAGTGGAATCGGATATTCACAATAAATCCCTGCAGTGAAAGAAAATTGAATTTTTCTAATAGCCCTCAGTTATGCCTTGCATTCCTTCAGATATATGTTTTATGTGTTGCATAAAGTTAGTTACCTATGGATCACAAACATGGACAATGACTGCACAGCAAAAAGAAGTATACAGACATGAAATTCTTAAGAAATGAAATTCCTAAGACCCATAACAGTATACAGAAAAGTGGATAAAAAATAAAACAATTAAAGGCAACCATTAATTATAGAAGAATAAAATGAACAATAGAACATTATAAAAGTAATTGGAAACAAAACCTAGAAAGTACAATTATTCCTGTAGGTAGCTCCTAAATCCGGCATAGAGCATCGCTACGATATTTCCTTGATCGGATTTTGAGTTTCTGGTTCTTGAGAACGCCGCTATGAGCCAAGGTGACGAGGGATCAGCTCGACGCTCACAGATAGCACTGTAGGACGAAATCACGGCTAGCGGACACGAAATGGGTAATTTTGCGCAGAAAACTACTTCTGTCAAGGTTTCCTTAGTGCAAATAAACATTACACTGGACCACCTGCTTTAACTTCCCCTCCGAAGGCAATCGTGCTAAGGATTTTTGTGAAAATATAATACCCCAAGGGGTTTACAATTACAGATCCCAAGAAAACAAAACCCAGAAACAAAACCTCATCATGATTTTGGAGCCGGAATAGGTTAAAAAGCTCTAAACCGTGAATGAAAGAACAAGAGGATGTGTAGTACATTGTATCTGTTATAAAAATGCACTGATCTTTTTCCATATTCCTCTTGGTCACTTCACACACTTTTAATGCCATTCATCGGACATTAGAATAATTCTATCCTAAACTTGTCTCCTCTAAATTTCAAAACTAAACTTGTGAATAGATCGCAGAGTGTAGCCAAGATCTTAGCCTCTGCCATCGTCCACATTAAGGACCATGGGCCAGGTAAAAGAACAAATGGAGGCAGGCTTATGAATTTCTGAGCATTAAAGCCAGGAGAAGAACGAAAAATGGAGTTGAAATATATTGGACTTTAAGCTATGACGTATACATGTGTGACTAAAAGCGCCCTTTTCCTCGCTCACTCTGTTGGGATATCTGACAACTCTAACGAGGCCATGTTTACCTTCTGGTCAATTACGCATGACCGCTTGTTTAGAGTGTTTGTATTGTCATAATGGTTTGAGCGTAAATATTTTGAGCCAAGTTCTTAAGCTAATGCAAGTATGCATTTTAGAAAATCCAGAGTAGGTAAACATCTTATTGGTAAACATCTTATTGAATTGAAATGTTTACAGTTACTATACACAATAACTGGTATAAAGACACAACAATTGTGATTCTTTTGCCATGTATAAAAATTATAGCTGGCAAAGTTATTTAAATAATATTTTTCTGCCCAAATTCATTGTTATGATAAATATAAGCCACGTGATGCAATTTTAAAATATTTGCATAGAAAAATCGAATTTTACAAAAACGTAAGTGTCAAAATAAAACTGTTATATTAGATATAATTAGTGTAGAAAAATTATTACTTATGTACTCTTCAAAACTCATGATTTTTCAAACTTTAACTTTAATATATTAAATATATATACATATATAATATAATAGATTCTTCCACAAAATTGGAGCGTTATTTAAAAAGATCTGATGTGTTCCATTCACATGAGATTCTCTAGCTGTTACATAAATAACTTTCCATACAAAATATTATTTTTTTATCTACGACATGTCAAGATAAATGTTAGCAGACATTATTCTATTATTTGCTTCCTTGTAAGTAGAAGGACATAAGGGAATACACTAGGCTAAATCGATAGTCAAATCCTTTAAAAGCTGGTCCTATGTCAAACAATTGAAGTTGGGTTCGCTTTGTATTGTCTACATAAAACAAGAGAGCTGAAACAAAACTTACGTTCCCGTTTGAGAAAAATTTAAGTAGTTCAAAATTGAAATCAATAACAAAGAATATTTCAGAAATAGTCGACTCTACTTAACATATGTATATGACATAGATTATGTGTTTTAACTACATCCACATTTCTGTGTACTAAGATTTTGTCTACCTCTTACGGTTTAATCGGTGTGCAAAATTCTGCGAAACTCATCCAGTATAAAAAGGTCTTCAGAGGCTATTTTCAGAAAGTTGATATACATCATAATTGTGATATAAATATATTTAGTGTATCTTATTTTAACCAAACTTGTTATGAGTCATTTTTGAGAAAATCATTTTAAAAAAATTGATCATATAAAGGTTAGTTTGTGGTCGGGGAATGTTCTTTTCATGTCGCATCCTTGGGAGGTACTAACTTTAAATGATAAATTTGGTTTTCAACGGTATTTTTGTTTTTGAGCTGTGCTGTCCACAGACATACACACAACATTAACACGTACCTTTTTCTAAAACTGATTTTATCGGACTCAGTGGACTCAAAACCTATATTTCCGGTGAAATCTCGAAATCGAATTTTAGGGTCTAATACAATACCTTCTTTATATCCACTATGTTCATTGTTCATATTGGGTTAGAGAAAATAAAAATTATAATGACCATTTTCTTTAGTGTGTTTAAAAAGGTAGTAAACATTTTTGAAACAAATTTGTGTACAATATTTTGAGTATGGAAAAGCATTGGGTAAAGTTGTGAAGAAATAAGATTTAAAGTTAGGAGAACCTATTGACAAGCATGAGGCTACTCATCTAAAGCCTCTGTTATTGTTGATAGTTAAAGTTCGCCAAGTAGGAAAATAGTTTAGAATTCACCCAGTTTATTGTGAAATAATTTTTTTGGGATGTTTCACCATTTTTTATCCAATTTAACAACTTCTGGTGACTATATACCAAATGCTACAAGGCTGAGGGTATTCGCCAACTAATCATCCAATAAAACAATTAGGCCTGGTTGGACCACACTTCTTAATTAAAGACAACAGAACTGGTTTTTAGAGGGAAAGTACTTTTTCTGCTCTAATCCTGAATGTGAGGTTTTAAAATAAAAATCTCTTCATATTGAAGATAAAAATTAAGAGAATAAATAAGTAATAATTGAAACTTTATTTAAACATATTAGTCAACTTCAATGATAACTCACACATTATAACAAGATTGCAAGGATATAATATTCTGTTTCTTAGTGAAGAAAGATCCTGCTGTGAACAAGAACGTGCAGTGGATTCAACCCGCCACATGTACGTACGTTCAGACAAGTTTTGCAATATTACCTATGGCAATGATAAACTAATATATACAATATTACTAATAAAACTAATAATCAATGCCGGTAACTTTCCAAATCTATGTGTTATAGAGTTAATTATTTTGTGAAGTATCATAGTGATTACTCTTCTGAATTTGTTTTTTGAGCATCGCGAAATAACACGCGATCATTTGGCTCTTGCCAGGTCTTAAAGTTTGCTCCAATTGGGTGCTATGTTGCAGATTAACAGGTCTTCTCCAGGTGATACGCTGGCAGGTTTTTAATTGCATACAAATATTCAGAGTTAGTGATGGTTGTCAGATAAAGTTTAGAGAATATAGTCTTAAGTATCAGAAGCAAATCTGTACCAAACACTATAACATCTACATCAGCATTCACTTCGGGATCTACATTGTTTCGAGGACTATTTAGTGTGTAGTATGCTCTATTAGTTATACAAGGTTAGAATTCTTATTATATAGGATGGCTGTTCAAATGTCCGTATCAGCGTTCGATAATTATGTAGTAATGATCTAGTATTTGCAGATTTTTTCGCTATTTTCTAATGGTATGCTAATGTGAAAAATTTTACGATGTTTTTGGGTTGATAATAAAATTAGTCCCTATCTCATGCGTTATTTAGTATGAGGTCACAGGGCTCACCCTCCTCTCACTATAGGCGATATGATGTGAGAGAAGAATCTCGATGGTAATGAAACTTCAGCTTACCTAACCATATGTTTTTGTTCTCATACACCATTATCTGTTAGGATTCACAATGTATTCATGGCTTAACTTAAACATAATGAACACTTTGACATTATGTTTTATTTAAATGTGGTTTTATTGAACAAATACTAACTCAAGCCAATATGCAAGCATTTGCTCTTCTATTCTTTTTAACTTCATAATTACTCTCATTGCTCTTACAAAGCCGACATATTAAAACTAAATCTCAACAGATAAATAAACTTTAAATCGGGAATTAAGAGAGCCCGAGTCACAGATCCTCTGACGCACTGCAATTAACGCATTCATATATTAAGCGTTAGTTCTATGGGAAACATGAGCGTTCATTATAAGACCTTGACCTATCTGGTAATTGGGTAATAATTTGGTCATACAGTGTACTCTTCTAGCATGTAACCTCCAAGGAACAGATTCCTCTTTTGCTTATTCTATTCTACAATTATAGAAATAATAAAACTAAAGGTTGATGATAAACAAATTTCTTAATTTTCAAATAATTATATTTCATAAATTAGTAATAATGCTTAAGCAATTTACAATAAATAGCATTTTTAATTTTTTTAATGTACTCAATTTTACTATTATTGTTTGAGATCGATTATCAAGCGAAGTAGCGGTCGCTACGTTTAATTTTTTTTTATAGTGTTTAACACCCGCTCTAACTACTTATGGCACCGCAGGTGGTGACACTGATGATACATGAATGAAGATGGAGCACCGGTGGAATGTGATGGCGGGGGAAACCGGAGAACCCGGAGAAAACCCGCTCCAGTGCCTCGTTGTCCACCAAAAATCTCACATGCGGTCGCTTGTGGTCGAACCCGGGCGGTCTAGGTGAGAGGCGACGGCGCGGCCACGCTACGTTTAAGACAAGTATATGACACCGATAAGATATATTTTTCCAATCATTCTAATCAAAGAAGAGTTAGAAAAATGTTTTTCGCTCATATCTTAATACTGCCAGAATTACTTTCAGATTCCAGGAGTAATCACTTTCATGGCGCCTGAAAACATAATAATAAAATACGTCAATTCTCTGAGAAACTTGTACTATGTCCAACTCACTTATTAACGCAGTGAGTTTAAGATCTGAATAGAAACAGCAATTTTGGAGAATTAATTCGAGAAAGGTATAAAAAGCTCTTCTCACTTAGGCGTCTTCCCTATTCTTCAAACCCTCAGCATTCAGTCTGAATTTCAAATCGTTGCATTTCCCTTCCTAATGAGATAAAATCTTTGACCTTTCCCTGAACCTTTTTTTAAAATGTTAATATGGAATTTAATGTTGCAGTCTAAACGGGAAGGCAAAATGCGGTCACTGGAGAGAGACAGCGAGAGAGAGAGAGAGAGAGAGAGAGAGAGAGAGAGAGAGAAGAAAGAATTTTTACAAAGTACCCTCTTAATTTCTTTTGAAAGTTTCAGCTAACGCCAAGCATCACTGCAGTTAAGCGATGTGAGAAACCTCCGTTTCATTTCATTCTTTTAATTCCATTTCATTTTTTGCCCTGTGCAACTGCAATCCCTGCTTCCTCCTTGTCTTTTAAAGAGGTCTCGTTTAATGACTCCTAATAATCTCTTTGACTTTTGAAAAATAAGAATCTTCATAGGAGCCAGGATAAGAATGCCCCCCCTAAACACCTTGCATTGGCAGGAACAATAGGAGAGATATCTGTACCTTGAAATAATTCATATGTAGTCATTCATTGTGTCATCTTTTAGTTTGTTAGTAGAAACTTCTTTAAGTATGATTCTTTAAGGATAATAAAACTATATTGAGAAGATAAATTTGAAGAGCATTAAAAGATGTAGTACATTCTTGTTTCCACCTTTCTTAGAAATAAATATCAATATTATATTTCTAAAGGTCAAAATGTTGTTTTGTTCCTTCATTCTACTGCGAAACCTTCCAGCGTTGCTCTCCTCCCTACTCCCCTCTCTTTTGGTCTCTCCGCACCGTTCGATCTTCTGTTCACGTTTTTCCAATCTTCAGAGCTTTTCATTTGCTGTTTTCAATTTTCATATTCTATTTTTACCTTTTCTGCGCGCCTGCCCCTTACCCTCCCTCTTTCATTTTCTGCGTCACAAACCAAAAAAAGAACTAAAGCATCTTGCAAGCAAACAAACAAAAAGAGTTTCTGCGGGAATAATTTCGGCGAGCGTGTATATATTAGAGGTAGGGTGCCTAGGAGAGCTAAATATCTCAAAGACTCACTACTCTGGGAGAAGTAATTAATTATCAAGAATCTACCTTGAGTGCTGCAGCAAACAGGTTTAAAATTAACTAATGCTTTTAAAAATGTGCTAGATATATGTTATGTAAATATGTAACTGGCATGCGAGTCCATCTATATTTACAGGAATTCACACTTAGAGCAGATCCTTAGTTCTTGCCTGAAGGAGTAGCATACTTAAATCTCATTTAAATGCTAATATCGGATTCAGAAACAAAAGTTTAAAAGTGAGTGAGGAAGTTTGAGCATTTTTATGGTCTGGTGTAGAATAGTGGTGCACGTTGAGCAGTTTTTGAGAATTGCACACTAAGAAGGTAGCCAAAGCCTTATTAAGCATTTAGATGCAATTCTGTTTAATTTTTAATATTGAATTTAGAAGTAATGTGTAACTGGCGATGCCATAGGCCGATAACACTGCCATTTGGTGGGGTATTTCCGGTGATTAGTTGTTTTAAGGCTCTAACACAGAGCTCCTACTTTTAATCTAATAAATTGTTTGATATGGAATTCAAAATTTGCGTTTTTACATAGTGAACTTACTTCAAATGAAATGGAAAGATGAATTAATTGTCACATCTATATCTGGGTTCTAAATAAACACAACTGTAGGCAACGACAGATTGTGGCAGAAAATGGGAAACACTTTATACATTGTTCGGGTTTCGCATTTCTAGTAGTGTCTGTACATTGTTACCTATGTATGTAGAAATACAGAAGCAAAATACTGAAGGACGTAGCAAAGCACATTTTGGTGATTTATTTATGTAAATAATAATACTGCGTTCATGGAAGTTGAATTCATATGAATTGAATTATTTTGTCAGTATTTTTAAAGCGTAGTACTTTTTTGATGGTCGGTTACATTCTTGCTTCTTAATTTGCGAAACATCGCTGTACTTTCTTACAGCTGTGTTAAGCACACGTTCCTTTTTGGGCAGAAAATCTGATACGATTGTAATAGATTGTAATCCACAAATTACACAACTTATGTTTTGGAATGAGTATCCAGTTAATACAAAAGCGTTAATTCACAAACCTCTCTAGCGTTCAATGTCAACGTTTGTCCAAAAAGCCACAAATTATCGCTCTATCGCAGTTTATCCATGGCTACGTTTTATTGGTCTTGCAGTGTGTGGTAACTCACCTTGCAGTAATATCGTATCTATTCAGATAAATTTCTGTAGTTACCAAAGTGAGGGATATTCAGCATTCGTAGCTACTATGTGAGAAATGAATGTCAAATAAGGACTATGGATTTGCCCCTAAACTGTCCCATAAAGGCACAAGATATACAATCTTGTAATTTTATATTCTAGTCCAATTTGAGGCTGTAGCATTTAGTCATCGTTACTTAACTCTTGACATTTAATTTAAAAATATGCACGATACAGAAGGGACAGAGATAAAGTAATGCGGGGAAACTTCCATAAGTTTAATGTAAAAATAGTGTTAAGTTAATGTAAAGCAATGTACTGTGTGAGACAAGACAGGAGTGTATTTTGGGTTAGTTCCCTTAATGACTATGATCAACCTTGACAACAGGTAGGAAGCGTTATTCCTTAAGGGACGAAACAGGTTGTTAAATAAATAACAGGCAATATGATTTGTTGTAGAAGCATGCTAGAAAACTGAGATGTATATTACGAATTTCTATTAAGTTTTAGCTTTAACAAATACCACCACCTCCACCACGACCACCACCACCACCGCCGCCGCCGCCGCCACCGCCACCACCACCACCACCACCACCACCACCACCACGCCTATATTTAAATATCATGGGGAGATACTATCCTAAGTTTAATTTAAGAATGTGGTATGATAATCTATATGGGTTTTGGGATAAGGCATAAGTAGAGGATCATCCAGCTTTTACGGGGATATGATGTGGTCAGCACTTTGCTTCCCCTTCCATAATGTTGATCGCTTGCCTAATTTTTTCAGTACACATTACAAGGAGTAAGAGTTGCGGGTGTACCTCCTCAAATCATGATAAATGGATACCGTCCTACACATGGGTCGAGAAAACCAAACTCGCATAAGTGACCTGGAACATCTAGTGGCTTAAAACCGGAATAACATGTTCAAACTACTATAATACAGGGCAAATAACATTTATCTTAATGAGAATAAATGTTTAAATGTTGGTACACTCAATACATAATATTTTGATTTATTTATAATAGGATAGCGGAAATAAAATTCTATCTGAACAGCGTATTAAACATGAAGAAATGAAACTAAAACAGGTATATTACATGTTTCATTCCTTTAAATAAAATCTCAGTCTCTTCATCATTTCAATATCTCAGATAAAACAGCTTTATTTAGAATTTTGTGCGGCTGTCTTGTAAGCTCAGGAATCCACTATTAGACAGAAATTGCACATTTGCAGCATGATGTTCAGGATTTTCGCTTTGCAAAATAGAAACTTATAAACAGTCCAGTCAAGTATGTACAAATTATGGAAATATTGCTTCATTGTAGCATGATGATACCTAATATAGTGACCTCTTAACTAACAAAGTATATGTAATGGAGATTTTTCTACCCAGTGGGCTTGAACTATTTCCTGTGTAATATTTGATTAAGCAGGGAAACTTCTGAAATTTACATTCATCAAGTCCTCCCAGGATCATCCTAAAAGCTGAATTCGGTTGCTGAAAGATGTTAGTCAGTTTATCACAGTGTTGATTTTATGTAATGTAAGAAAAGTGTTATAACTGCTAAAGCGTGATGTTTAACACGTATTATTCTTCTGAGCAAGGCTTTCGCACAGTATCACACTAATGATCTGTAATACTGTAACGTAGGAGTCTTTTAGGTAACATGTTCCTAAGCTTATTTACCTTACAGTATCACATTAATGATCTGTAATACTGTAACGTAGGAGTATTTTAGGTTACGTGTTCTAAGCTTATTTACCTTACAGCATCACACTAATGATCTGTAATACTGTAACGTAAGAGTCTTTTAGGTTACGTGTTCCTAAGCTTATTTACCTTACAGTATCACATTAATGATCTGTAATACTGTAACGTAGGAGTCTTTTAGGTTACGTGTTCCTAAGCTTGTTTACCTTACAGTATGACACTAATGATCTGTGATACTGTAACATAGGAGTCTTTTAGGTAACATGTTCCTAAGCTTATTTAACTTACAGTATCACACTAATGATCTGTAATACTGTAACGTAGGAGTCTTTTAGGTAACATGTTCCTAAGCTTATTTACCTTACAGTATCACACTAATGATCTGTAATACTGTAACGTAGGAGTCTTTTAGGTTACGTGTTCCTAAGCTTATTTATCTTACAGTATCACACTAATGATCTGTAATACTGTAACATAGGAGTCTTTTAGGTTACGTGTTCCTAAGCTTATTTACCTTACAGTATCACACTAATGATCTGTAATACTGTAACATAGGAGTCTTTTAGGTTACGTGTTCCTAAGCTTATTTACCTTACAGTATCACACTAATGATCTGTAATACTGTAACATAGGAGTCTTTTAGGTTACGTGTTCATAAGCTTATTTACCTTACAGTATGACACTAATGATCTGTAATACTGTAACATAGGAGTCTTTTAGGTTACGTGTTCCTAATTTATTTACCTTACAGTATGACACTAATGATCTGTAATACTGTAACATAGGAGTCTTTTAGGTAACATGGTCCTAAGCTTATTTACCTTACAGTATCACACTAATGATCTGTAATACTGTAACATAGGAGTCTTTTAGGTTACGTGTTCCTAAGCTTATTTACCTTACAGTATGACACTAATGATCTGTAATACTGTAACATAGGAGTATTTTAGGTTATTGTTCCTAAGCTTATTTACCTTACAGTATCACACTAATGATCTGTAATACTGTAACACAGGAGTCTTTTAGGTTACGTGTTCCTAAGCTTATTTACCTTACAGTATCACACTAATGATCTGTAATACTGTAACATAGGAGTCTTTTAGGTTACGTGTTCCTAAGCCTATTTACCTTACAGTATGACACTAATGATCTGTAATACTGTAACATAGGAGTCTTTTAGGTAACTTGTTCCTAAGCTTATTTACCTTACAGTATCACACTAATGATCTGTAATACTGTAACATAGGAGTCTTTTAGGTAACATGTTCCTAAGCTAATTACCTTACAGTATCACACTAATGATCTGTAATACTGTAACATAGGAGTCTTTTAGGTAACATGTTCCTAAGCTTATTTACCTTACAGTATCACACTAATGATCTGTAATACTGTAACATAGGAGTCTTTTAGGTTACGTGTTCATAAGCTTATTTACCTTACAGTATGACACTAATGATCTGTAATACTGTAACATACGAGTCTTTTAGGTTACGTGTTCCTAAGCTTATTTACCTTACAGTATCACACTAATGATCTGTAATACTGTAACATAGGAGTCTTTTAGGTTACGTGTTCATAAGCTTATTTACCTTACAGTATGACACTAATGATCTGTAATACTGTAACATAGGAGTCTTTTAGGTTACGTGTTCCTAAGCTTATTTACCTTACAGTATCACACTAATGATCTGTAATACTGTAACATAGGAGTATTTTAGGTTATTGTTCCTAAGCTTATTTACCTTACAGTATCACACTAATGATCTGTAATACTGTAACACAGGAGTCTTTTAGGTTACGTGTTCCTAAGCTTATTTACCTTACAGTATCACACTAATGATCTGTAATACTGTAACATAGGAGTCTTTTAGGTTACGTGTTCCTAAGCCTATTTACCTTACAGTATGACACTAATGATCTGTAATACTGTAACATAGGAGTCTTTTAGGTAACTTGTTCCTAAGCTTATTTACCTTACAGTATCACACTAATGATCTGTAATACTGTAACATAGGAGTCTTTTAGGTAACATGTTCCTAAGCTAATTACCTTACAGTATCACACTAATGATCTGTAATACTGTAACATAGGAGTCTTTTAGGTAACATGTTCCTAAGCTTATTTACCTTACAGTATCACACTAATGATCTGTAATACTGTAACATAGGAGTCTTTTAGGTTACGTGTTCATAAGCTTATTTACCTTACAGTATGACACTAATGATCTGTAATACTGTAACATAGGAGTCTTTTAGGTTACGTGTTCCTAAGCTTATTTACCTTACAGTATGACACTAATGATCTGCAATACTGTAACATAGGAGTCTTTTAGGTTACATGTTCCTAAGCTTTACCTTACAGTATCACACTAATGATCTGTAATACTGTAACATAGGAGTCTTTTAGGTAACATGTTCCTAAGCTTATTTACCTTACAGTATCACACTAATGATCTGTAATACTGTAACATAGGAGTCTTTTAGGTTACATGTTCCTAAGCTTATTTACCATACAGTTTCAAGTCAAAATTAAATGACGCTTAAATCTGACCAAATATGAGCTTAGAATTTGCGAAATAGTTTCCAGAGAGAGATTAAGATGCACATTCCTTTTAAATATATTTGTAGTATTTTAAATATTACATAAAAGTAATTGCAACATGAAGATTCAATGCTAGAATATAAAAATTAAATAGCATCACTAAACAATCGATAGATATACTTCAGATACATATAAAACTAGAAAGTATAAATTAAATGCATACCTACATCAACAGATACATCATTAATAAGACGTGTTAATGTAAAATATTAGAAAAGAATGTGCCTAATTTGAATAAGACTTTTTCGGCATTTTCTCTTAATCGATAATACGTATATCGGGTATTTTAAACTCTGTGAAGCCCGGACTAATTTTTCGGTCATTTCTTTTATTCGTTGTCTGAAGAAATGCGTCAGGTTAAAGGATGCTAAATTAAAACAAAAATGTGGTATTATTTTGAATAACGGAATGCTCACTACAGTATAAGAATTGTTATCTTTTGTCAATGGACATTATTAAATTTATACATTTGTGGACAATGTTATAATATTTATCATCACAAGTAACAACATAAGATGTCTGACTTAACCAATAAATGATCGAGCGGTACGAGAGAATTTATTTGTGAAGTTACATTGTCGAATGACATTTTTGGACCGTTTCACAAATACCACATGAATTTAAATATTGTATCTAAAACATTTGATCAGGTAATGTAAAATTATATTTAAAAATATCATGACGAGGCTGGCTACACAAAATAATTACCTAGTGATAAATGGTTCAAAATAAAAGAATGGTCATTTAGTAAATCACTAAATTAATGTTTCTATATATGAAATAGACTCTGTAATTTGTGGAAGGCCTCACTATTTATGTTTCAAAAATATAAGTGACGTCAGATAAAACTTTAACAAGCCTTCAAGAAGAGATATATCTGATTAACGGAATAGACGTCTTATCAATGGGTAATTTACTGATAATATTGAAGTTGAGCATATTGTAAAACCTTGTTTATATCACGAGGTCTGGACGTTTAATTTAGCTTTTGACTACATATAGTACTACAATCCAAATACTTCATGTATCCTGTTCACCACAGATTATATCATTCACAGTGATTGTAATATGTCAATTTGTTGTTTTAAACATCACACATGGATTATACTCTGCGTGTAGACTGTGAAAGGACAATCTAGGTTTTGAAATCTCTTCCACTTCTTTTCAAATTTTGTATTCTGTCCTAGAATGAAATACCAAAGAGCACAATAATATATCTGTAAATATATACAAAGAACAGAGTCTACATAGTGGGATCAAATAATTTCTATATTAAACATGAATTGTTAGCTGTCAACCTATTATTTTATCTAGTCTTTTCAGATTACTCTTGTTTTCGGTTAAACATTTAAAATTGCTCATCTCACTTTTTAACGGTTCTCCTTGCCTTATCTATATTTCCTCCATTGCTAGAGCAAGTTTATTTTATGAAGCATGACCTTGGATATGCAGCGAAAATACTAACTGCCATTATAAATCTGCATAACAATGAGATTTAATTATCAGATTGAGCTTGTAGGATGCTGCTGTCTCCATCTTATGTGGTTTAATTTTAGTTCCAAAACGTTGTTATACGTGTGGTGTATGTGATCATTTGAGCGTAATTATGATACATTAATAACTCTCATGTATTAGTAAAAGCAACAAATTACTAATTCGTACGGCCACCGTTGTTGTTGGTGCTTTCAGAAAGAAAAGGGAGTGCGCAGAAGCCTTTTACACGTGTTTTAACAGCCAAATACATGTTAAACTAGACATCCTTTCGTATAGATAAAAATAATTTGTCCTATTTCTCCATTCTGTTTCTCTTGTTTCTTCTTCATGGTTTCCTTAGCTGCTATGTTCTATTTTAGTCTTCTTTTAGTTTAGAAGTATTTTAAGTATAGTGGGGCTCTATTAAGACCATTGAACGTATAAAAATGAAGACGTTTTCACGTACTCTCTTCTCATTTCGACTTCCCAAAAACAATGATGCTTATGGACCTTGTGAATTTGACTCTCAGAAGATGCTGTAAACGTTGAACCAATTGATGATGGTAAAATAATAATAGTTGTGATAATAATAATAATAATAATAATAATAGTTTTAAATGGTGCTCCACATTATAAAGAACTCTTATTGCCCTCTGAGACATGCTTGATTATTATTTTGCTCACTCGGCTTGTGGCACAAAAATGTAAATGTAGTGCTATTTATGGACGCCCTTTAACTATTGTGGTTCACAGCGTCCCATTCTAAATTGGGCGTGAAAGACCGCTTAATTTTGCTCAGAGGCCTCTCAATCAGGCTTGAGGTTCTTTTACGTCCCGTAAGCCGGGACCAACGGCTTTAATTCCCTTCCGAAGGAAGCCATGCTAAGAAGTTTTACGTCCTAAAAAATCCATCGTCCTCCGTGGGGTTTGAACCCGCGACCTTGGGTATATGAAGTCAGCATGGTAACCATTACACCACGGAGGGCGATAGTGTGGCACAGATATTTGAATCCTGAACTATGGTTTTACGAACCTATATAAACAATTTATATTTTCTTTATTCGCAAAGATAATGTGGATTTTATGAACATCTTTGCAAGCTTAATACTGAACTAAACTTAAATAAGAAGAGCAAATCAAGTCAAAACCAACTCAAAGATAAAATAAACGTATGTAATTTGTATGCTAGAACAAACAAATTGTGCTCTCAAATTCTATCACCACTCATCCTAATATTTAAACCAGAGACAACCTTTAGGTATATGGAGGCCTCAAAACAGGCGCTTATGGTGAAATTTTGGAATACAACATTTGCTGTAAGTGTCACAGGTTAGAAAAAAAAATATGTCACCAAACGAAAATGTAGTCTGCTTCAAGCTAATATGTTCTCTAAATAATACGAATTATTGGCGGATTACATTTGCCTTAGAAACATATATATCAAATGATGCAGAACTATTTCAGTATTAACATTTTTATTCCGCATATTTCTTTCTCACAAAAGCTGAGCATGTTATGTATAGCTTCAATCGCAATATAGAAAGCAATTTTGTGCTCCGGAAGTTTTCCTGCGCAGCGAATATGAAAATTTCAGATAAATCAATTGTAACTCATTGCCGGGTATATAATTAATTTTCCATAAATTATATTTCCCCTGAGCTTAAAAGCCCTTATCTCTAGGGTACACAATATCGCAACATTTTGTTAAATTATAAGTGTAATTGGAAATCTGTACTCTAATAATAATTAATTACTGCTCGAGCTACAAATGCTACCTTTTATCATTAGTCATATTGCTGTTGTGGTATGCCAGCAAATTATAATCTGTGTAGAGTGTTTTGAAGCCTTACATGCCGTATTCAATTTATATTTTACTAATTAGAAAAATATACAAACAGGCAGCCATAGACTGCGCCAATGTGAAAGAAGTGCATAGGTAGTCTTCAAGGTTATGTTAGCGGAAAAAAGAGGAAGCTGAACGAAAAAAGAATGAAATAAATTTGACTTCAATTTATTATTAAATTAAAATTCAATATTTTACTCTCCGTACGGTTTTTCAAGTGGCAGTGATGAAATGTGCTCGGCAGAATGATATCTACGCTCACGCAGCAGCGTTCCTTTCACCGGTAAAGAAACAGAAATCACAAAGGTGAGATCAGGTGAATATAGAGCGTATAAATACAGACGATATAGCAGGACTGTTCCAACTCGACTAGTCTGAGTCAAGAGTCTCACGAAACTTCACCCAAAATTGAAATAACAATCACATGCAGAGGAACTCCAATAGGGTTGCTAGAATAAAATAACGTCTGCAATGATAATAGTAGTAGTAGTAATAATAATAATAATAATAATAATAATAAAAGAGACAGAAAATATAAAGTGACATAGAATGTTTGATTTTTGCTATAAAAAGAGCCGAATTGATCAACCCCGCAGTTATTCTCAGTTATCTGTATCTTCGACCAGTAAACTAAGTTTGTGAGCAAAATTAGTCATCATAAATAAATAAGAGTCAGCAGGACTACGAGTGTACTTTATAAGTGTGTTGGGAGGTATACTGTAAATTTGAAGGAAAAAAGTCACCAATTCATTTATTCTTTTTCTCTTATGGGTTGGTGGAATGAATGGAGCCACCCAGCTATTTATCAAGGATATAAATTAATAAGGTGTGAAATTAGGCAATAAATATAAATAACTTACTTTGGCAATTTATTTTAGTGGTGTCAAGAAAATGATTGGTAAAATTAATATTATTCAGAGTTAAGCATAACTACTATCACGTCTTGTGCTTCCTATAACACAGCCTAGGTCATCCAGTCACGTATCCTCATCAAAATCTGTCCATGCTCTACCTCAGCTCCCCATCTCAAAAGAACCTAAAATCCAATCAGCAATAAAAAAGTAGATTATGAGGCCCCGTTGTAATCGACAGTGAACATTGTAGCCGTTTAAGCCACGTAGTATAAATCGCATGCGAACAATTGCCAGTCGGCCAGAACAGTAGTTCAGAGATCTACTCTGATCTGTAATTTCGGATTCCCCCGTATCAGTGCTCATGAGAATCCCAAATGGTAATTTGTGCTTCAGTTGGTGAACCCAAAGAAAACTCAATGCTTTATTTTCTATTAAAATGAGAAACCCTGAAGAATTCTTATCATTATTGATCAGGTCAGCGGATATCGTCATGTTTGTCTTGCACCAGAACTCGTGGAACACTGTGCTGGGTAACACTTGCTCCGTTGTCATTAACAAACATTTTTGGCAAGTGCCATGATCCCTTCTGCTGTTGTTGCTATCGGTGCGGCTGCTGATTTAAGATCACTTCCTAATTGAGAGCGGTTGGCACACACCAGATTGCAACGTTTTCTACTTTAGGTGTATTATGAATCGTTAGTACCTGACGAGTTGTCCACTTTCCACTCTCCCTCCTGCCCAGAAGTTGATATCGCTTGTATCAGCACAGCCGGCAAAGACGACGTCCCCGTAAACTTATTTCACATCAAAGCGTTTCACTAACAGATTTCTTTACTATTTGCTAGGATTTGTGCTTTATTTGTTTCTCAAAGTGCGATTTTTCATATTGCTATGCATTGAAATCGCAGCCACTGTAGTTCTGTTTGATCTCTCAGTCCACAACTGCATTTTTTGGGGGCGAGATGACTGCCGATACGGCACAGCTGCTATGGTATAAAGCTATGGTACAGATCAGCTGCTTTACACCATAGAGCCAGTAAGAGCACAGTCCCTGAAATTAATGTATGTGATAATGTGTTGTTTTTGAGAACTAAGATATGTTGTATCACGGAATTAGGAGAGATTTATAAGAACATAGGGTATTTGAAATTGTCAGGGCAGAAATTTTGTGAAACACGTTGAAAAAAATGTAAAGATGGATTTTACTAAGGCGCGATTATGCCCAGTGCACAGGTTGGCAAGCGATGAAACTGGAGGAATTCGAACAAAAGGGGATGAAAGGTCCATTTTCTGTTGGTGAACATGACTTAGGGGAAAAAGCAACGCGATTCGTGTTGGTCGAGAGAAGAGACATTCTTGTGATGGATGCGCTGAAACAAGACGTGCTATTCGGTTCAGCGGGAGAGACGAACGGATTATGTGCGGCCGTTATAGGAACTGTGCTAATTAATTTACCATAATAAGTGTCAGGAGTAATAAGGAATGATAGTGAATAGTAGTTGAAAGGGGGGGACTAAGGAGGAATGCGTTTGTGTTTGGCGGTAGATAATGTCCAAAAAAAATAAATGAGTTCAATAATAATTATTGTGAACTCAAACGAAATCCCTTGTGTCTTAACGCCATCCCTGAGAAAGATGCCATGTTGATATATCCTGAGCTAGGGCATTCACACTCCCACAGCACTCCTTGATCTCCTGAATCGTCTCGTGGGTTTCGAACCCGGAACTTTTAATCAACCTATAACGCGCAAACCACTACAGTATACGAACGGCAACCTTGTTCCTAACAATTTTTATTTGCCAAGGTATCATACACTGCGATTGGAAAAATGCTGTAATTCACAAAACGTCTAATCCCTGATATCTGGACTTAGACATTCGTTGAGCAAACCTAAGTCTATTTTCCTGCACATGTAAGAAGATAGGATAGTATATGTACATATATATATATACATGAAAATAGTTCACAAAAGCAATTAAACATATCCACAATAATCTCTTATTTTTATTAAATCTAACTGCTGTGAAAATATCTGCAAAAAACCTATTTTCCATTATTAAACTTCAACGCGTAGAACATAGAAAACAAAAGGTAGAATATTCGATTTTCTCACATTTTGCGCGCGCGTGTGTGTGTTTAAGACTCACGTAGAATTCTATTTTTCGGAGAAAAAAATAAAAGTATGTTTTATCATTAATAGAATATTTTTATATAGGTGAGACCTCGAATTTTTTGGGCAGAATCGTATACAATGTTGCAACAATGAAATAAATGCAATTTGACACCCGGGCTAAATATATTTTAAATGTCCTCTTAAGAATGCTTAATAATTGAAGAAAGTCGGTGAACAAAATTAAAATAATATCAAATTCAATCGTGTGTGTGTACTCTTCGTAGTACACATATGATTAACTTTGTGGTAAAAATAATAGCGATTTTACGGATGGTTTGCCACAAGCTAGCAACCGAGGACTATCAGTCAAGGAAAAATTCTTAATTCCATATTTTTAATGAGAGAGAATTTTCTCTCGCTTATGACAAGTCTTATACCGGATTTATTTATCTACTCTTACTAAAATTTTAGTTAAGAATGTAATTTTTTTGATATAAAGCACTTCTTTCATGTATGTTTACATCTTTCGTGTATAATATTAGGTAAGTATGTTTTTAATGTACATACACATGCACTCTAATGTTTAAAGGCCATTGAGAATTTAAAAAGGACGCAGAGTAAAGAAATCTAATCCATTCCATTTCTTCCAGCTGTTCTACAAAAAATGTTTCTTACAAAAGATTATTCTTATATCTGAGTCATACTAATAGTGATAAATGATCGTATTACTTGCTTCCTTTTAAATATGAGAAAAATAAGAGATTATACTAAGCTGAAGTGATGGTCAAATCTTTTCAAAGCTATCACTATGTGAATTTAAATTCGGTTCTTCTTTCTATTCCCGTGAGTAAAATAAAAGTGATGAAACGAAAGTTGACTTCGATTGAGAAAAGTTTGTTACTAAAAATGTTCCATGTAAAAGGTAATTGGAGTGGTGGTTTCTCTTAAAAACCTTTGTCTCGCATTCTTTAAAGATGCTGAATGTTATTTAACCGACTTTTCATTTTTGAGCTACGCTGCCTACAGACACACGCTCACACACACACACACACACACACACACACGCACACTCACACGCACGCACACTCACAAACAGACACACACGGACTTTTTCTAAAAAAACTTCCTTTTTTATATATATATATTTTATTTTTTTTGATTCACGGGGTCTCAAAACCTTGGAAATCTCAGTATCAAGTTTTTCGGTAGAATACAATACATTGTATTTACGTACTAGAGAAGATAAAAATTAAACCCTTTTAAATAGAGAAGAGGTTCAAAATCTCTGAATTTAAGTTGACTGTCTCCATTTCAAATGAGAAAAACTATATTACTAGAAATTTAACAGAAACAAAAGTATTTGTATACTGTCTTGTTTTACTGCTCTGAGATTACTGGTTCTACTGTTCATAGATTCCCAAATAGTTTAAAATGGATTAGATACGGATCTTGGCACGGAAGCACATTGGAGGCCCATTGTATCTACCGAACCTCCTTGAAGAAGGGGTAAAGTGAGTACACAGAGAGTAAATAGATCCAGGTCAGCACACCTCTCTTTAAAAGGAGAGATCTCGCTAGGGATCTCTCACACACCAGACGCCAGGGCAGACTTACTCAAAGCAGACTCAGCTACTATATTCCCCACGCAGTCAACGCAAATGATGCTCCGACCTGAAAATAACAGTAACATAAAATGATGTACAGGAAAACTCTCAACATTAGAGAAACCATTTCAGAATACATCCTCCAGGGAAAATCGCGAAAAAATCCAAAATGATAATTTCCGGTCCAATATGAACAGAACTTTGAAGCAATAAAATACTCGTCATTACAGAAATCTGCCAAGCATTCGCCCATCAGGAAAAACTGCGAAAAAATAAAGGTTATTGTTTTATTCTAAAAACGATTTGCTGACTGATTATAAAAACTGGGGTATTTATAGTTAAACATAAGGGAAATAAAATAACGACTATATATTCCATAGGATATGGCATCGGAATAAGTGTAGCTATCTCTAATATTATTTTCAATAGCTAGTTGCTTACTAATGAGACATATATAATATTCCAAAATATTAACATTCGTATGTTAATGATATAAGAAGGTAATCTGTCAGCTATTCTCCGTAGTACATTGTTATGCTACCATTAAGCTATACAATATGGTTTACAAGAGCAAGCTTTTTGCTAAGATCTCGAACACTTGTTAATTTTACAGGAAGGTAACTGCATATAATGATACGGGAAGTTTCGTAATGACACCGAAACAAGATGTAGATGCTGTAGCTAAGGACCTATGTGATACGAAAATATAGTTACCAACGCCAATAAAGCTACATCAATAAACCACCTCCTAATCAGCATAGATAAATCAATTATTCAGGAACAAAGCCGCGCGCCTGGCCCAATACCGCAAGTGGCATAGGTAGACTGGCAAGCTCCGTGGTGTATTCGTAAATAACCGGCAGACTGCACAAGGTTTAGCTCATATTTAGCTCCTTGTCTGACGAAATTCCTCTAATGAACCTGTACCTTTAGTTATCTGCTTATTCTTTCAATATATTTTTTCATAACGGACAATGAATGAAGGGAAATTACTGAAAAAATAAACCGTTATACATACGCCGCCAATACATTGTTGTACAGGATACTTAAGGCCTTGCAAATCTATAACTTTTTGAAGTTTCAAAGTTTTGTATATATTCTTTTGAAAAATGCACTATGATTACATTGTTGTTTAGTTAATAAGTGTATAAAATTGTATTCAAATAGAATTAATACTTGTAGCGATATGAATTATATTATGAAGTTTATTCTGTAAATATGTCATGTAATCAAAATATCTCACTCGTCTTATAATTTAAGAACATTGGTTGCAGTTTTAGCATTTGGAACTTTGAATCTCAAGCAAAGACAGTATGAAAACACATTTTAAATATATATGATGAGGGATAATCCTCAAAATTAACCACATTTTCAAAAATAAATAATTACTCATTTAAGAGTCTGCTCTGTCCTGTAGAATATTACCAATGTGTACTTATGGATTTTCTGAGACATTGTTATGGAATTTGAATAAAAACTCAGACGCGTGAAATAGTCAGAAAGTGTAAAAATGTAGTTTTGAGAAAAACGTTGTTTTGTAAAACTGAATGTTAGAAAAAGATGATATCTGCGACCCTTAAATAGCTATACAGCCTGAAGTAATGGAGTTACATATAAATGTTGACTTTCTATGCTTGCTCAAAGCTTCCAATATCCATTTACTACAAAAAGAAAGTTATTATCAATTGTGTTCCAAAGTTCACTGCATGTCCCTTAACATAGTGATCTTGAGAATGGAGGAAAGGAATTCATAAAGAACAAGGCAAAAATTCTACCAGAATACTAACAAACAATTGTAGATAGAGTTAAGCACAAATAAGTCATTTTTTTTTCAGAAAAAACAAGTTTAATATGCTATACTTAGCTTAAAATACTAAACAGCAAGTTGCTTTTGATTACCGTAAGTTGTTAAGAGTTTACTCTTAGGACAATTTCAAAATGATAATAATAAATACAAAGTATTTGTGGTTGGGGCGAAACATATGCCTCACATGTTACAAGCTCAAACTGTCAGACTCTTAACTTTTGAAAAGGTCTTCTGTTTGCCCTTTATCCTAAATTCTTGGATAGTTTTCCTGAGAACGCACAAGGAGAAACCGTGTGTTTTCATGTGTAACACCTTGATAAAAAACATCCTCTGAAGTGTCAGAAGATGGGCATCTCAAGCGCTTCCTGCGCTGCCTAATTTCAAAAGGATGTAATTTTCAACATAAGAACATACCTAAAAGAGTAATATATTGCGATATTCATTTTGGACTATTCAAGTATAAGCTACATACTATTATACTCGTTCTCTATCGTTTCGAAACAATCTGTATATATAATACTTCATACGAGGGTCAGCTGATAAGTCTCGGGCCTCTCAATGAAAACAGCATTTAAAAACAATTTTTTTTTTTTGCTTTATTTTTCAACATAATCTCAAGAAAGGCTAATATATTTGTCATATCGGTGTTCTAATTTAATTAAACCATCTCTGTAGTGCGATTTATCAAGGTCCTCAAAATAGAGTGAGCTCCTCATTGCAGTGATATCTTCGTCCTCCAAGAAATTTTTTGAGGTTTGGGAACAGTTGGTAGTCAATGAGTGCTAGATCCGGCGAAGGGGGTGGATGTTCAAGAAATCCAAACTTTAATTTGCACATTTTTCTCATTGCAATGACAACCATGAGCCGGAGTATTGCCGTGAAAAAACATTTTTTTTTTTTTTGCTAAATGAGGTGGTTTTCTTTTCACCTCATTCTCAAACGTTGCAGTAAGCTTGTGTAGTAATCACCAGTGATCTTTTTACCCTTTTCCAAGTAATCAATAAAAATAATTCCCTGTACATCCCAGAAAACACTCGCCATAACCTTGGTAGCTGACAAAATGTATTTTTCCTTTTTTGGAGTTGATGCACCTAGCGCAATCTACTGCTTTGACTGTAATTTACTTTCTGGAGCGTAGTGATGTATCCAAGTTCCATCCATGGTAATAAGCCGTCTCAAAAATTCACTGAGATATTTACGGCAGAGCTCCACATTCTTAACAGAAACAGTTTTTCTTTCCAACTTTTGATGAGGTGTCAACAAACGCGGCACCCATTTTTCACAGACCTTGTGAAAACCCAAAACATTGCTTAAAATATTACCTTCACGTTCTTTTGACATGTTTACAGCCTCTGTTATATCAAACAACTTCAATCTATGGCGTTCCAGTACTAAACGATGATTTTTTTTCAATGATCTCTGGAGTTGTCACTTCTACAGGGCATCAAGAGCGAGGCTCATCACTAGTGCTCGTACATCCCATTTTAAACTCTACAATCCACTTTTAATCATTGAATATGAAGCGGCAGAGACTTTCAATTTCTTCCTTGATTTCTTTAGGCGCATTGAGCCTTTAAAATAGAAGTTTTTCCAAAACCACCATTTTCGTGAAAACTGTAATATTGTCTTGTTTAAAATGCTGTCATTCGAAAACTAAACAAGCTATTGACCTGTAACTATAGATACAAGCTAGTCCAGAGTTATACTATACGATATTACCGTCTAACTGGCCTAGTGTTCCCATATCTGAATGAGGCCCGGGACTTATCAGTCGACCCTCAACAAACATAAAAACCGTGTGGACTTGACTTTAAGATTATTCAAGTATATTCCATATACTAGCAGATCATATAACACATCGCAGCGGTTAGCAACAGTACTATGATTTAAATTTAAAGTTACCTTTTGAACTTGATTATTCCGTACCCATAAAAAGAGATTTGCAGATAACGCCAAATTCTGAAAGTATATATTGGTTTAATGTGATGAAATATAATTGGTGTAACTATTTTTTCACGAGAAGCATGCAACTTCTGTTTAAATTATCCGTGTCACATATTCGTTCAAAGCGAATAAGATTACTAAATTTAAATTCAAAATATTTCAAGAAAATAACAAAGAATTTTAAGGAAAATCTCTCGCTTCCCAAACTACTCTTAGATGAAAAATATTTGGAAAATTTCGATTTTCTTAAAAAAAAATTGTTAAAATATTTGTTTAAGATAGTTTCGTGACGAATGAAATGTACATTTGTACTTTCTGGTAATATCCTCTGAAGTCGCCTTTCGTTTAGCAGTGGTCAACTTCTAAATATATTAATACGACGTTTCTAAATAAAGGCTATGTTAGTTCTCAGTATTCATACGGAAGTTTCTAAAGCTTTTTTATTGTCAACTTTGCCCTTGTTATCCAAAAGTAATATTTTTCAATATATATACCCATAGTTATGAAGTACATTTTGACACATTCTTATAACTGTACATAGCTTCCATTTCTTTAAGGAGATCTTATTGGCCATTTTATTTCCTGAATAATAGCAATACACACAACTTGAAACAAATATTGGCTTTGGAACATTATTTTAAAGCATAATATGAAATATAATAAATATAATAAAATAAAAATATAACACAAAATATAAAATAAACCAATAATAAAAATCTTATGTGTTCCATTCACATGACCTTCTCTATCTCTCTGTAACAAAGTATTGTTAATAAGCTTATCTTTTATTTATTTCATCTTAATCGAGGAAAATTGGCAGAAATAGTCTTACTTATTGCTTTATTGTAAATTCAAGCGAAATAAGGGAGTACCATAGGTTAAAGTGAAAGCCAAAAGCTGGTTGCTATGTGACTGATGTTCCTTTGTTTGTGTGGACAGGAGTTGACAAATTCCTGTATGAGAAAAGTATAAGTTTTTCAAAACTGAAACCAAGAAAAAAAATATCTCGAAAACGATCAACTCCACGAAAAAAATGTATATAACATAAATTGTGTGTTTTAACGTGCTCTACATTTTTTGTGCGTTAAGTTTTTGTTCATCTCTTATGGTTTAGTAGTTATGCAAAATTCATCCAGAATAAAGTAGACCTCAGAGGCTATTCCCAGAAAATTCAAAATATACATTTTATTTGTCAGGTAAATATCTTTGATATATGACATTTTAATCAAAATCGTTAGGGACATTTTTTAGAAAATCAAAATTTTCGAAAAAATTCCATGTAAAGGGTAGTTTGGGGTGGGGAAATTTTTCTCAAAATCTTCGTGTTGCATCCCTGGAAGATACTAAACTTAAACACCAAGTTTGGTATTTTACCGACTTTTCGTTTTTGAGTTATCGTGTTCACAGACCCACGGACACACACACACACACACACACACACACAAGCATTTTGTGTAAATGCTTTTTTTAGATAAAGGGGACCCTAAAACATATATTTCCGGTGAAATCTCGGTATCTAATTTTTTGGTGGAGTGCAATACTTTCTCTATTCACTATGTACATAGTGCGATTAGAGAAAGTAAAAAAGCGTTACTAATCAAAATACTTACAATAAACTAATTTACTATAATTAAATAAATGGCCCCCAAATTTTCAAAAAAATTATTTTTAAAGATTATGTTTGAAAAGGCACAATTATTTTAGGGGCGAATAAAAATTCCTAAAATCATTTCGTAGCTTAAATTTTGAAAAGTGTTTATATAAATATTTCAGAAATATTTATTCGGTTTCATTTAAATTCTGCGGCATGCACAATTTTTATTTCTGTTCATTTAAATTCCTGAATTATTAGTTTGCCAAAAATTATAACGGTTAACAAGGCAAAGTAATGAATAAGTAGGTATATAAAAATGCAAAACAAATTTGACGGAGTAAAAACTGTGCAAATGCAACATATAATTTTATATCGGTATGAAAGAAACCCACTTGAAAAGATTTGTTTAAAAATTCCAGAATATGATACATTTTACTAACATGTAAAGGAATACAGTTTAGTATAGCAAGCAAATTTCATAAACCTGTGACGAAAGGTAAAATAATAATAATAATAATAATAAATAATAAAAAAGGTTTCAATTTTTCTTATATATTGTATCTCCCCTTAAGTATACAACTTTGTCATATAACGGGTTTTGTTTCTATGGGGTTAAATTGTCAAAAACACACCTTTTGTGTACTTAAAATTCTTTCTCAATTTTAACTGTTAAAAAATGTTAGAAAGTTGTGCATTTTTTTAAATATACTATTTTTAATTGACATTTTTCCTTGAGTAAAAATTTATCAAAAAAATATGTCATACGATAACCGCTCCTGAGATATATACTTTTACATTTTTGAATTTTCAATTATATTTTCTTAAGGATAAGCCATTAAATTCGCTTCCCCGTCTGGACAATACACGGAGTTGCCATGCCATCACATATCGAGCAGCTCTTAAAACATTTTACAATCGTACAAGTGCACTGTATTCCATTGCAAGCGTATCTAGAAATATCCATATTATTTTTTATTTTTAAAAAACTTTTAGATATTTAACAGGGAATTTGAAATAGTAAAAGAAATGAATCGCCTGATGGCAAATTTTTATTGATATTGACATGAACTAGACAGAAGAATAAGTGTTTAAAAAATTGGTTCAACTATAAAGAAGGTCATGTGAATGTAAAGCATCACATCCTTCACGTTTTAATTTATTGCGACTCGTTTTTTGTATATGAAAATTCTAATGTGTTTACATTCAATAACTTTCTTTATCAACTGATCTAAATTAAGTATTCTTCAAAGCTTTTATTTTATCTACATCATATTAATCGAGATGAAATTTTGTCATCTAGCTATTTATTTTGTGATAATTTCCACTTTTAGCTGTGATGACCTTTTCTTGTGTACTAGCATTGCGAACTGTGTAGCTTGAATACCTGACACATTACCGGGAACATTTGAAAATCTTTGAGGTAACTTTTCTGTTTCAAATCACTTGCTAAAGTTCTGTATGTTATTTAAAAATATTTGGTAGTTTTTTTAATGCAAAACGACTAAGTTCTCTGATGTTACTCGTGTTTTCTCTTCCTCACCATGGTACGGTTTGAAGACCGGTTGTAATGCCTGTGGGTATCAGTGAGCTGCAGAAAGCAGGCTTTATAATTATTCTGTGCTAAACAGCGACCTAAAAACCCAGTCCAATGCAAGAACGTCCAGTATCTATGTTTTAGTGCTTGCTTTGTCGTTGCCAACGTTATTAATTACGACCAAAACAAACGCAAGTAGTATTCAGTGTTGCCAATAGCTTTGTTTCGAAACGAGGTGCGGAAGACAGGGAGGTAAAGCGGAAGCAAATAAACTCCATAACACAAAAAAGGGGGGAGAGCGAGATGGGAAAGTGTGTGAGTGAGAGGAGGGGGGGGAGACAAGATAGAAGCGCTAGTCGCATTTGTTCTGCACACACATACACGCGGGTATACACTTGGATTCCATTACATTAATGTATAGACATGGGCTTTGAGTAATGGGGGAAAAAAACGACAAGCCTTGACTAGTCACCAGCGGGTAAACGACGTAGAAAAACCAATCAGATTAGACGAGAAAGGAATTGAATGTACTACACTGCATTTCTCTGGTGTAAAAGGGGAATTATATAAATTAGTTCCTTTTGCTCCGAGGCTGCATCCGTTGGGGGGAAATAATTAAACAGCATCTGTTTTGTCTTGTTGACATAAAGGTTTACTATAGCGAATTACACTAACATGATTAGAGACATAGTTGGTATCTGAAGTGTTTAACGCGTAAATAGTTAAATTATGAGAATTGCAAAAGAAGAGATAACTGAATCTGTAATTATCTGTGCTGCATTACATAAACAGCGTTTTTTTGTGAAATTAACTATATAGCCCGTCGGCTTTGTGTTTACTAGTTTTAAATAGCGCAAAACTTAGGAAATGAAAGTGAATTGGGAGCAGAAAGGGCCTTATGCTTTGAATATGACAGATTTATGGGCGCAAACTCAGCTTACGATTTACAATGAACGGTATATGAAACTAATTCAAACCAACGGACGAAGATAAGTTAATGTTTATAAACATATTGCTTTATCGAAGAATCTTATTTCTACTGTGTGGAAATGACATGATAAATTATTTCGAATCCTGGAAGATTGAAGTATAAACTTCAGGGTGACTAAATAATCAAAACAATTTTGATAAAAAATATGGTGAGCTCCACATGACTTTCTCTACACCTCTGTAAAAATATTTATTCTTCTATGTACTTCTATAGCTAATCGGGCAAAGATCTTATTTGCTTCCGTGTAATTAAAAGAGAAATAACGGAATATACTGGGTAAAAGCAATTGTCAAATCTTGTAAAAGCTATGTGATTGAAAATGGTTTCTTTGCTCGATCAGGATTTAACATATTCCCATATGAAATAAATTAGGTAGGTATTTTAAAACAGAAACTAATAACAAGGTATGTCTCAGATACTCCACCAAAACATGTAACATGTTTGTCTAGCTCTTACGATTTATCAGTTAAGTAGCTTTTAGCAAAATTCATCCAGAATATACAGGTCTTCAGAGGCTATTCCAGAAAATTCCAGAAAATATTTTATTTGCCTTTTAAGTATATTTAATATACTAGATTTTAATCAAAATCGTTATTACCATTTTGAGAAAGTCAAAGATTTCAATTATTTTTCAAGGGTAGTAATGGGAGTATTTTCTTGAAAATATACGTATTGCATCCTTGGAAGACACTGAACATAAATATTAAGTTCGGTATTTAACGGTATTTTGCTGCTCTGGAGACACACGGACCTTTTTTTAAAAAATGTTTTTGGGGTGTCAGGGAGCCCAAACCGTATATTTCCTTCGAAATCTGTACATCGAATTTTTGTATCAAATACAATACTCTCTCAAGCTATCATGTACATTACATGTATATACGGCTAAAAAAGTAACTCGCTACTCTGTACGTTATATGTACATACCGGCTAGAGAAAGTTACTAGTTACTATGTACATTATATGTGCATATGGGAGAGAGAGGGTAAAAATTAGATCTCCTCCACCAAGCTTGCTTTTTATGTATTTTAAAAAAGAAGCTGGAGCTATTTCATGCATGCATTTACATGGGTTTGTTATGTTTACCCACCAGTTTTTTTTCCCTCGTTTAACCTTCGCGATTCTCCAATGATTTATTAATGGTTTGCAGTGATTCTCCAATGGAATTTCTATCTGCCATCCTTTTTAACTCTTCACAAGTCGTCAATTTTTTTTCGTAGTCAGCTTACCTTCCTCATATGTAAGTCCTCCTAGGACTAGCGGGTGCGTAGGGGTGAGAAACCTGTCGGGGAACCAACGACACGGAGCCTCAGAATGAAGAACCTGGAACGAGTGGTCAGACGTAGCTAGGCGTGAGGAAGTGTGTGATGTGAAATGAAAGCGAAGTGGAAGAAAGCAAAGATAATGATGGCGCAATTGGTGGAATAAGTGCGGGGGGGGGAGGTCCAAGAGAAAACCCGCCCAGACGGCGTTTCGTTCACCACAAATCCCACTTATCTTATTATTTTAAATGTGCTGTATTTATGTTCTTCCTTTGTTATTTCAATGGAACCTTCGATTTTAATGTTAAAATACTGTGGTATCCTTAGTTTTCTTATTTGGTTTGAAATTTCTCTCTTTGCTTTTCTTCTCTCCTATTTCGTTGATATTTTATGTGTGGAGCTATGTTTTAGTATTTATCTTCAGCACCAAGTTTCAAATGCGTCTGTCCTTCTTTCTGATGTTAGGTTTAAACAAGCTTTATATCCATGTAACATTATGCTCCATACATGTTTACAGAAAGTCCATAATTTATAAAATAATGTTATTCAGTGTAAATATATTTTTTTCAATTTTTTTTATTGATTAAATATATAAAATTAAATTAATTTACGATTGCTGACTTTAAATAGTATTGCATTGAACTCGAGGGTTCAACAGAGGACCCATGTCTTTAAAACCATTAATATTAAGGGTTAGTTTTATATATTTATTTTTGATTACTTAAAGTGAGAATTTGTAGTAATAGACAGACTGTGTCCAGAAACTATCATGTATATTTGTGTATATATATATATATATATATATATATATATATATATATATATATCTTCAATAAATGTTGCAGGGACGATTAAAAACCCGTTTCTCTTTACTTTTACTGCTGGACTCTTAGACGCTGCTCCTTCGTGGCTATGCGCACGTTTATTTTCACATACTGCTGAATGGTATAGAGAGAGCACGTTGCAAAATAAGGGAACAGTTTACTTTTCAAACCAATGAAAAAGCACACTCTAATCCTCTTAAAATACTGTTTTTAATTTTAAAATTACTGCATACCTCTTATCTGTATCAACTGAAAGCAACGACTGTCAAACATGATAAAGTATTAACTAGGATAAGTACGTTACATTAATGTGCAGGTACATAAGTCAACTGTAAGCAGTGTTGCCAACTCATCAACATAAAAGGTAACTAAACTACTTGAAAAACATAGATAAAATCTAAAATTACAGATAAAAATAGGTAAAGAAAAGGTTACATTAACTCACTCACCTAATCACTGAAAAAAATTCTCCTCATCCTCCTCTTAGTTTCCAGCAGCTCCCTTAGAAATATATTACTATTTATGTTACACAAAAAGCTAAATAAGAGTGATTACAATGTTTTACATATGTATAATTTATGTTATTGTTGTGTTGTAGTTTTATATATTGTGTGTATATATTTCTCTTAATGTGTTTGTAATTGTAATAGGGCACATTAATGTGTTGTAGTTTTAAATTGCTGTATTTTATTTTTGTCCTTTATTTTCGTGTTTACTCTTATAATTCTTTGTTTTTTTAATATTGCTTACTATTTTGTGCATTACAAAACCAGGTACGGTGTGTGGACCCGTGCGATTGTTGAACTTCAATGTATGATACTGTTATACCAATAAGTACACTTATTCATTCATTCGTACACTGTCAGCTTCAGTCGTATATTTCACTTATTTAGTTTGCGTTACAATTTATTCCACAATATACACATCTGCTTCTTGAAACACAGCACAGATGAGCAGCTAACCGTTGAATTAGGGGTTTCCCGAATCCCGCGTAATGGTTGCGTCATTGATCTATAATGATGCAATGTGTAGTCACTGTACTGCCTCGTGTGTTATTTGCAGTGGGATAGAAAAATACGAATCACAACAAAAAAAAATATATTAAAATGATTGAAAAACAAAATGGCGAGTGAAAAAGAAGTTTATGTTTAAAAATACAGCTAATAGCCAAACTCAAAAAGCAAATCACTTTTCAGAATAGCCAGAAGTAGCTATAAAATGGCTAAATTGGCAAAACTGACTGTCAGTCCCGTATACTTACACACACACACACACACACCGTAACGACTATTTATATTTGGCACCTCTTCCAAAGTCAACTGAATAATTACCATCCCATTGCTTGCTGTTTGTATATCTTTTGTTTCAGCGATATCGACTGGAGATAGCCAGTTCGACAAGAGATATATAGCAATAATTCGAAGTTGTTCGTTATCTCTGTTTTACGTCATTAAGGATTTTGGAGTTGCTTTTAACCTCATTTTTATTCTCGCCTTTCTGTTTATCTCCCTCTCTCTTTCTCTCTTTACTGTGTGTATTGGATTGTCAATTTGTTGCAGTGGCTTCCATGAGTACTCCTAAATATTACAGCCCACATGGTTAACGCAATTCCAATCTTTGATCTCACCATATGTAGTATGTGAACTTTCTAGGTTTTGCTTGTAAGGACCTCTTCATTCCCGAAGAATTATGCATATTTTTCCAAACCATAAAGAGATACGCAAAAAATTACTATAGAAAAAATGTAGATTTTTTAAAAGCATCAATGTATTTCAAAGAATATTTACGAGGTATTTGCAATGGTGTTTTTGTTTGTTTGTTTGTGTTTTTAGTTTCTCAAAACCTTTTGAATTGTTTTAATGTGCAATTGCTATTTAGTTGTTTCTCCCGTTCTCGTAAAATGAGTGCGAGTTTTTAAGGTTAACATATAACGGAAAATTTTGAAACACGCGATTATCGCATGTGCTGTATCCTGTTTATGCGTAAACAAAATATTAAATTAAAGCCTTTGAAAGAAGGACTACATCATTAGTCTAAAGTAGATAAACAATATATTGCAGAAGATACACAACATAAACTATCGTTACATATAAAGGAAAACACATAATATTTATACTATATGAATAATCTAAGAAAATGTAAATGGTGTGTTATTTATGGACGTTCTTTAACTACTGTAGTTCTCAGCGTCCCATTCTATATTGGGCGTGATAGATTGCTTAATTTTGCTCAGAGGCCTCTCTATCAGGCTTGAGGTTCTTTTACGTGCCATAAAACTTCGACACAGGACCACGGCTTTATTTCCTTTCCGAAAGAGGCCATGCTAAGGATTTTTACACCCATAAAAATCCATCGTCCTCCGCCGGGTTTGAACCCGCGACTTTGGGTATATGAAGTTAGCATGGTAACCATTTCACCACGGAAGATGACTAAAATAATAATCTAAGCATTACTTTTATACATATCACCAAAATAACTCGGATGTAGACTATGCGATATAGATATCTCTTTTTACGCTGAGCTGATGTTAAATTTTTACTTTCACTGTAACTAATTTGAATCCTCAGGATTCTCTATATCGATATTCCTTTCCCCATAACGCAGTGAACATCTCATCCTCCTCTCTGCTGTATCCCTGATTTAATTTCAATCCAATCTCAACTCGGCAAACAGACTGGCGAACAGGGCTGCAGCGTACTGTCTTCAGCCCTTTATTTCATTTCGTTATTAAAAAGCTATGTTCCTCTGCCTCGCTTTTTTCATTTGTGTTTCGGTTTCTTCCGATTCATTGGTTTTTCGTTAAACTATTATTCGTTTTAAATCTAATTATATTTATACGCGCGCGAAAGTTTCATATTTGTTGTGTGTTTCTCATATTCATTTCGTTCCAAAAATGTGTTATTTATGTTTTAATGATGTCAGTTGTATGCATATATTTCGTTAGCAAAATCAGGAGAATGTGCCATTATAGATATTTATAAAGATACGCATGGATAGGCTCTGATTTTGAATAGTTACATGTTCTTTTATCCTTACTTGTGGAAACATTAAGCTGTTTCCAATTCGTTTGAGCCAAAGTACATGTGCGAACTCAAGTACAAAACTCGGAAGAGAGATGAAGAGGGAGAGTGGTAGCTAATACGTTATTGGGCAAGGTCATACCACAATGCTTCTGTCCTGCGTTTTCGTTTCTCACATTTGAATGGTGCACCGTATTGCAATATGATTGTGCGTTGCAGTACACTATTTCTATATCCATTTTTTCTTTCTATAAATTCACTTTAACAGTGCTTCACAAGTAGCAGCTAAATGCAATTCTTAGTAAGCACATTGTGTTTGTTAATGTCTTCTGAATATGGCTTCTTCCACTCATGCTTCCAAACAATAAGAGTCATGGGGATAGTTATTCTGTTTAAACAAAAACTCCCATTTCCAGCAGGCAAATAAACGGGTGATTTCTGGATTTGGAAGCTAACCACAGACTATAGAGGCAGTCTAGTCTGCAGTTCATCATGTCTAAAGTAAATTAAAACATGGCGTATAAACTAACACCTTGGATAATTTTTGTTGAGCGTTATATCGATAATGTTTTCTCTATTGTTGGAGAATATAGTTTTCTGCAAGATTCGTGGAGTAAGAATGGCGGTCGAAAATAACTTTTACTACACAGCTGCTTCAAAACAATAACAAAGTACCCAAATGTTACTTCGTGAAGTTGGCTTTTCTTCACCTTCACCTTTGAAGAGCTAATTTATACAGATATTCTAATGAACAAAGTGAGTAATGATAAGTTACGCGCCTTCGTATTGAAGGAGTTTGTCAGATTATTTTGCCTTAACTAGATATTACGAAATAACGCAAAACTATAGACAAAAATTGTTAGGGGAAAAATGGATTAATTGACTTCCGTTGTGAGGAAAAATTGTGGTTTAGTTTACACAATGGAAGAAGATAGTTTAAGAGATTAATTTCTACTCGATTGTGTGCAATTAGAAAAAGTATTTTTGAATAACGCAATTATTGAGAAATCCTAATGGAGGCTTAATATATCCCAGCAGTATTCAACATGTCAACGGATTCTGGTTTTTTATCAACGCTGCCAAATATTTGGTAAAGGTTGCTAATTCTTCCTAAATTCAAAGAGCTACATATATGTAACGCACCTAGCATAAGCTCTACTTTGATGTTTACGCCTAAGAGATTGATCTATATACCTTATTGAGACAAATTCTCGAGTTGCAATATCCAAAATGTTAATGTTTCTGTTCCTCTTTCCCAGTTGTCACCAAATGGGATTCATTTTAGAAGTATACAACAGCTGCAACAAAAACACAAAAGATGTCATAAAACCTTTGTGTGATAGTAGTAATTATGCACTCAAAGTGGTAAGTAACATTTTTCTGACAAAGAACTTGCAGGATAAATATAAAGCCAAATTTTGGATTCCTTGCTTAGAAACATCTTACAACTTAGATAAAATAGTGGAGCTAATACACTTAATAAAAAATTGAAATTTCATAGAAAATGTAAACCGGAATGTGAGGAAGGTTGTTGTGAGCAAATGAATGTTTGTTTTTAAGATAAATAGTTAACGTCACTTTCTTCAATTGCAGATGATCTGTCGGGTACGAAGTTTTCACTTGAACACTTGGCTAGAAGTCTTGGAAGGAAGTAACGTAGCTCATTTTTAATATTCTCTATCAGTGCAAGTGGAAAGGATATTTTTAGTGTACAAGTAGGTCTCGGGAAATATTAGAGAATGAATTGGTTTTCTTTTTGTTGAATATAACATCCCCCAAATAGGCTTCATCGGCGTTGGTACATTGTTGCTAGCGCTTTCTGAAGTTTCTCATAACACGCTGGATAATGTCATTAGGAGCGCGCAAATATCTTCTTGGACTGTCATTTTCAAATCAGGAATAGTGTGGAACTTCCGCTATTAAGCTTTTTTTACGTAATCCCAAAGAAAAAAGTTAGGGGATGACAGACCTGGAGTTCCCGTCGTTCTTAAGACGCGAGATCAGTCGATATGAAAACAATCAACGCACTGTAGCCATCATATTATGGATTGTAGCTCCATCTTGTTGGAAAAACGCTGTGTTGAGATTATTCAAGGTTATGAGTTGTACCTGGTACATTCTCTTCGGAATGTGGTGATGACGGTTCTGTACCTACCCTGCACCAAAATTATACTGTTGCTTCCACTACCATAATACGGATCTGCAGCGACCAAAAGTTTATGGCTAACAAAATGACAATAATAGGCAAATGTACCATTTCCCCAGGCCCACTCTGTACGAGGGGCGTTGAATATGTCCTTAGAAAAAAATAGATAAACATATTATTTTTGATATTTTGTATATTTAATTATTTTATTTTTCAACACAATCTCCTTTTAGCTCGATACACTTTTCCCATCGTTTCTCCAACTATTTTAAGCCTTCCAAAAGGTAGTATTTAGGAAAATTCTCAAAATAGGCATAAAAATATCACTGGGGCCAAATCTGGGTAATACGGTACATTTTGTAGTAATTTGAACCTTAATTATATAATTTTCGCCATCGAAAATGCGCAGGTATACACCCTTGCATTGTTTTGATGGAAGAGAATCTTTTTCTTTGTCAGATGAGGGTGTTTTTTCTTAATTTCTCCGTTCAACCGGTGCAATAACGATGCATAATTCTCTCCATTTATCGTTCTTACTCTCTTCAAGTAATCGGTATAGTATTCCGTGTGAATCAAAAACCGAGGCTGTCATCTTTTCTGCTGATTTCACCACTTTTGCCTTCTTCGGAGCTGGTTCGCCATTAAAAACACATTGTTGCAACTGAACTTTTGTCTGTTGGGTCAGTTCAGCTTTAAAAACACACTGTTTTGACTTTAATTTTGTATCTGGAGTGTGGTAATGTATCCACGTTTCATCCATAGTTATATATCGACACATAATTGCGACGGATAAGTGCAAAACCTGCTTCGAATCGATTACACGGTTGTGTTTATTCTCCTTTGATAGTAAAAGCTGCACGCATATTGCCTAGACCTTTGCCAAACCTAAATTGTTGGTGTAAAGTTGAGAAAACTGTACCTTGTGACATACCTGTGGCTTCTACTATTTCGCCAACTTTTATTCGTCGATCATTCAAAACCATATACTGACATTTGTAAATACTTTCGGAAGAAGTCACTTCTACTGGACGTCCGGAACGATGTTCATCATTTGTGGATGTACGGCTTCATTTAGATTAATTTATTCAACTGTAAATTGTTGCAAATGCAGGAGTAGATGTACCATGAACCTCAACCAACTCGGCTTCTATCTCTTTCGGTGTTTAGTCTTTTAAATTGAAGTCTTTAATCACCGCAAGAAACTTTTTTTTTTGTCTTTTTTTTTTTTTTGTCTTTCTAAAGAAACACAACTTTGTTGATTCAATCGCCTAATGCAAAGAAACTACGAGAGGGATGCAGCTGTAACTTTAATTGCCATCTAGTAAGAGACGACGGTTACTGAATACATACTTTTCTCGATACTACGAGTGAAATTACTTTGATTTTCTAAGGATTAACGCTCCTAGTAGAAGACTTTGTTAGTAGATTTCTTTGAAAATCCCTAAATTGTGTTTGTACTGCATTGCAATTAAGAACTGATGAACTGTCTCGATATTTTCTAGTAAAATAACTGAATTGTATGCAGCATAACCTCTTTTTAGTTTCCCGACACGTACTATGTGGATAGTGTATAGAAAAGGGATTGCATTCCACCAAAAATACCGAGATTTCACCTGAAATGCACATTTTATCCAAAAAAAGACATTTTTCGAAAATGGTCCCCGTGTGTGTGCTCGTGTGTCAGTGTGTCCATTTGTCTGTGAACTGATAACTCTATAAAATGCCAAACTTGGTATGTAAGTCAAGTATATTCCAAGAATGCGACACGAAGATTTTGAGGAAAACCCCGCCACCCCAAATCTACCTAAAACATGAATAACGTTTTAAAATTTTCACGATTTTTATTAAAATACCGTATATTAAACATGTCTACATGTCAAATAAAGTTTATACCTTGAATTTTCTGGGAATAGCCTGTAGAGAGCTCTTTATTCTGGATGAATTTTGTGTAACTAGTAAACCATAAGGTATAAACAAAACCTTACTACACAAAATATATAGAATATCGCTGAAACACACAATTTTGTCATATACATTTTTATTCGTGGAGTTGACCATTTTTGAGATATTCCTTGTTATTGGCTTCAGTTTTAAAATACTTAAACTTTTCACATACAGAAATTTGTCAACTCCTGGCAATGCAAAGATACAATTTCAAGCACATAGGAAACGGTTTTTAAAAGATTTGTCTAACTAATGATTTGACCTAGTGTATCCCATTATTTCCCTTCTACTGACAAGAAAGCATTTCGTCTAATGTTTATCTCGATGAAGTAGAAGAATAAGCCTTTTAACAGTTACTTGTTACAGAGATGTAGAGAAAGTCATGTGAATGGAACACATCACTTTTTTATTTTTGAATAACTTCAGAAGAAAAAATTTCTTTGCTTAATCTATGATTTTATATTGCGTATATTTGAATTTATCTTCAAATGTTATTAAAATACGATTTTACAGTTCTAAGTGTCCTTTGAAATTTTATAGTGGGTTTTTTAGATCCTAGGTCACAACATCCTTTAAATTGCATTATTTAGTAAGAGTTTTAGCATTACTCATTACTTTAATCGTAATTCCACCCATGCGAGTATAACTGGATGCTTTGCCATTTTAATAAGCTTAGACTCAACGGGGTCAACGCCTTCCCAGTAAGAGAGGCACATATTTCTAGGAAGCGCAAGAAGTAACTATGAATGTGTCAGCTCTTCTGCCTCGCCATGGCCGAGTGGTTAGACCACTCGCCTCTCAACTAGGGCCCGGGTTCCATCCCATGCAACCGCATGTGGGATTTTTGATGCAGAAAGAGGTACACGGCCGGTTTTTCTCCCGGTTCTCCGGTTTCCCCCGCCATCAAATTCCCCGGTGCTCACTCTTCATTCACGTATCATCAGTCATCGCCAGCGATGCCATAGTATAAAAGCGGGTTTAAACAGTACAAAAAAGCTGTTATAGCGCTCGTTAAGCCATCCTGCACTGGTATTTCCTGACTTGGAGAACTTGGATTCGAATCCCGCTTTGAGTTAGGGCAAGTATACGAATTTAGATTCCAACGTAAAAAAAAAAAAAAAAAACAACATAACCCTAAACAACAAAGAAAGACAGAACAAAGAAAATTTTTAAGTGTTATATTCACATGACTTTCTTCACCTGCTCTGCAAACAATCTCTTCGTACAAAAGATTCTTTTATCTATATTATCTAATCGCGATAAACATTAGCAGACATTATCTTTATAAATATAATTAAAAGCTGATCGCTATGTGAAGTTCGCAACTGAAGTTCGATTCTTTTTTAATGTCCAGGAATAAAACAAAAGGAGATGTAAGGACAGATGACTTTCGGTTTGAAAAATTTTTAAGTAATTTCAAATTCAAACCAATATCAAGAATATCTCAGAAACGGTTAATTTTACAAAAACGTATGTAACATAAATTATGTTTTAACGACATCTTTCAGTGAAGCGACCTTAAACTCCTTAAACCAGTTCTACATTATTCTATAGTAAGCTTTTGTCTATCTCTTATGGTTTACCAGTTATACAAAACACATTCAGAATGAGGAGCTCTTCAGAGGTTATTCCTAAGAAATTCAAGATATACATTTTATTTGTCATGTAAATATCTTGAATACATGGTAGTTTAAACAAAAATGAATATTTTTGGGAAAATATGCATTTTGAAAAATATTTCAAGCAAATAGTATTTGGGGTGAGGGTATTTTCTTGAAAATATTGGTGCCGCATCCTTGGACACGCCTATGGAACTTTTTCTAAACAGGCTTTTGGTATTTTGTTTTCGGTGGACCCAAAACATGCAGTTCCGGTGAAATCTGGTTATTGCATTTTTGGGTGAAATACACTAACTTCTCTATCTCTTATGTGCATTATTCGTGCTAGAGAAAGTAAATACCTAAACAAACTAACCATTTTTTAGTTGATCGACAACAATATAGGATTATTTTTGCTCTTAAGCTATAACAATGATTATTCTCATTAAACCTGAAAATTTGAACATTATAGTTTATTGCGATAGAATTTCAATTGCTATAAATACTTATGGGAAATGAATATGTGCAAATATTTTTATCAGAATTTGAGTACGACGTGATGATGCAGTACTTGCAGTTTTTCGCTGTTTTCTAAAGATAGGTTAATGAGGCAATTTTCAGGATATTTTTCGATGGGTATTATTCCCTATCTCAGACGTTCCATTACTTACATAATAGGTCACACGATGGGCCTCCTCTGCTCTGCCTAATTAGAGGTGGTGTATGTAAACACAGCAGAGACCTTGCTCAGAGACGTTCAAAACACATTAGACCCTTAAGTTTGTGCTTCATTTATTAGAAGGCGGACAAATTGAGTTACACTTATCATTATGCGTATTTTTCTCTTCAATCAAATGATTTGCACTTTTTCACCTACCATCCTGTATTTCAAAGATAAGCTATTTTCTTGCCACCCTCAATGTACCTTGGTTTATGAATACATTTGAATATTATACTTTATTTGGGTAATATTTCAATTTCTGTAAATATATCAAAGATAAATAATTATCTTCATAACTTCGTCAGCGTTATCCTCTGTATGGAAATGCTGAATCTGTTTAAAACGTTGCGGACGTATCTTGGATTTAGATCGAAAAGGCATATTTATTAGCGTCCTAATTTGTTTTATAAACATGAATTTATACTGTACATTAAATTAGTAATTATTGTTTTATCACTTAGTAATATGCTCTATAATTCCTTAAATACTCTTAATATGCTATCGCTAGATTTTATGACCTTATCGAATCGCATTAGTGCTTTTCTGGTAGACTGATTAAATCGAAGGCAAAAGCACACTATTATGTAATGGGATAAAAGCGTATTTAACCTTTTTCTTCGTAGTCTCGATGCAGTTGTTATTTCCATTTCACTATTTCAGTGAACTATTTTAAATAATCTATATATTTTTGTTGTCATCTCATAAGAATTCTTCCTCCCTCTCACTCTCGCTAAAACTTTGGTTGCTCTGTATAACGGTCCCTTTAAAATACTAATCACTGTTAAGCCCTCTTTTATTTATATACATTTTATTTTGTTTCCAGTCAATATTTGCTGAGATTTACAAGCAGATAATTTCTGGTTCTAGTCTGTTCCTTTGTCTGGAAAGCGCTGGAATTCTCTCTCGTTTATCAGATTTCCAGGTAACCTTTTGCTTTCTTATAATTTGTTCTGTCTGATTTATTTGCGTGACGTGTTTGATTCCTTCATTTGTTTGTTAAGTTTGTTTTCTTGAACGAACCATAACACATAAGGAGAGCTTTTATAGTAAAAAGATCTGATGTGGTTCATTCCCTTGACCGTTTCCGAGTACCGTATATTTCTATGTAGCTTCTACAAACTGTTTCTACTAAAATTTATGTTTCTACCTGCTTCATCTTTATAGAAACAAATATACATTCATTATACATTTCGTTGTGGGTACAATGAGGGTACAGATAAAAATCTATATTAAGCTGTTTCCTTGAAATTTCAAACTGTTTTCATGAAATCCCGACAAGTGACCACTTTAAAAAGAAATATTGATAAATTCAAGAGCATAATATCATCTCGGACAGGGTTGAAGACACACAAAATGGTATTTGTAATATATTTTGTGTTTTTATACATAGCTTCATTTTGGTATAGTAGCGTTTGTCTACACCGTATAATTAGCTAGTTATTCAAAGTTATACAAAATTCCCATTTTAAGTATATTTACTGTTAATACAAATTGTTACAACCACTTTTGGAAATGTTTCTTTGTGTAGGCTAGCATGCCGTGTTTTTGGAACACAATGAACATAAATATAAGGTTTTCTATATGTGCCGCATTTCGCCGTTGGGTGATGCTGTCCACACAAATTCAAGAAAAACATTTTATTTGTGATGTTAATATATTTAATATGTGATAAATTAATCGCACACTTTTGAGACAATTTTGAGAAAAACATTATTTTTAAAATGTTTCCATGTATAAGGTAGTTTAGGGTAGAGAGTACCTTTGTGTCGCATCCTTGGAAGATACTTAAATGCCAAATTTAATATTTTGGGCTATGCTGTCCACACACACACACATACATACACCGACCTTTTTCTAAAAATGCCTCTTTTGAATTCAGGGTGTCTCATAACATGTATTTCAGGTGAAAACTTGGTATTTAATATTTGGATGGAATGCAATACCTTCTCTATACAGTATGTACAGAAAACAAAAAATTAAGATAATTGGGGCTGAGCCTTTTCTGTTCTTTTGTTTTTATTTATTTTTTTTTTTCTGACAAAGAGATTTCGAGTGTGGAAAATGTGAACATCTACTTGGCTCCATACATTCCTTTTAATGCGTTTCTGTTTTCTCGACAGTTTAATTCTAACAGTGTTCATTCTCCAGGGAAACAACCACGGACATTCCAAGAGAGGTGAGGACAACGCAACCAAAATAACTACAGAAGTATCAGATAGAAGGGTGAAACTTACACCGCCATTACTACTGTAAAAGTTTTACAACAACAAAAGAACCATAAAGTTTGAAACAGTAAATTTTACGACAGCGGACGTTTGTTAAGGGAGCGCGGAGGGCAAGCTTGTTACTGCCATTGTTCCGGACTCCCTCCAGGGATACCAACAAAGGAATGTTGTTCCAGCTTTCCTGTCATATTTTTTATACACTAAAAGGCCAGGACTACTCTTGTCCTTCCTGTATTCGTTTTGCATTCTATTGAGATATTTACTTATTTATTTCATATTTTCTTGTTTCCTAGAGCTGCATTGACAGTTCTTCTTCTATATTGCCCTTCCTGCTCTCTTCATCAATTTTATTTAGTGTTACTCCTAATTTTACTATCTCGTCTTTCTTCTCTTCTTCTGATCCGCTTTGTTTGTTCTATATATTTATTTTATTTTTCTCTGTTGTCCTGTCCTATAATTTTCTGATAACAATTAATTCGTTAATTTAAAATAAGGAATGGCATCTCTAGAGTAGAAAAACCAAGCAACTGATAAGTTAACTAAATCTAGTGCAACAATATTCGCAACTTTATGTGTCTTAGAATGTTTACCACAAATTAAAGCGATATATACGAAACATAAGCCTAACATACTCATTCAGAAAAAGAAACAGACATTAAATAATACCCATCAAAAGATGCACTAAGTAGACATGAAAATCGATCGTGCCCCTGCAGTTATAGTCCTGCTGCATAAATCTGATGTGCTGCGTTCACAAAGCTTTATATACCTATACTACAACAAATAGTTCCTGCAAAAGCTTACTGGTCTATATCTGTCTACTTCGCACTTACCGATATGATTTCATTGATACATTATTTCCTTGTATAAGGGAAATAAGGAACTGCAATTAGCTATAGCGATAATCAATATTTTAAAAGCTGGTTGTTAAAAGATGTTTTTGAAGTTCCGTTCTCTTTGCTTTAACAGGATAAACAAATGAATAAGGACATCTCATTATAGAAAAGTTTACCTTTGTGCCTAATACAAGCAATATCTCGGAACTGGAAAACTCCAAAACAAAACCTTATTTTTATATAATTGTATGTTTTGATGAAATGTACTTTTTTGTGTTTTAAGATTCTGTATGTCTCACGGGTTACAAGTTATGCAAAAGTCATTTAGAATAAACGGGAATTCATCTTAGCTAAGCAAATTCAAGATGTTTATTTTATGCCATGTAAATACCTTTAATATGTGCTATTTTAATAAAAATCTTATAGCCATTTTTGAGAAAACCACACTATTCAAAACATTTTCCATGTAAAAGATAGTTTGGGGTGGGAGAATATTTTTGAAAGATGCTGAACCAAACATCTGGTTTGCTATTTAACCGACTTGAGATTTGTTGGTCAGAGACGCGCACACTGTTACACACGAGCACACTTGCGCGCGCGGACTTTTCTCAGAGTTTTTTTTTTTATTCAGAGGTTCCTAAAACGAGTATTTCCAGTGAAATCTTGGCAACAAATATTTGGGTGGAATGCAAACACATTCTCCATTTATGTTCTATGTAGGAAGTAGAGAAATTAAAAATCAACATTTGAGTTCCCCAATATTCGTTTGCTTATTTACCTGACTGTTAACAGGAGACACCATGTAACCATTCATTTGTAGAATCAGAATATTCACTGGAAGGTCAAAACTCTAGACAAATACGAAGAGAGACAATAAAACTTCTTTAAGAGAAATATGTGAACTTCGTGATTGATCTTGTTCCAGTTAAGAATTGATAAGCTATGAGTAGCATAAAAGATGCTAAACTGCCAAGGAAGGGAAAAAGAAATCAAGAAGGAAAGAAAGAATGAGAGAAAGAAAGAAAGAAAGAAAGAAAGAAGAAAAGAGTCATCGATGCAAAGACCAGTTCTGGAAATTGGCTGTAGACCTGGGAAGACGTAGCATTAAATCGCTGTTGGTAAGGTGTGCAAGTCTAAAATATATTTTATTAAGCAACTTCAGACAATTCTCAGATTTAGCTGATTGTCACTTCAGTAGCCTCATTGGCACAAAGGTTTTTGTGTGAATATTTCACACACAGAGGCGTTAATTTATCATATACGATTTACCATTTGGCCATTATAATAGCTAATCATTCTGTTTAGTTAGTGTCGCTAAGCTACTTTTTATGGCAGTTAACATACACTGTGTATCTTAGAAGAATGAATAGCTTTAAGAAACTGCAAGCAGTAAATTGAATTGGAAGTTTTGATACTGAAATAAATTCTTGGAAATAGGATGATAGCCAGGACTCGGACTCCATTGCTTAGAAATCCGATACATGCTGTATGTGCATGGAAATACGATGCGTATGTTGTCACGTCCATCCCTCCAGTCTAGTCGTATGTCAAAGGAACAGGTAACCTCGTCAACACGTACAGAAATCTGTATTCACTTTTAAGAGAGTACACGTATCTAAATGGAACAGTCGGAGATTAATGCGCGCGCACACTCACACACACACTCACTTGGACATGGGTATTTTACACTAAAAAGAGATATATAATGCAATGTATGTCATATACAGTTTAAAGCCAACAAAATTTTAATTCAGCCTCCGTGCAGTTCGAAGCAGCAATAAAAAATATGCAAAAAGATAGACGTACTAAATACATCTTCAAAATCATTCACTTTTGACACTTTAGAAAATATATTACTTTTTATTGGAAAAAGAAACACAAATAATACGTGATTATAAAAGTAAACCATGAATTTTTGTAATTAGAATTGGAACACTGAAATTATATTCCAAAATCACTGAGTGCCATTCAAATCAAGAAGCAACGTTGCCCTTTACAGTGTATACAACTTAGCACATATACAACGGATGAAAGAGTCTTTATCTCCTGTTCTCTAAACCAAAGTTCGGGCATATACGTAACCTTCAAAGCAGGTAACTCGAGAAGTCAAGCAATGATGTCCGAGGTCACTATGAATATTACGAGATCGCTTAAAATCTCTCAAAAATGGTATAGAGGTTTGCACAAGTGTATACAATTTTATCATGTAGAAGTACAAAGGACGAAATTTAGAAAATACTGAAAACTTAAGAAAGAGTTATACAGAATAACATATCTAAAATGCCAAAGACGTTTTGGAGAGCAGCAAAAATTTTTAGTTATTCTATCTCTGCATGGAGATGCGTGTTTTGTGTACGGTTTAGTGCCAAAGCCTTTCTATATGGTCAAGAAATTTCTCCTGCAAATGATGCATTCCCTACACTAAATTATAAAAGGGATTCAGATAATTGTGGATCTCTAAATTGAATTTCCAGCATATATAAATATTGCATATGGTCAGAGATATATGCCAATATTTCTGAAGATACATGACTAAGATTACAGGACGTATACCAAATAGTCATGTTAACCTAAAAACTGTTTGATCTGATGATAAATTGACTCTGACCCAATCAGGATGTAAGTGATATCGTTCATGCATAAGAGAGGTATAAGATGCAGTTAGTTAATTTCCCATGCGCTAATGACTTATGAACCGCATTTAGAGCGCGAATACAATATGTAACAAATTTAATGATCCTCTTTCTCCAAAGCATACGTTTCCGAATGTAGATATTCTCTTGTAAGCGTCCAGTCTGTCATCCTATATTGCTTGGTCGATGTGTTTGCGTATGTGATTATGGAACTCGGAAGACAAAATAGAAGCGTTGGAAATGAAGTATTTAACGTAGAGTACATAGAAATGGATTATATAAGACATGAATATGTTATATGAGAAGTAAAGGTGAAGAATATAATATACTTGTTGAATAATTTTCTATTTATGCATCTCAAATATTATAGTGTTGTTTTAAAACACCGCTGCTTTTCTTATGCTATACTTGACTATGCAGCTGTATGTTTTCCAATCCATTCAATTGTTTTTGTATAGATCTAGCATCAGTTATGAAAAGTTGCGTGAACCCGTTACGAAAAACTTGAAAACGTTAGCTTTTCGTAAAGTTGAAAACAGTTTCCATACAGAAATTCGTTGAACTGTCGTTCAAAATGTCGCCATATATGCAAAATTCAATATATACATTTGAATAGTCATGAAATATCTTAAACCTATTGTATTTTAATCAAAATTAAAAAAGCCATTTCTGAGAAAATCAAAGTTTTCGAAAAATGTTTCATGTAGTAGGTAGTTAAGAGAAAAATATTCGTGACGCGTTCTTGGAAGATGCTTAACTTAAATATCAAATTTCATATTTAATGTTCTTTTGGTTTTTTAGTTATGCGGACATTCGAACATAAAAATACATGGCATTTTTTAAAAATGCCAAAACGTGAATTTCCGTTTAAATGTTTGTATATAATTCTCGGCTGGAATGCAATATCTGTTACCTACTATGTACATAGTAGAGAAAATAAGAATGTTTTTTATTCGGGAACCGCAGACTTATATTTTCAGTTTTTTTTCTATATCCAGGGAACATAATAAAGAGTATAACACTCAAATCGCGGTATCGAATTGTTGGGTACATTAGTGTACTTGTACTTACTGTACGTGGTTGAGAAATAACAAACAAAAATAAATGTCAAAGATAGAAGAGCTGTGTAAGGTTATAGCTTTATATTCACCTAATGGGAAAATAAGTACGAAATAGTTGAATTTAATAAGTCTTAACGTTTTGAGTGCTAATGATATTGAATTAAACTTTCTTTTGTTTCTTTTCAGGTAAGAAAGATACATTCCATGGGAGGCAATATAATTCATCCGGTAGTTAGTATAACTACACATATTTTTAAGCAGACATTTCGGTAAGGTATTCATTTTATTTTAAATATGTGTATTGTATTGATACTCTATATGCTCTGCGATCTTTCTGTCTGAATAAATTGGTTTATTTTCTCTACAGTAATTTCATGAAACTATCTGAATTAATCTTTTTGGTCCTATATACGTAAACACATATAATAGGTGGTAAAGTGAAACATGAACTGCATCCTATTCTATCCTTACTCTATCCAATGGATTCTCACTCTGAGCTTGCTACTGAATTCCGAAAATAGAATTAAATGGTCCACCTTTAATCTACTACACTTACAATAGCACACATTCATAATTTAATCTACTTTCGTCTTTGATTTTTAAAGAAAGTACATCGATGGAATAATCACATAGCTGCATACACATAATACAAGTTGTAACCAGAAACATGCCTAAAAGATTTCTTATAATTACGATGTAATTAATTTATTTTAATTTTGTGTATAATAACTGGCAACAGCTTATTCTTTTGAAACAATATGGCGTTTAAAACGTTTAATGAATGTAATTACCTGTTCGTGATTTTTTTTTTGTGGCATTCATTTTTCCTTTAATGTATAGAGTAGTGCATGTGATGTATTTATTTATTTTGATCCATTTATATGATCATCTAGGTCAAATTCAGTTAAATATATATTCAATCAAATTCAGTAAAATATATAATTTTATTTTTAGCAAATAAGCTTAGAGAGGGGCACGTAATTGATAACTGTTTATAAATCATTTGTTTTAAGGATATAATTTTAGGTCATTTTCTAGATACCATTTAGTCAGCGGATTTTGTTTTGGAATAATTATTGATCGTGACAATAGAGGTACACGTTACATTCTCCACATCAAACGCATTTCCAGACCTTTGGGGAATACTTTTTTTGGTGAGATAAACAATTCTCACCCCCACCCGGGTATAGAACTCTAGAGTAGGCAGATCCTCTAGACTTCCAATCCTATTGATTTTATCAGTTTACATGCTCTCACACACACACTTTGCACGGAAGATAGATTGCACGTATTTGTTTTATGCTGTGTAGTTCATGTTTCACTCTAAATTGTTATACTGAGCTTTAATTACATGTCATAAATATACTTAACCTTTCACATGACCTTGGAGTTTCTTACTGATGATAATTGCTCAACGCACTTACTTAGCAACTAAAACATTTAGTTGGTTTCTTACAGAAAGAGTTTTCAGTCTCAACTAATGTTCCTTATCAAATAGAAGTACAGAGTATCATTTCTGACTGTCACTTCTGTAAATTTATACAGAACGGAGTAATAATTTGAATTGAATATAAAGAATTGTCTATAAAAATAGTATGTGAAAAGTGCTTCTAATATAACCATTTGAAAAAATAAATAACTTTCAAAGTAATAAGACAGACATTATAGAAATAGGTTGTGATTGAACCACCGCCCGAGTTAAAATTTAGTATATCCTTGCTGTACTTCATAGGTGCAAGGATTCATGCTATTTTAAACACTTCAGGCTGCACATCGCTGCGAATTATTTTCATAAAATATGAAACAATAAGAGAAATTCCAATTATGGCGCTTAATTTTAGGAATTCCAAAAGAAAAACACTATTTGTATATTTAGATGCAAAGACAAACCCAAGTAGGTAGCCATTCCCTATCAAAACTTGTCATGAAAAACAGCAGTATTACTTCAGGCAGCTTCCATTTATGTTGGGTAAGAGTATAATGCTGTCCAAAATTGTCGATAGAGTGAATAATCACTCTCTAAAAGAACGCTTAACTAACTGACTGCTTAATGACATACATGTTTAAGACAGGTTTTCAAACAGCAATGCGTTTCTGATCGGACTTGCCTGCATTGTGTAACACACCTCGGATATGAGTGCCAGCGATTGTTACAACTGATTAAAGTGTCAGCAAATACAAACATCTGTGCTATTACGCTGCCCCCAGTGGACTCAGAGGACTGTTTACGCAACCGAATAGAGTGCTTGCTTTTAAATGATTTCAGTATTTCAGTATAGTCTTTCATCCGGGACGGATTTCTATTGAAGCATTCATTTTACAGCGCTAAATAAGCGATAAACTTTTCATAATAACAGTATTGACATTCATTAGACAATCCAAATTATTGTTATAACTGTGTAATTATATGTATTTTTGTCAAATAGGCTGCCTTTGCTCGCAACTAAGTGGTCTGTCTTAAAATAAACTGCTTGTGTCGACCATCTTGTAATATTAAACCTTTTTACTTTCTCTACACGTACCATGTACATTGTGTAAGAAGGTATTGCATTCCACCCAAAAACTCAATACCGAGATTTAAATAAAAATAAACGTTTTAGGGTCCCCTGTATAAAAAAAAACACTTTTTTATTTTATCTGCATGTACCATATACATAGTGGATAGAGAAGGTATTGCATTTCACTCAAAAATTTGATACTGAGATTTCATCGGGAAAACACACTTTAGGGTTCTCTGTATCCAAAAAAATTATTTTTAGTGTGTGTATCCGTGCGTCCGTGTGTCTGTGAATAATATAACTCAAGAACGAAAAGTCAATATAATGCCAAACTTGATATTTAAGTTTAGTATCCTTCAGGAATGTGATTGTGAGAAAAATTACCCCAACCCAAACTACCCTTTACATGAAAAAAATTAAAAAGAATGAATTTCTCAAAAATGGTTCTTAACGATTTTGGTTAAAATATCGCGTATTAAAGATATTTATACTGCAAATAAAATGTATATATTGAATTTTCTGGGAATAGCCTCTGAAGATCTCTTTATTCTGAATGAATTTTGCTTAATTTTGCGTAACCGGTAAACCGTAAGTGATTGACCAAAAATGACCACACAAAGATGTGTTATTGCTTATGTAACTCATTCATTTTGTTGATTTTACGTATGGCTACATCTAGTAGTGTAAGTTATTAAATGCTCAAGGCCTATATTGTTTCAATTTGTTCTTTCGCTACTTGGCAATCAAATGCGTCCAGTGAGGCATCACATCACATTTCTGGAACATACTTGCCTAACGAAATTACTTAGACCGCCTCCATGGTATGCAGTTAGCGTGTTTGCTCCATGCAAGAGGTTCTGATTTCGAATCTCAGTCCAATAGCTGATGTAACTCAAATATACCATAATTTTCAAATGCGTCGTTTTTACCTCATTCATAAGAAATTACATGAAAGACTATCTCAAATCCTGGGATAAATAAAATGTAAATTTCGGGATGACCAAATATTAAAACTAAGTGTTGATAAAGAATTGGGTCTCCACTTCCTGCTTGATCAAAAAGTCTGATGTGTTCCATTCACAGGACTTTCTCTACATCGCTGCAACAAATTATTGATAAAAGGCTTAATCTTATATTTACTTCGTGCTAAATGAGAAAAAAAAATGATGTGCTCCATTCACATTATTTTATCTAAATCTCTGTAACAAATTAATAAACCTATTCTTCATGCTAATCGAGATAAACATCAACAGAAACGGTCTCATTACTTAGTTCCTTGTGAGTAGGAAAGAAATAAGGGAATACATTAGGCTAAACAGACAGTCATACGTTTTGAAATATGATTGCTATGAGATTGAAAGCTGTTTCTTTGCGTGGCCATAAGTTGATAAGATCCGGTATGAGAAAAGTTATAAAGTATTTCAAAACTGAAATCAATAACAAAGAATAACTCACAAATGGTCACTCAACAAAAAAATGCATATAACATAAATGGTGTGTTTTAACGAGCTCTATATTTTGGTTAACTAATTTTTTGGCTATCTCTTTCAGTTTTATTAGTTATACATAATTCTGTAAAATACATCCGGAATAAAGGTGTCTGCAGAGGCTATTCCCAGAAAATTCAATATATACATTTTATTCATCATGTAAATATCTTAAATATATGATAACTTAGTCAAAATCGCATAAGCCATTTTTGAGAAGATCAAAATTTTGGAAAATGTTTCCATGTAAAGCGTAGTTGGGTGTGGTGGGATTTTCTTGAACATTTTCGTGTCACATCCTGTAAGATATTAAAAATAAATACCAATTTTGGTATTTTACCCACTTTTTGTTTTTGAGTTTTCGTGTTCACAGACACACGGGCACAAGGGCACACACACACACACAAACACAAACACACGAAGCTACTGAAAATAAATAATACACTTGGTGTTTGGCGGACTTTTTGTTTTTGAGCTAGGCTGCACCCCTCACACACACCACACACACACACACCACACACACGTATATATGTGTGTGTGTGTGTGTGTGTGTGTGCACATTGACAGACAGACATACAAGCGGACAGTTTTCTATTTTTTTAGATTCAGGGGTCTCAAAATAAGTATTTATGGTGAAATCTTGGTTGCATTACAGTACCTTCTCTATTCACTATGTACAAAGTACGTGTAGAGAAAGTAAAAGCGATGTTTTAAAATGTCGGTGTTACCTGGATACTGTTTTAAAATGTCGGTGTTACCTGGATACTGTTTTAAAATGTCGGTGTTACCTGGACACTGTTTTAAAATGTCGGTGTTACCTGGACACTGTTTTAAAATGTCGGTGTTACCTGGATACTGTTTTAAAATGTCGGTGTTACCTGGATACTGTTTTAAAATGTCGGTGTTACCTGGATACTGTTTTAAAATGTCGGTGTTACCTGGACACTGTTTTAAAATGTCGGTGTTACCTGGACACTGTTTTAAAATGTCGGTGTTACCTGGATACTGTTTTAAAATGTCGGTGTTACCTGGATACTGTTTTAAAATGTCGGTGTTACCTGGATACTGTTTTAAAATGTCGGTGTTACCTGGATACTGTTTTAAAATGTCGGTGTTACCTGGATACTGTTTTAAAATGTCGGTGTTACCTGGATACTGTTTTAAAATGTCGGTGTTACCTGGATGCTGTTTTAAAATGTCGGTGTTACCTGGATACTTTTTTCACTTTAATTTCTGAATTAAATTATTTACTGACAACTTCATTAAAATTAATGTAAATTTGAATAAACTATAAAAGAAATTTAATGCTTAGAAAAAGCTAGAACAAATAAATAAACTAAATGTTTGTTTTCTTTCACATATTACCTACATTTTCCTACGAGAAGTGGAGACCAATGCTTTCTCGCATCATTGTATCCCCAAACATCTAAGATAAATCGTGCCATTTTATCAATTAACTACTGCATGTATCGCCTCGGAGTCTCATCATTTGAAGATACTCTTTGATAATAAAAAAGAAACTTGCATCAGAAAGCCCATTAATATATGTCTTATTATAGCACTGCTTAAACCTTCTCTGCTGTACACCTATTCCTTTCTTGTTGCCATGATTTGCAGGTAAATTTACGTCTGCAGATTTAGAAAGCGAACTTTAATCTCGACCACCTTACTCGTGGTATTTACTAAGACCATCAGAGTGCTTAATCCCGCTCTTCACACCTCGAGATGGAGATTGCTAAGATGGATTCTGATAGCCTGTAAGTCTCATTGCTGTGGTTTGCTGAAAACAAATAAATTGGAGTAAGTCATGGCCTACAGGGTTTTAATAAAATGTGCTTTGGTTATTCTGAAACAGCGGTGCTGACGAGAGGCACACTGTAGGGTTTCTAGGGTGACGCATTACTCTGACATGACATGTTGAGAAACAGTGTGATATACTCCACGTTGAGTGGAACCAACAGAAGTGCATGTTATCCTCTTAAATGCGAAACTTTGTCCAGTACTTAGAGAAGCTTTACTGCCACTTGACCAAGGATTAGTTGTAAGCGTCAATGTAATCTTTGCAAAGTCTTGTTTGTTGCCGCCTCAACGGCTCTTGGGTGGTGGGCGAGTAAAAGGTGAAGCGCTTTAAGCATGCGCTTGAAATGCCTAGATGTAAAGCGATACAAGTGCGGCGAGTCTATATTTACAAAACGAGGAATAAGTTTTAAATTAGAATATGTATTATCACTTTCTAGCTTGCGCAAAGAACTTAGCGTATTATGCTAATTATTGTATACGGCGGGAGTGAATAATGGCAATATTAAGCAAAATAAAATAAATTACTGTCAACCGTTCCAAAGCAGTACCAAGGTTGATTGCGCTGGCTTCTATCGATTAATCGCACCGAGCCAGTTAACAACTGAATATGAGATAACTGCTTCATCTAGACAGTTACACTTAAACGTGACATGAATTAAACCGTAACGAATTGTTAACAAGCTAAAGATGGTTGGATTTAAATGATAAAACTAGGCTTTGAATATAATTATATACAATATGTATTGCATATCTGCAACCATTGTTGCTACAAATATGCATTTAAGCTTATACGAGTAGGTAGCTTGCTAATCGCAAAACTAAAACTGGAAGTCACATTTTGAAGTGGTCCTTAAAAAGCTATCAATATTTGTGTATATATGCAAATATGTTTATTTATTAAGAACCTGTATAATAAAGTACCATGCGGTTTCTAAAAGAAACACGCTTTGCATTGTTTGAAAGTGTTTTTAGATATGGTGTACTGATATGTGGGATTTGCAGCAAAATTAGGGAATTATTTTTTGAAATCTTACCAAAAATAGTGAAAAAATATTTTTTTTTCAAAATAGAATAATAAGAATTCTAAACCTTAAGAAATTATATGCTTTTTCTCACTTGGGCAACTTTAAGTACTAATTAAGTGCAGCCATATATAGCTAGGCGCATAATTATTAACAGTCACTCGTAACTTGAAACCTCATTTTATAGTGAACTTTTTGTACACTTTTCAACACTCAGAATATTTCACATTATATAAATTTTCGCTTATTTCTTCAACACGTAATACTGTCTTTTGAAGCCATATTGAAGAAAATTATCATATTACCTTTTGATAGTATTGTTTCAATTTTGTTTTGGAGAGTACAAAAGTAATGATTTTATATGCTAACTAGGGATAGTATTATAGAATACAATATGACAGGTCTATTTGTGAATATATTTACTGTAAAACTGGATATTCTTTAAAATATTCGCGTAGTTCAATTTTTACTAGAATAATTAATTTAGACAGTGAAAAGTTATTATTTGAATAACCATGCAAACTAGAACCTTGATATATGGAATAAATATAACTATGATTGTGCCCAATAACTGATATAGATTTCAATAAGACATCTTAAGTACTGTGCATTTTCCAAATTTCACAGATGCTTCACTTTAATAAAATTTTACCTCTATAAGAAAACTTCTACAGTTTGTCATACTTTCAACAATACCCATGTAAGTCATATATTAAACAACTGAGGACTTATCACTGCTATATTGTTATACATTAAACTTGATATTATTTATTCACAGAAATGTGAATCGTTTGTCTGGGTGGTTAGGCGCTGACCTTCTGATCCCCAAGCTTTCGGTTTCTAAACCGGCCTAGTCCGATGGATTGTAAATATGCTTAAAAGCAATAGCATCATGCCGGTAGATTTACTGGCATGTAAATATACCTGCGTGACGAATTTCCGGGACACAATTTTTGAAAAATTACATGTCCAGTTCACCAGACTTAACAAATTAAGGATAATTAGTTGGTAGTTTACTACAACAAGCTGGTTGTCTATATGAGAGAACTGGTGACATAGTTAAAAAGGAAGGTAAAAAGTGGTTAACTGATCCTTTTATAATGTGGATAAATTTATTAATCCTAATATAATATAACAGTAGTGGCTCCAGGTCATCAGGACCGCATTAACCAGCCGGGAGCGGGGGCTTTAGGCGCTGACCGCGTCTCACCCTCCAATACTGCCCCCCCCCCCTTCCGATACGTCTGTCCTAGACCGAGATGGGGGACACAACCGCCGGACGGTAGGTCAAGGTTCCTTGTGAGGTGTCGTGCCATGGAGTTATTATTAATAACTTCATATAAATATATACTCATATTATCATGTTGACAATGGCTATATACCGGGTAACTGATGTAGAATCAATAAAGAATATAGAAAGAAAGTTTGATATTTTCCATTCACATGACTTTCTCTACATCTCTGTAACAAATTATTGTTAAAATGCTTGTTCTTCTATCTAAATATGTACTTTTTGTTACAATATTAGCATAAATTACATCATTACTTATTTTCTTGTAAGTATAAGGGAAATATTAGAAGGGGATACACTAGACTAAAGATTTAGTCAAATCTTATAAAAGCTGTCCATTTCTTTGTATATCCATGAGTTTACAAGTTCCTGTAATAGAAAAGTTACAGTATTTTAAAATTGAAACCAATAGCGTGGAATATCCAGAAAACGGTCAACTCCATGAAAAAATATATGTGACACATATTGTGTGTTGTAATGAGATCTACACTTTTTGTGCAGTAAGATTTTGTCTATTTCCTCGTGTCCAAGTTATGTAAAACTCAGCAGAATACAAAGATCTTCTGAGCTATTTCCAGAAAATTCAAGATATACATTTTATTTATCATGTAAATATCTTTAATATACCATACTTTAATCAAAATCCTTAGAAATATTTTTGAGAAAAATAAAATATTCGAAACTTTTTCCATTTAAAGGGTAGTTTTGGGGTGGGGGGGCGTTTTCCTCAAAATCTTCGTGCCGCATGTTGGGAGATACTAAACTCAAAAAACAAGTTTGGTACTTCACCGACTTTTCGTTTTTCATTTATCGTGTTCAGACACGCGGATACACGGACATATACACATGGAGTTTTTCTCTAAAAATGCTTCTTATTTTTTATACAGGGGCCCCTGAAATATATATTTCCGGTAAAACATTCAGATCGAATATTTGGATAGAGTGCAATACCTTCTCTATCTATGCAGCATGTAATATATAGAGAAAGTCAAAATTAAATAATTGATATACTTATCCTTGGTTTAAGGTAAATACAGAACATAGAGAGTGCAGTAATTTTAAGTGCCAGGACATGAAAGCATAAGCGGTAAGGGGATAAAGAACACTATAGTCGAAACTGAATGTTTTATGACTAGAGCTAGGTTTTGGCTTATGAAGCGCACACCGTTACGAACGCACATTGCTGTCAGCAGTATAAAGTGAGGATAGTAGTGGGGAGGGGTTTTTAGCCTAAACATGTACAGTTTAAGGTATAAAGTGTTCCAAAATTAGCTCATTACATGTATTAACATTAAATGAATCGTTCTAATTTTAATATAACACAATAAAATAATTATTTAATAATATGATGAGTAAATTAAAACATCCTGTATTTGTAAAAATAAATGTATAATGCTTGATGCAACAAAGTCAGGATAATAATGTTCAGAGCTTTGAAAAGACAATGAGCATAACTTAAATAAACTCACACAGAATTCTTTGCAGTGTATTCAAAATACAGTTTTACTGTATCAAAAGATAAGGCTCTTCTCCTGTCATCAACATATGTTTGAATCCTACACAAGTTTGTTCAATATATTTTCGTAATTTTTCAATCTGCACTCTCTTTCAGTGTCACTATTTATCTACTACCAGGAACTTAACAAGGACAGGCAGTGAGCAATGCTAGGTAGTGCAACACGTTTTGAAGCGGGCTGTAGAGACCACGCCTACTCCATTATACTCTGTGTACTGAACCTAATCCGATAAATTCCTGGTCCCATACCAATTTCTATATATGACAGTGTTTATACTAAATGATTATCCGACTTCGTGTTAAGAATTAAGTAGAGGCAACTAATTCATAAAATGACATTTCTATTGCTACTACTTACTGCTTATTTCATAATAATAAATACTTTGAAAAAGCTCACAACGTTATTCTTAGAAATAAATTTAGTTTCACATTAATGATAAAAGTAGCGAACAGTAATTGCCAACTTAACTTTGTTGACGGTTGGTTCCATTGTGAATACTTCAATCTCATAAATGAAAAAAAGTGTTTCGTTACAAAACTACATCACTCACCCATAGAATTATATAAACGATTCTTTAATTAACGTTTTATGTTCATTAATCACCGGTTTTAAGCTTCCTGTAACTTAATTTTCTTGTATTTTGCAAATGATTTCTAATTTTACGTTATCAGCAGTACCTTCTGAAACAGAAAGTAAGTACAGAAAAGCTCAGTTCCCGTAGACAAGCCCTCAGGAAATCATATTTTAAGGGGCAAACTGGAACTATTTCAAATTAGAATATATGTATTTTTTTTTTGTATTGAAAACCTGAAATTGTTCTTTCACACAAGCCGTACAACGATACTATTCTTTAAGACAGCTCTTCCAATTTGACTTTACTGAGTCAGATTATATGCGGCGTACTCACACATAAAACCGGAGCTCAACTAGGGGGGGGTGTGCTAGGCAATACATGGTTGGGTAAAGGTCACCCATAATGATTGCGTCCTGCTACATCATTTGCAACACTTAATTTGCCGTAACGATAACTTGCTCCCAAAGCTCGGTTGCAGAGAGACCACCGTGAGTCACGAGTTACCCGGCGCGCTTTTGCCGTGCATCAAAGCTGGAACAGCCTGCTTAAAGATGTCTCTTGTGTAACCGCTCTAGAGAGGGGGGGGGGGAAAGTTAACTAGATATGGTTTGCTGTAGCATATGTTCCGCAATGCTCCAAATTATAAGACCTTAAAGGCATTCATTTTATCAAAAATTTTCCGTATTATAATTATAGAAGCAGGAGAAATCATCGCTGTAAGAGAATTGCAAAAATGTCTTGCCCAGGTAAAGCTAAAATCAAACACTGAAAACTGAGATATGAATATGAATGCAAAAACTTGTTTAATCCTAACAATCCGTAAATTCTGCATTTGCTTTTTAGAGCTATTTTTCTAAGTAATCTGTTGACAGTATCATGTATGTTTTTGTTCGAAATGTTAATTACTGATGTGCTGTCCAATTACATTTGCGGGAGAGAGCATATTTGAATTTGGTTTTATGCATAATCGCAATTTAGAGAACACGGCTACCTTTGCGTAGAAATGTATTTATGTTCACTGTCCAAATTTGAAACTTAGCTTGAAATTGAAGAAGACAGAAATGTTACAAATGGATTAAAGGATTAGAATAGTGTAATTTTCAAGTTATGATGGGGTTTTTTCAAATATAAGTACTCTAGGCTTAAAATAATACTTTTTGCAACTTGCAACAACCACCATCCGTTATTATCGGTCAAATTGAAGGCCATGAAATTAACAAAATAAATGTTAAATATATTTAATTTAATAATAAAAAGCATAAAAAGACTGTAGTTATTATTTCGTACAATGCATGTGCTGAAAAATAATTATTCATAATGATCTTTTGGAACAACTTAGTACATTTAATTATGTAAGATGTACATTAAAGTATCGATAAGCAATGTTATCGACGTTAAATTAAAGTTCTACTATAACAACATTTGATTGGTAGAATCGGAAATAATACCGTCCTGAAATTTAAAAAAATTCTTCGCCGCAATAGTCATTTCTCTATGGCTCAGTAACTTGCTATTTAACCTATAGAAAAAACCACACTATAGGATTAGCAGGAATTATTGAGAAGATTTATCTGTAATAAGAAATTACAAGAATTGTAGAAAAAAATCTGATGTGTTCCATTCACATGACTTTGTCTGCATCTCTGCAATAAATGATTATTAAAAAGCTTATTATTCTCTCTACTTCTCGCTAGTCGAGAACCAATTAGCAAAAATGGTCTTATTACTTACTTCCTTGTAGGTAGGAGGGAAATAAGGGAATACAATAAACTAAAGAGGTAGTAAAATGTTTCAAAAGTTGGTTACTATATTATTAAAGTTCCTTTGTATGGCTGTAAAGTACTTCTAAACTGAAACCAATAACAAGGAATATCACAAAAACGAGGACCTCCACGAAAAAATGTATAAAACATAAACTGTGTGTTTTAACAAGATCTGCATTTAAGTTAAGTAAGTTTTTTGTCTATTTTTTACGGTTTATCAGTGATACAAAATTCCGCAAAATTCATCCAGAATAAAGATAGATAGATAAATGCCTACAGAGGTTATTCCCAGAAAATTCAAGATATGCATTTTAACTGTCATGTAAATGTCTTTAATATATGATGATTTAATCAACATCGTTAGAGCCATTTTGAAAAATCCAAATTTTCGAATTTTAAATCTTAAACAAATAACAAGGAATATATCATAAATGGTAATGTCAATGAATATACGTATGTGATATAAATTGTGTGTTTTAAAGAGATTCAACATGTGTAGTAAGTTTTTGTATATCTCTTATGGCTTACCAGCTACGCAAAATTCAGCAAAATGTATTCATAATACAGAAGTCTTTAGAGACTATTTCCATAAAATTCAAGATATATATTTTATTTGCCATATAAATATATTTAGTTTAAGATATTTTAATCCAACTAGTTCTGAGAAAATCAAAATTTTGGAAATGTTTTCCATGTAAAGGTAGTTTCGGTCGGGGGCTATTTTTCAAAATCTTTGTGTCGCATCCCTGGAAGATGGTAAACTTAAATATCAAATTTGGCATTTTACCGACTTTTCGTTTTTGAGTTATCGTGTTCACAGACACAGGCACACATGTGAATTAGGTATCGTCCAAGGATGCGACACAAAGATTTTGAGAAAAATACCCCCACCCCAAAATACCATTTGCATGAAACTTTTTTCGAAAATTTTTATTTTCAAAAAATGGCTCTAACGATTTTGATTAAAATATCGTATATTAAAGATATCTACCTGACAAATAAAATGTATATTTTGAATTTTCTGGGAATAGCCACTAAAGACTACCTTGTTCTGAATGAATTTTACGGAATGTTGTATAACTGATAAGCCGTAAGAGATAGACAAAGCTTTCCACACGAAAAATGTATAGCAAATTAAAGCACACAATTTATATTATGTGCATTTTTCTCATGGAGGTGGTCATTTTTTAGATATTCATTGTTTTTGGTTTCAGCTTTCAAAGATTTATACTTTTCTCATACAAGAATTTGTCAACTCCTGTGCATACAAACAAAGGACTTTAGTCACATGGCAACCAGCTTTTGACTATCAAATTAAGAAAACAAATAATAATGATAATAAATATATACGTAAGCTTTCACGGCCGGTGTCCATAGTCTTAAAATTTAAATTTCCGGGCTGTTTTGCCGAGGTCTGTAGGTTGAAATATGTGTAGTTAAAATATGTCTACCTAACGTTTCGTTCTTGACTGTGAGGGACATCTTCTGAGGCAATGTGCTCACGTCGCTAACTCGTCCGAAATATTTTAACTAAACATATTTTAACCTTCATACCACGGCAAAACAGCCCGAAAATTTTACATTTTAAAACTAATAAGGATATTTCCGCAAATATCTTCTCGATTAGCATGAAGTAAATAGAAGCACAAGCTTTTTAACAATAATTTGTGCAGAGATGTGGAGAAAGTCATGTGAATGGAACACATCAGATTTTTTGTTTGTTTTTCATAGTGTTTAACGCCCGCTTTTACTGCAAATGGATATGTGTCTAGGACAATAAATTGACGATGAAGTCCACGGAAGCAACCGACTATCAGTTTTATGAAAGAAAGGAAAAATGTAGCTCCTTAACTTTCAAGCGCATGAGACTGTAACAGAATTACCACCGTACATATCAAAGCAAATTATTCAGCACAGGAAGTGTGGATACTGCGCACGCGTATAACTGCACATCCTACGGTATTGAAGAACATTGACGGTATTGTTAACATTCTAATACGAAATAAAGTATCCCGGATGAATGGTCAAATACTACGTAACGATTAGCGAAAATGTCCAGAGCTGAAACTCACAACATTCAAACATAGAAGTAAATGTACATATCCAGTAGAGATGTTGGGAAAGCAGTGGGCAATCATATTATTTGCCTTTACGATTATAGCCATAAAGATAAAATCCATGCAATGCCTATATTTATCTTCCTTGCTTCCGCTTCTTATACCATCACGTTTTCCCTTCCGTTATCGATATTTCTCCTCCACTATCTTCTTCCTTCATTGTCATCAGCTCAATCTATATTTTTTCTCGTACTCAATTTCCTCGCAGTCTGTATTTCCTCTGAAATCCCTCTTCATTTTTCCTCCTCATTTTCTTCCTCCCTAACCACTATTACTACTTCCTTCTGCAGTATTTGTCCCGGACCCTAGGATTCGAAGAGAAGGCAGCCCATTGGAACATAACTTTACTGTCGTGAAAGCTTTTGTACTCATATACGATTTCTACCACACGGGACTAAGTCTTACTGATCTTGAGGTGCAATGATGAAAATATTGTCTTTTTACTTTCTCTATACGTACTATGTAAATAGTGTTTAGAGAAGGTATTGTATTGCCCAAAAATTCAAATGCGAGATTTTACAGGAAATATATATTTTGAGGGTCCCTGAATCCAATAAAAGTATTTTTATAAAAATGTCCGTGTGTGTTTCTGACTTTCTGTCTATGTGTGTGTGTCTGTGTGTGTATGTGTGTGTGTCGGTGGGCAGCATAGATCAAAAATGAAAAGACCATTAAAAACCAAACTTGGTATATAAGTTTGGTATCTTCCAAGGATGCGACACGAAGATTTTGAAGAAAATCCCCCCACTCCAAACTACCCTTTACATGGACCTTTTTTCCAGTATTTTGAATTTCTTAAAAATGGCTTTAACGATTTTGATTAAAGTATCGTATATTTAAGATATTTACTTCACAAATAAAAGGTATATCTTGAATTTTCTGCGAATAGTCTCTGAAGACTGCTTTATTCTGGATGAATTTTACAGATTTCTGCATAACTGCTAAACCGTAAGAGATGGATAAAAACTTACCACACAGAAAATGTAGAGCACATTAAAATATATAATTTATGTTATACACACTTTTTCGTGGAGTTGATCGTTTTTAAGATATTGCTTGCTTTTAGTTTAAGCTTTGAAAAACTGAAAAGGAGCTTCAGTCACATAGCAACCAGCTATTCATTAAGACTTAAACCTATGCTACTCCCTTATTTCGCTTCAACTTACAAGGAAGCAAGTAATAAGACTATTTCTGCTAATTTTTTCTCGATTAGCATGAAATAAACAAAAGAATAAGCTTATTAACAATAATTTGTTACAGAGATATAGAGAGAGTCACGTGAATGGAACACATCGGTTCTTTGTTCTGCAGAAGAACTCAAATGAGCCAAATTGCAACACAGTAGTGCTAGATTCTCAAATACTATTAATAGCAGACATGCTCTGTTACTTTATTTCTGTGTACAGCTGTGACGGCTGCTAAACAAGAAGTTATAAAAAGGATTGTTACTTAAGCACATTTGATTTTGATTAAAACTAGATATAGTTATTTAGTTATTTAATGTGAGATGGGAGAATGAGAATTTTGTTAATTATAAAACGAATAGTATTTATTCCGTAGCAAATCATTCCTTACACAAATCGCCTTGAGAAAAGAGTCCATGCAAAATTAAATACACACACACACATATACATACACATAAAAACCGCTAGTTGGCCAGCAGATACGAAAAATAAACTTATTAATCAAAACCGAAGCTACTGAAAAGACACACAATTAGTAAAGGAAAAGGAATACTGGACGAAAACAGTTTTATATTTTATCAGGTAAACAAACCTTCCGACAATAAAAACCCTACCAAGACAAACATGCTTAATAATAGGGAAGTACTACTAAATGGAATAGAATAGCCCTTATGTTCATTATTACACCATTATCTATAAGGCTCACCAACATGCATAGTTACTACAGGGGCATCCAAAGTCAGTATTGGCTACACCTGCCACTTCCATCATAATTAATTTTATTTCCATATCGTTTAGATACTTCGTGAATCTAGCCTGTTAGTACCTTTTAAATAGAAGGTAAATAAGGGAATACAAAAGGATAAAATGGTAGTCATAACATTTAAAACTTTCTCTTTGTATAACTAGGATAAAAACCGGGCAAAAGCCTGAAGTACTGGAAACTTTAAAACCAATAAAAAGAAATATCTCGGAAATATTGAAATCCACAAAAATGCATTATATGAGATAAGTTGTGGGTTTTAATGAGGTCCACATTTTTTTTTTAGCAAATTTTACATATCCCTTATAGTTTACAAAGCATGCAAAAATGAATAGGGCTTCAAAGACCAATGCAAAAATAAATAACACTATATTTTGTATTGCTGAAAGTATTAGAAACTATTGTATTTAAATCAAAGCCATTTTTAGAAAAATAAACATTTTCGTAAATGCTTCCATGTAAAAGGTAATTTTAGTGACAGATTTTATTGGAAATCTTTGTTTCGCATCCTTGAAATGTGCTGAACTTAAATATCTTTGACATTTAACGGATTTATCGTTTCCTAGTTTTGTGTTTACAGGCATACACATAAACAGGCACAAACACATGGACTACTTAAGTTTTATTGATCTTAGATGACCTCTAAACATATTTCCAGTGAAAATCCTAATCGAATTTTTGGGTTCAGTTGAATTCCTTTTCTTCCTACTACGCACGTAATGTCGTTATAATGCATATTCAACAAGAATAAAACAATCAATTGTTTCTTGTTCTTTTTCTATAAGTTTGGGATTTCAAGTGATAGCATTCATATAATATGGGCAATTTTAGTTACTTTATTTGATATTTTTGACAAAAGATCTGCAAGGCCCACGTTTACAAATAATGAAGCGAATCTGTTACAAATCCTCAAACTATTCAACTTTTACTTTAAAATACATATATTTTGTAATATTCTAGAAAATGTATGCTAATATTTTGACAGTACCTGAAAGTTTTGGCAAGTTTTTGTTTATATATTGCTTGGTGCTACTCATAAAGCTGGAATAAAGTAAGATATACTAAAATATAAAAATAGATCATGTTACTGCTTGAAAATAAATAAGAAAATTTAGTAGCTTGAATAAGTAAACGCGAACTGAAAATAATGCTAATTGTGTAAATGTGCACATTAAGAATTCAATTTGATGTTCTTGGTAAATCAAGAACCTAGGTGTAGTGAATAACGTTAGGATATATGAAATGAAGTGTTTAATAGGCCTAGGAGGAAGCAAAGCAATGGTTTCTTATAGGCTGCTCTGGTTTATAGCACATTAGCAGCAATCAGAGATAGGGAGCGAGTCTACGTGCCCTATACATGTGCCGTTACAAATGATGCCCTGCGGGGTCGTTAAGAGCCTCCGGTGATAAAACCCTTGCTTGTATTACACTGTGGATATATAGAGGCATATTGCCTGGACATGCCAGCATATCTGTATACTAGACCCATATACAAACTCAGTTTTCAATTATAGAGGCACAGAGTCCCTTGGATTTGAGAATTCTATCTACTAAAACGTTTCTCTGTTATAAAACGCTGTCGTAAAGCCGATTCTTAAAGGAAGGAAATCCGACTGCAACATGATAGAATTTAATTTATTGTATGAGGGTAAAATGTAATGCCTTGAAAAAAAATCTGATGTGTTTCATTCACATGCCTTTCTCTGCATCTCTGCAACAAATTATTGTTAAAAAGCTTATGCTTTTATTTACTTCGTGCCAATTCAGAAAAAAAAAAAAACAGTAGAAATAGTTTTATTAAATGCTTCCATGCAAGTAGAAGGGAAATAAGGGAGTACCATAAATTAAAGTGATATTCAAAAGCTGGTTGCTATGTGCCTGAAGTTCCTTTGTTTGTATAGACAGGAGTTGAAAAATTCCTGTATGAGAAAATTATGTTTTTAAAGCTGAAACCAAAAACAAGGAATTTCTAAAAAACGATCAACTCCACGATAAAAATGTATATTTGTGCGTTTTAATGTGCTTAACATTTTTTGTGTGGTAAGTTTTTGTCCGTCTCTTACGGCATAGCAGTTATGCAAAATTTCGTAAAATTCATCCAGAATAAAGTAGTCTTCAGAGGCTTTTCCCAGAAAATTTAAGATATACATTTTATTTGTCAGGTAAATATCTTTAATATATGATATTTTAATAAAATTCATTAGAGCCATTTTAAAAAAATTAAATTTTTCGAAATTTTTTCCATGTAAAGGGTAGTTGGGTGTGGGGGGATTTTCTTGAAAATCTTCGTGTTGCATCCTTGGAGGGTACTGAACTTAAATACCAAGTTTTTGTGCTATGCTCCCACAGACACGCACACACACGGACATTTTTCTAAACATGCTTTTTTTTTTGGATTTAGGGGGTTTCAAAACATATATTCCCGGTGAAATCTCAGTATCGAATTTTTGGGCGATATACAATACCTTCTCTATATACTATGTACATATTACGTATAGAGAAACTGATAAGTAGAATCATGGTAGTCGTTCGGCAAAAACAAAATCAATTTATAAAGGAAGAGACAATATCAATAGCGCTCAGTAAGTGTAGTTTCTAATGCATGTTACACATACATCCAGTGTAACAAGCTGGGGAATATATGGTATAGGAAGTTTTACATTCCTTTAATACATACGCAATTAATATGATATACGCCACTTGGAAATTTGCTAAAGCACTGTCGAGCGTCTTTGCATTTGTACATTCTTGCAACAGAATTGATTTTATATATAAAATATTTTACAGCCATATACGTCTATTTAATCAAAATGCTCCTTGAGAAGCATTTTATAATTTATTTACTATACGAGCACTTCAGGAATGACGTGTTTAAAATTGTCATGGAATACTTAAAACACAGAGTGTTAAGGGTTTACACACAGAAAAATTTGTAAGCGGTATCTTATACACACACACACACACACACACACACATACACACACACACACACACACTTGGGCGTGTGATTGTGTTTTCTTTCGTCGTACAGTTTTCTGTCAAACCAATCACATTTACCTGATGGCCTTAATTGCCGCAAAATGAACAACGCCTGTAAGTATAGGCCATTCGGTTTGCCTCAACGTTTTCACACATCAGTATGCGAACTGTTGCCCTAGGTGCTATGTGAACATTGGATATCATAAAGCATTTGAATTCAGTTCTGATGCGCATTCTACTATGTACATTGTTCATGCGTGCTAGGGCAAGTAAAGGAGAACATACAGAGTGCGCACAAAGTCCGTATACCCCTGTACTAAATTTAAACTTACGTGAGTAAATATGTTTTTTGAGGTTGGTATATATTCATATTATTCTCCTGTCAGATACCCATTGTTAACGACTTCAATAGTTCGATTGTTGTCGCTCTTATGACAACAAATCAACAAATCTTATGAATCAAATTAGTTGATGCCGAGATATTGAGAAAGAATGGCTGATACAAGTGATTACACAATTGAGGAACGCTTAGTGTCCACTGTGTGGGTTCATGAGCGTCAAATTAATAGAAAATCAATGAAAAATGGCATGGACGATTTCGTTACACGGTTTGTGGAAGCAGCACCGACAAAGAAGACGTTGTTAGCGTGGGAACGTGCAGTGATCGGGACGCGACGAGAAGCGGCAGACCATCCACCAGACTTGGACTTTGTGCTGACGTGGAAAAATCTATCCAACAATCTCCGGTTAAATCCTTAAGGAAACGTGCTGCAGAGTTATGGGTACCGGAATCTTTGAATATGACAATTTACAAACACATGCTTTTCAAAGAACATTCGTTTGTGAACATGAGAAAGAAAAAAATCTGATGTGTTCCATTGAAGGTTAAATGAGGAAACACATTAAAGTGGATCTGAAGGGGAAGTGTTGCCTTCTCAGACGTTCTTTGGAATTGTTGCAGCATCCGACAAACATTAACACGTGTCTCCAAATCAGCATCTGACAATTCATTCAGTAACTCCAATGATGTTGAGAAAGATGAACACGAGAACATGTCGGCGTATTCGGCTGTGCAGAGACAATAGGAGGACACGTGCCGATGTTTTGGAGTCCTGAATATAAAGAAAAACATTTAATTACACAAATATTAGGAATTTGTACTTTTATTTCTCGTCAGTTTGAATTTAGTATAAGGGTATACAACTTTGTGCGCACACTGTATGTGGGTGTTATACGGTATGGTATGAAACACCTTACATTTTGATGTCTGCCCTTGGACACAATGCATTTTGACGACGGATGGCGCCCCAGGCATCAAATCAGAGAATGTCACGTAGGATTTTGGCACATCTAAGAGGAAGAGATCACCAGAAATGGATCACAACTAGCGCAAGCCTGACGACGTCAGATGGGTCTTATTGGAAACATTAGGAAGCTCTTCCAATGCATTGTGTCCAGACATCAAAATGTAAGGTGCTATAAATGATTGTTTCCTATGGTACCGTTAGAACACACGTATATATTCTCCTTTACTTGCCCTAGCACGTATGTACAATGTACTTAGTAGAATGCTGCACCGGAACTGAACGACCATTAGATTTCATAAAGCATTTGAATTCGGAAGCAGAGCAGAGTGATAACATTGAGAGATGAAGTACGCTATATACCCATACCCAAGTTGTATCAGTGCTAAGGTTTCATTCTGTCTGTATATCCCAGATTTCACGCATATACGTGCACTGTGTTTCGTTGAATAATTCAGCTATTTCACGGTAAATTAGATATCCTATTAACTACTTTGGTTGAAAAAACTATGGAAAGACTGACACGCGAACTCTATCTTCCCTCCTATTCTCGCTTCCCCGTAAAGCTGGCGCCCAAGAAAAAGTGCGCAATAATACTTCCACAACCCATCTTGTTCCTCATTTGGTCCTTCAACCCTGAAACAGATAAGTAATACGCACAGGAGATGGATGGGTTAGTCGTGGGAGAAGATTAAAACAGCCCAGCTTTCGCCCGCCGACCTGGGGAAACCAAGAAAACCTCGTCGATCAGAGTAGTCGGTTGCCGTTATTTGAACCCGGTATCTCCGTATGTAGTAGCATGCGTATCCACGGTGCCATTTCTCTCAATTAAAACTACTGTGGTCCCTGATGCAGAGAAAAACCATTTGGTTTTATACAAAAATACGTTCCTCTGCAAGCTGCACATTTTTGTTCACCTCAGCCACTTTGCGGATATTATTTTAGTTTTAATCGTTTTTGTAATGTTGTTACAGCTGAAAATACTCTTTGCCACAGGATCTCATTCCACAATAAAGCCAATGTAATTATTTCCAATAAAAACACGAACTTTTAGAAAAAGGTTACATACACTCCAAATACATTAGCTAATAGTTTTGCGTATGCAGTTTTAATGAAATTTCTTGATAACGACGTTTGAAACTAAATTGCATGTTGTTTCAAATTAATATGCATTGATTTATGTTTTATATTGTTTTTGAACGCAACACGTTGAAACAGAAGTAGTTTAGATTTACAGTCCGTAATAATTTTGCATGCAACCTGCACATAAATATATGTAAAATTATAACAATTTTAGTCATATTACTTCCAGATGTTACTAAAAATAATTTCAATTATATCCGATCCACGCATTTATTAATACCAGACGATATATAATCAGTTCAATGGAAATAACCAAGAGGTCGAAATACTTTAGGCATATTTTAAGACGTTCAAAACTAAACCTGTATAGCACACACGTTTAGAAACCACACCAACGTATGTGTTTTTAGATATTACATAAATAAAATACTGCAAATTATGGTAAACGCCACTTACTTTTAGCTTAAAACAATTACATTTATTTCATGGTAATTTGAATATGGTTATCACTCAGTAAGGAGGCGTGTACATTATTAGGCTAAGTTCCAATGAGGTTGCAGCGCTAACTAAACGCAGCACAAACACAAACGCAAAGGAGGACCAATCAAAATGCAGTCGTAAGAGTAGCGCAAGAAGTTGATACGAGATTCTAGATCCGTGAATTACATACGGAAACTCTACAAGGACAGCGCAAGTTTCTAATTGAATGGAATAACAAACAATAAATACAATATAGCAAAATTCACTTAATCTTGAAAAATGCGCCACGGCGTAACGGAAGAGCAGTATGTAAGTATAGTATGCGATGTAAAATCTCGCATTGCTGTTGAATAGCAGGCAATGCATAGAGAAAGGAATGCAGGATTCTTCCTCTATGTACACACACAGGCATACCATTTGGAGTTGGTTGCGCATTACGCGAATCTATGTGAATGCTAATATTGAATAACACGGGTGCAAAGTCATGCGCTTATGTTGCGTCTGCGTTTTCATCTCATTGTGAATGGGGCCTTACAAACCAAATCTCTCGCCAGAACGGGACAAAGTTATGAGAAGGCCGTAGATTTTGATGGCATGTCATCAATTAAATACTGTTCATAGTTGTTGGGAACATGTGCTGTGCATTATAGGTTTTTGATCATAAAATCCATATTTATCACCTAATTTTGCATAGTTTTATACCAAACTATATTTTAGGAAAATTGTATCCATTTACGTCACCATTTTTCATTTTCTTACTTAATATGATTTTCTTTCGTGATAATTGAATATCTGAATGACTTTATATTTAAATACTTAGCTTTTCAAGCGTCAGAATTTTACTGTTCGACTGAGAAGGTTCTCTGATATTTGTACTTGGAAGAGTTTTGGATCAAAGTATTTGACCATGTGACATTACTATAAGTCTATAAGTTTAACCAGTTTTACTTGTATTCTTATTTTGGAAAGTGCTGCTTTAGGTTTTGCCGATGTTTAGAAGTGCAGGCAACATTAAGGAATTGACACTCAAAGCGATGATAAGACAGTTCAATTATCTATCTATCAATGCGTAGAGTCACGTTGCTATTGTTCTTATATCGTACAAGGCTTTGAAGTATTCTTCATTTGCTATGGATTTTGTATAGTCACAGAACTTCAAAGAATTGAAACTACCGCTGTGTACGAAAAACGAGTTTTAAGAAGAAAGCTCTTTCTCAGACTCTTCAAACAACAGTGAATATTTTTGATTAACTCAAAATGATATCATTATTATTGTTATTTCTACTTTTCCTGTTCGCTAAGCAGGTTTACCGATTAATAAATTCATATATAACCACATTCATTAATTATAAAAAATTAAATAGATATAATATTCATTTTTTACTTGACATGTTCATGGTAGGTAATGTATTTCATTTCGCCCTAAATATCGATAACAAGATTTCTCAGGAAGTACACGTTTTGAGTCCCATTCATTAAGAAATTCTTTTTTAGAAAAAGTTTAGTGTGTATGTGTTTGTGTTCGTGTGTCTGTGAACAACTTAACCAAGAAACGAAAAGTCAGTTGATATTTAAGGTTATCTTCCAAGGTTACGACACGAAGATTTTCAAGAAAAATAACCTCCTAGTATCCTATTGATGGAAACCTTTTCGAAAAGTTTAATTTTTTTAAACAAATGTCCCAAATTATTTATATAAAAATATCATATGTTTAATATATGGTCTAATGAAATATATAGGTTGTATTTTCTAGGAATGGCTCCATAGTCTTCTTCATTCTGGATAACTTTTGTATAGCTCACAAATAGAAAGAGATGTACAAAATCTTACAAAACCAAAAATCTAGATATCGTTGAAACACGAAATGTTGGTTGTATAGTTTTTATGAAGTTATTTTTAAGGTCATTTAGTATTTCTGCTTCTATAAATACAAAGATAATATAATTTCAAAGCCATCTTATACAAAACAGCTTTTTTTAGCTTAGTAACTTCACTTATTTCTTTTGAGGCTACAAGAAAATATGTGGAAATGCCATATTTTATGTTAAGCTTTTAAGAACTATTTGTTGCAGAATAGATAAAGTCATATAAATGTAACGCATCCAATTTGTTTATTTTTTTACTTTCTCTACAGGTACTATATACATAGTGTATAGAGAAGGTATTGTAACGCACCCAAAACTTCGATACCGAAATTTCAACCGAAATATATGTTTTGAGACCCCCTGAATGCATAAAAACATTTTTAAAAAAATGTCCGCGAGTGTGTATGTGTGTGCGGATGTCTGTGATCAAATAGCTCAAACACGAAAAATCCGTTAAATACCAAACTTGGTATTTAAGTTTGGTGTCTTCCAAAGATGCGACACCAAGATTTTCTAAGAAAATCCCCCCACACCAAACTACGCTTTACATGGAACAATTTTTGTAAACTTTGTTTTTCTTAAAAATTGCTCTAACGATTTTGATTAAAATATGTCATATTAAAGCCATTTCTATCACAAATAAAATGTATATATATACAATTTTCTGGGAATAGCCCCTGAAGACTACTTTATTCTGAATGAGTTTTACGGAATTTGTCCAACTGCTAAACCATAAGAGATGGACAAAAACTTAACACACAAAAAATGTGGAGCATGTTAAAACACACAAGCTTCGTTTTTTTCGTAGAGTTAATGTTTTGAGATATTCTATGTTTTTGGCTTCAGCTTTGAAGAACTTATACTTTTCTCATATTTGACTGTGTCAACGCCTGTCCATACAAACAAAGGAAATTCAGTCACATAGTAACCAGCTTTTGACTACCGTTTTATTCTATGGTACTCCCTTATTTCACTTCTAGGTACAAGGCAGCAAGCAATAGGACTATTTGTGCTAATTTTTTCTCGTTTAGCATGAATTAAACAGAAGCATATGCTTTTTAACAAAATTTTATGCAGAGATGTAGAGAAAGTCATGTGAATGGAACATATCAGGTTTTCCTTTGTTAATTATTATATGACTTATTTTAAATTTAAAGTGATATTGTAGGTAATTCCTGAAACTCTGAGAGCCCGGCCCAGGATTAGTCTGCAACTTGCTTGCGGCAGTGGCTGATAGCAGTGGTAGTGGAAACACTTTGAGAGATGTGATACGCTTATGAGATGAACCACCATATGGCTCTCTTTGTCAGAGCATCATTAGAGTCAGATAAGCCATTGCGCTTCATTACGCATTACAGGAGATAGACCTGCAGTTTGCAATCGGATCAGGGCGGTGCTTATCGCCCTGACTTATTGAGGCCCTCTGTTTACATGACATGACTGGGGGTTCGATCCCAGACAGGTGACTAGCTTCGTCGATCGAAGCTTGGATGCTCTCCAATTGAAGGGGAAGGAAACGGAAATGCAGTGAGACCTGACTTGCTCTCATTTTACAGAACACTGTCGGCGTCCCATTTGCAACGTAATTAATTTTGCTTTCTGGACTCAGTGGGTAATCCGCGACCTACTCAATTGCTTGCTCTTTGATTGCCTCCGGGCTTGCCATGTAAAATTAGCTCTGAAGTTATAATTGCTAAAAATTAGTGGTAGCCAACGCTCGTTTATTTTGTTGCATATGTAAAAAACCTTTAACGAGCGGTTAGCTGTCAAGATAGTATACTAAATCACTTGAAATGGAAAGTGTTATTGTAAAATATATATTGAAGTTTTCAGAATTTTCTCTCGTTTTTAAGTTTTAGATCAATTTCGAATTTCATTAATATCCGTGTAATAGGCCAACTGTGTGACCTCTTTAGGAATCGATTCTTTGTAAATAATTTTCTTTCTCTACATGTACTATGTACATAGTGTATAGAGAGGTATTGCACTCCACCCAAAAATTCGATACCGCGATTTCACCGGAAATATGTATTTTAGGGTCCCCTGTATCCAAATAAAAAAAATTCAGAAAAAGTTCCATGTTTGTGATTATCCATGTGTCCGTGTGTCAGTCTGTCTGTGTCTATGAACACCATAACTTGAAAACGAACAGTCGGTAAAATACCAAACTTGGTATTTAAGTTAAGTATCTTCCACGGAGGCGACACGAAGATTTTGAGAAAAATCCCCCAACCTCAAACTACCCTTTACTTGGAAATTTTTTAGAAAATCTTTATTTTCTCAGAAATGGCTCTAACGATTTTGATTAAATTTTCATATATTAAATATATTTACCTGACAAATAATATGTATATCTAGAATTGTCTGGGAACAGCTTCTGAAGACTACTTTATTCTGGATTAAATTTACGGAATTTTGCTTAACTGCTAAACCGTAAGAGATGGAGAAAAACTTAACACACAAAAATGTGGAGCCCTTTAAAAAACACACAATGCATTTTTATCGTGAAGTTGATCGTTTTTGAGATATTCCTTTTTTTTTTTTTTTTTTTTTTTTTTTTTGTTTCAGCTTTAAAAAATGTATACTTTTCTCACACAGGACTTTGTCAACTCCTATCCATACAAAGGAACTTCAATCACGTAGCAACTAGCTTTTGACTATCACTTTAACCTATGATATTCCCTTATTTCGCTTCTACTTACAAATAGGCAAGTAATAAGACCATTTCTGCCAATTTTTTCTCGATTAGCATGAAGTAAATAGAATTATAAGCTTTTTAATAATAATTTGTTGCAGAGATGTAGAGAAAGTCATATGAATGGAACACATCAGATTTTCTTCAATTACTGTTGTGTCGGTGTATATTACTTTTGTACTTTACAGAGCCTTTTACCGTTTACCTTATTCTCTTTCCCGTAAAGTTTCATTGCCATCTATCTTAAACTTCGATTTGGTTTTATTAGGATCTATTCATTTTAATTATGGGTAAATAAAAGCAGACAAAACTTCTTGGCTCAGAAGGTCAAGTGGAGATATAAAAAAATATGTGTGTAACTATTTTAAAAGATACTTGGTCTATTTGTATATTCATTTATACCACTAGGCTCAATGCCTCCGTTTATGCGTTAAGAGAGTTTCAGCAGTTTACTTCAAGTAAAATGCTGTAAGTTTGGAACTGGCTGAGTAATATTTGTTTTAGCCCTTTTGCTTAACAGCGGAGATGGAGAGCGGATATTGCTCATTGAGAGGGGTAACGAAGGTCGTGCTCCCCAGTTCTTTCCGGTTTTAGCTTCAAATAGCGCCGTTGAGTTCTGCAACTCTTTAGCACACGAAGGGATATCTGAAAACGTCAAATATGGGATAGTTGGGCCTTCTGCCATATATCAATATAATTTCAAATGGTCTGCACTAAAATGTTTTTCCGTGATCTAGTTCTTTTGTTTAGTAAAGTTTTTCTACAATATGTTGTGTATTATGTACCCTTTTGATCATTCGAAAATGTTAACGATTTTCTTAATCTCGTACCTTTAAGATTTGTTAATTAGAGGTGCAACTAATTTTATTATTTGGTTATTACATTATATGTAATCCAATCCTTCATGTTTACTCCCCATGTTCACTTTTCCAGTCATTCAGATATCGATAATAAAAACCGTGTTTATATTTTGTTTATTTGTTTTCCTTATATGGTTTTCCAATGTTGAACGTTTCTTCTTCAAATATAATTGTGAACTAGCTGCTATGTAGTGTGCTTATAACGTGTCTCTCTCACATTCCAGAGGATCCAAGTTTCAAACTCGGTTAGGGTGAGTAGCCCGGTTAATGTTGCTTTGTCCGGGATTTTCCCTTAGTCTGAAAATGGGTCTTGGGATCATTTTAATATAATTTCACCTACTTAATTCTTTATTCAATGTGACCTATCAGGTTAAAGGAGGATAATCCACAAAAGAACTGCCTACTGTAGATAGTATTGTCTGCAGCGGAGCTAAATTCTGCAAATAATATGTTATAAAGTAGAAGTTCAGAGTAAAGTACAGGTCTTTATTGTGCAATAACTAAAGTTTCTGGAGTATTAAAATCATTGGTTTTAATAATTGTAAATTTTTCTGAGAAATACATGCTGATTCGGTTTTTGCGTATCGCATTATAATGAATTATATTTTGTAAGCATTAATACTAATTTTGACCACTGTCCCTCTATAATATATTTCAACGAGGTAAGGAATATAGAATTACAGTTTTGTAAACGTATTGACCTTACTGGAGAAGATTAATTTTGATTAAACTTGCTGATGAGTAACAGATCAGGAGGCCTAAGAATAATTGAATAGGGAATGGCGTCTATACCCATATAGACAGTTTTCAATTTTCCTACCGATTGTAATCAGAGCTTCACTCCCAATACCCCTTAAATACCAAGCTGATATGCAAGTTCAACATTTTGTAGGATGCGTGACACGAAGATTTTCAATAAGCTCCCCCACCTCAAACTATTCTTTACACGAAAACATTTTAGAAAAATTTTATTTTAGAAATGGCTCTATCAATTCTAATTATTAAAGATATATATTTATTAAATAAACTGCGTATCTTTAATTTTTTGGGAATATCCTCTGAAGTCCTCTTCATTCAGAATGAAGATTTGCATAGCTGCTAAACCGTAAGAGCTAGACAAAAGCTTACTGCACAAAAATGTACACATTTTTGTAGAGTTAACGATTTCTGAGATATTCCTTGTTATTTGTTTCAACTTTAAAATACTTATATTTTTCTCAAACAGGAATTCCCCATCCGTTTTTCTCTCTTTTATTTCTGGCCATCAAACAGAGCAAAATTTCGACGTTAATCTCATAACGAATTCTTTTAAAAATTTTGACTACCGCTTTAGCCTAGTTTGTATATTCCCTTATTTTCTTTCTCTTATAAGTAATAAGACAATTTCTGCTAATGTAAATCTAGATAAGAATGGAATAGATAGCAGAATATGATTTTGTAAGAATGTTTGTTGCAGCATAGTAAAGAGGTGAATATAGCACATCAGATTTATTAGTTTATTTTTGTTTTTAACATATGTTGTTATATCTGCAGAAGTCAAATGCGGGACAGTTGGACCATTTAATGAAACCCGAATTAAGTGATCTGCGGTAACGAGAGGAGTTGCATTCGGGATGTTGCGAGTTCCATTCTCGTCGCGCCAACCATGAGTTTTTTATATATATAGTTTCTCCAGTTCGTAGGCGAAAACTGGGATGGTTCGCTTTCTACCACACTTTCCTTTCATCTATTTCACTTAGTTCTGTTGGTGGTTGATGAGTTGTGGCGTTACTTTCTGGCGTGCATGTCTGCTCCGGGACACCCAGATGCGGCTGTTTCGGGCAAAACTAGTAGGCGTCAGAATTGACGCTGGAAACGTTAGGGACAATGTGGAATAGATGTGGTTGGCCTTTCATTCTATGTGTCACGCTGGAAGTACAAGGGTTCAAGTTTGCTTAAGCTGTGCTAAGCTCCAGTTACTGCTTCATCTATGCTTACCTGAAGTACCAAAATATAGTTGTTTTGAAACACGCTTCCAATGTGTACTTGGACTTCTTCAAGATGCTTTCACAGAAGAAAATGCCACAGAAGGTTACCAAGATCAAAATTATCTGTGATGTTACATTGTGCCTTGTACAGTTGGAACATTTCTTGTACAAGATATGGTACATCATTTTATACCACTGATTTGTAAGCCAACTACGAGTAGCATGGACGGATTTACACAGGACACCACTTCAGTGACAGTTTAGGAAAATGGCTGACAGATAAGTTATAAATTCCGTGCCACTGATAATGTAAGTTATTCCTTCTGAAATATGTAGTTTATTTATAATACTCTCACATTTCTACATGAGCAGTGGACCAAAGTTGGCATAGGTATGCTCTTTAAAGCTAACAGGAACGAAACATACCTCTAGAACCAGACACGTTAGATAACTATAAGAATTTCAGAAGGACTGCGGCCCTGTTGGTAGACTACCAGTGATGTCGCTTCTCGGTTATGGTATGGTAGGCCAGAATTTCTTATTTTAATCCCTTGCGTTCTCAGAGTATGTAAGAATGTTTTAAACACTATCTTTATTGCTGTTTGTTCCATTGCAATATCACATAGAATTGCATTAACGTAGTTCAGAGTTATATTTGAAGTGATTTATCATATTACCAATTTACTTTTCTGTCTCTTCAGTCGTTAGTTGCGTTCCATCAATGTGTATATTTATTTATATTTATATTGTTCACAAATTTCAAAAATTGAATTTTGAGGGTTTTCACCGGTTCAATGTTTTGTATCGACTAATGCCTTCATATTCCCACTACACGTACCTTCTGTTTTACATTTAATCGTCTGCATTCCCACAGGTCTGTAAACGGTGTATTGGATTGGTCTGTGAGGATGTGTTAAGTAAACACAGAACAGAGGCTACCCTGCCAAAAGAATCAAATTTGCCCAAAATCCAGTTTTAAGATATAGGTTCCAAGTTTTCCATATCCTATTTACATTGCTTAGATTAGTTTAGTCCTGAATTCATATTGTGCGTATTAAGAAGTGACGTTTAGTAATAAGCAAACTTAAGCAATCGAACAATCCAAACAACAGTCGGACAATGTACGTCATAATGACTACCAGAGTAAGGATATCAGCTGCGTTCACTGGCATGCCATTTGGTGACAATGTCAAAGTAGATGGCATGGAAGATCATGTACAACACGGAGTTTTTTCTATATGGCGTTATCTCTTGTACAAGAAATATCTCGTCCGCATCTATATTGAGCTTAAGACACACTTCTTGTCCCCGTAACCTTATAAGGAAAAGAAGAAATAAACAAATAAACATGGGTGACATATCTTAACTGTGGGCCCAAATGTGAGACAAAATATTGCGCGCTTATTGCGGAGTTAAAGCGATTCATTAGACTATAACCATATAGACTTTGCAACTATATTGTTAACAATGAAAACTATTTTCATTAGGTTTTGCTGTTTCTTATTCGAGTCTGATAACGTCCAAAGCAAATGTTATACGAACAAATCGTTACTAAAGCAAAAAGAAGCACGGCATAATCAGAGGGCTGGATATTCATTGCTTAGGAGAGCTTAATATTAAAGCCTGTATGTCACGTTTCAGGAGAATTAAATTTCGGGAATGGAGGATGGGGTGCAAGGGATTGCTTCTAATAGCAGCAATTGTTTCTGTGCACAGCTGGTGGAATTTCGCGGTTGTGCTCGCATACAACTGACCCATATAGTAGGCCAGCATTTCATGCCAGAGTATTAGGTGCATGTGTGCCCATACCAAGCTTTCTATCTTTATTGCTTTACGTTGTCATGTGGAATTGTTTTCTGTCTAGTCATTTTTTATCTTCATTTACTGATAATTAAAGTTGTCTGTGATTTTTTTTTTTCATTGTTTCTGTGTCTTACTTAATTTCAATTTTTAAAATTATTATTATTGAAATTAAATTAAATTGGCAATCTTTTATGTTAGTCTATATAAGCTAAATTTGTTATTTTCAGCTATACCAAAAATGTTTTAATTCTAATATAATCTCACACACACACAGGTGATAATTATGAGTTATAATGCCTTGTGAAGCAAACAATATATTTTAATTATTTAGAAGCTTCCATTGACAAGAATGCAATAAGAGATGCAAATAAAAAACTTACTGTATTTTAGAACATATGCGGAATATTTAAAGAGAATTTTCAGGGAAATTCCGAAGAGAAACATTGATAATATTTTCATATGGTTTTAGTGGTTCCTGTCTTGTTATATGTATGTGAATTTTGGACCCTAAATAAGGATTCTTTGAGACATATAGAGATACTGAAATGAATTTTTGGAGATTTGTTGCAGGTTGTACTCTAAAGATAAACAGAGGAATGAAGACATAGGGAAAGAATTAGCAATATATAAATTAATAGAAAAATTGCAAATTACAGAGAAAATTCGTATTACAATGTTTGAAGAACATAAAATGAATTTGAGAACGTTCTGTTTGAAGATAGTTTGAAAAATTATAATTTGGAGTCGGAATTCGAAATCTGGTGTTGCAAAGCACTGGTCACCACCAGCAGCAGAAGCACAATCGACGAAGTTCATGAACAGATCTAAGTCTATTTCAACTCAAATAAGAACATCTTGAACATCCTACCAGTAGCCGGTTGTATTCTTATTGGGACGTTTCAGTTGTTGTTTTCTAAACTAATTCTCTATTATCATTTTTATATCTCGTCAGTAAGTGATCTCACAGATAACTTATATTTTTTGTTAAACCATATTCGCCGTAAGTCTCCCAAATTCACATAGACACACCAAATAAATATTATGTTATGTTCGCTTATTAACTTTTATTCTATAATATATATAAATAAAATAGGATTTATTTTCATTTATATTTTTTGTCTTAAAATTCCTAATCAATTTCAAAAACATAATCATATTATTAATTCCAAAAAAGATTAGCAATTGCCTAAGACAATGCTATTACTATCGCAAAATTGTATGTAATCAGTTTAACAGTTTTTTTATTAAAAGTTAAAAGTTGCAAAAAGTTCTTTTATTTCAAGAGAAATAACATGGCTTGAATACAAGGGTTTATTGTTCGTGACAAAATATCAGTTGATGGATTAAAATCACAATTTTGCCTACTTATACCTGATTATTAAATTCCAATTTATAATATAGGAAGAAGACTAGAAATATCGTTCTTGTTATATGTTCATATTTATTTTCAGTTTACTGGAACAAACAATCTTGATTCTTTATATCTGGCACTGAATTTTTATTTGTTTCATTCAACCGCATTATTGTAAATTTCTACTATGACAAGCAAAAGTAATAGCAGCAATTATAATCATGGTGTTTCAGCTTATTTTATCTTTCAGTGAATGATGAAGGAAAACACATTCAGCTACAAAAACGCCGACGTTAATGTAATGGTATTGATATCATACACAAGTAATATTATATCATGCTTTATCTATTCATTTATAGCATTTCGAAACTTACGGGATCTTGGTAAAATTTCAGGCTTCGCTATGATTATTTTTATTTTCATATTATGTTACAGAAAGGTTTTATAAAACACAATAAAGAATAAAAATTATTAGTTATATTTTGAACAGATCAAATAATTTTTAACTATTTAGCTTGATTAAAACTCTGAGCTCTAATTGTCTCCTCAGATTTTTCAAAATATAGTACTATTTTACCCTTCACCTAAGGAAATAAAGAGCAGAAAAGAAATACAATTTATTATGATATTTTACTATGTTAGATATACATTAACTTCTTCCGTAACTCGTCAAATAATTCATAGAATATAAATAATTCAGCTCCAAAATTGACTTCACATAATTCATAGATTCTTTTCACAGATCGGTATGAATAACATATAGAGGGTTCAAATTTATTCGGCCTTTGCCACTAGTAAAAAAAATGTAAATGACGTGTTATTTATGGACGCTCTTTAACTGCTATCGTTCTCAGCGTCCCATTCTATACTGTGCGTGAAAGACCGCTTAATTTTTCTCAGAGGCCTCTCTATCAGGCTTGAGGTTCTTTTAGGTGCCGTAAATCTACGACACGGGACCAACGGCTTTACTTCCCTTCCTAAGGAAGCCATACTAAGGATTTTTACGCCCAAAAAAGTCCATCGTCCTCCGTTGGGTTTGAACCCGCAACCTTGGGTGTATGAAGTTAGCGTGTTAACCATTACACCACGGAGGAGGACTTGCCACTAGTGGATACCCACGCATCATAATAACAGATAGCGAGTTTACCACGCATTGCCTCTTGCAGAAGACTAGCAAGCAATGAGAAGGGGATGGATATCAACAGTTTCGAGGTCACCTAATAGAAATGTGACTTGTATCGCATCTTTCCAATATTTACATTTAGAAATTCGCCTGCGTCTTGTAAACTCGCAATCGTAGCACTTATGCTGATAGGTAACGTATTCTTCCAGGTCGGAAGTAGCAACCATGCTTCCAGTGATCTGTGGTCATTTCCATCTCGCGTGAAAAAAACGCACCAAATGCCCTGGTGAAAAACAATTCTGCGCCGCGTAGCACATCAACTAGGTACGTATTTACAAAGACGAGACTGCATGCAGTCCAAGATTCAATTTCGCACTTCCCCTTTGAGTGGCTCACTGAAGTTATTATGGAAAAGTATGTCTCATTCGACCATATATAAAGTTGTTTAAGTAAACAACTCGGGTAAACCCGCTAAATTAGACCGGCAGAATAGACAGCGTTTTAACTCACCCAGTTTCCAATCGTCACGCTAGTGATAATTTATACTTAACCAACTTATGTATAGATCATGTGCAATAAGCGGGATGCAAATTTGTAAAAATTCGACCGCGATCATAAATGCCTTACCAGTATATTATTATAAATATGCATATTATATAATGTATTATATTAAAACAAACATTAACAGAGCACCGGTTTCAGTCAACGCCACCTAAAGAGAAAGCCTTGCAGTACGACATATGATGTCACAGCTTGGGCTTTTAGCGGGCCAGTGTGCGAAAGTTAATATTTTGTATACATTAACGTTACTTTTAAAGAGGGTAGTTGTTTCATTTCTTATTGTTGAACCAGTGCAATACCGGCATTACTGATGGATTATTAGAAGACACTGGCAACGTACTAAAAATCTGATGTGTTCAATTCACATGACTTACTCTACATCTCTGCAAAAAATATTATTAAAAAGCTTAGGCTTGTATTTACTTCATGCTAATTGAGAAAACATTAGTAGTAATAGTCTTATTACTTGTTTCCTTGTAAGTAGAGGCGCAATAAGGGAGTTCCATAGGTTAAAGTGACAGTGACAGTCAAAAGCTGGTTGCTATGTTGACTGAAGTTCCTTTGTTTGTAGGGACACGAGTTGACAAATTCCTGTATGAGAAAAGTAAGTTTTTCAAAGCTGAAACTAAAAACAAGGAATATCTTAAAAACGAGCAACTCTACGAAACAAATGTATATAACATAAATTGTGCGTTTTAATGTGCTCTCCATTTTCTCTGTGGTAAGTTTTTGTCCATCTCTTACGGTTTAGTAGTTATGCAAAAATCCGTAAAGTTCATGCAGAATAAAGTAGTCTTCAGAGGCTATTTCCAGAAAATTCAAGATATACATTCTATTTGTCAAGTAAATATCTTAAATATACGAGATTTTAAACAAAATCGTTAGAGCTATTTTAGAGAAAATCAAAATATTCAAATTTTTCTATGTAAAGGGTAGTTTGGGGTGGGGGATTTTCTTGAAAATCTTCATGTCGCATCCTTGGAAGATACCAATCTAAAGTAACAAATTTGGTTTTTAACAGTTTTTCATTTTTGAGCTATGCTCTCTAAAGACACACACGGACATTTTTCCAAAAATGTTTTTTTTTTTTTGGATTCAGGGGGTATCAAAACATATATTTCCGGTTAAATCTAGGTATCAAATTGTTTGGTGCAATACAATACCTTCTCTATACACTATGTACATAGTACGTTTAGAGAAAGTAAAAGGCAGAGCACGACAGTAAATACGGAACTATATTATTATGCATGACTATTCTACAATAATATACAATAATTCCTCAGCTTATTAATACCATACAGGACTTTGCAGCAATATAAAAATGATATGCGTAATGCATCTGCTATAATGTTAACATTCTCTCCTTATTATCTTATTAGAAGTCATTTTAACACACGCTGAAGCTCATCTTCAACACAGCAATATGTATTTCCTTGAAAAAATGGAACCAACCAACAAATAACACGTTCCTTCCTATAGTTTTTGGTGAAGCGCGTGTTTTTAAGTACATTTCAAGATTGTTGAAACGTTAATAAAAAAGAATAATATCGATGTTATATTCTCTAAAGTGCAGTTCACAAATCTACAACACATTTACTGGCAAGAGAATGGCAACATGAAGAGGCTATGGTGTAGCACCTTTCTGTTGTTTAGTTAATGATGTAATATGCATTAATTGCTAAATATATCATTAATATCTTGCTAAAAGCGTTACAACATAGTTACATATCTTAAAGTTACATAGGAACAAGGAAATCACACTCACTTGCAAATCGTTTTCGTAATTGCTATTACAATTTGCTGCGCTACATTTCTGGAATATTATAACTTTAACAATAGAGTTGCTCTTTGTGGTATAATGGACACCATGCTTGCTTCATATACCCAAGATCGCGTGTTCAGACCCGGCGGAGCAATGTATTTTTCGGACGTAAAAATCCGTAGTATAGCTTCCCTCGAAAGGGAAGTCCCGTGTTGTAGATTTACGGCACGTAAAATAACCTCAAGTGAATAGCCGCTGAGCAAAATTAAGCGGTCTTTCACGCCCAGTATAGAACGGGACGCTGAGAACCACAGCAGTTAAAGATCGTCCATAAATAAAGCTCCATTTCCATTTTAACTTTAAAATATACTTTTTAATATTTCTTCTTAAGCAGAATAAGGAGTTCGAACTTTTCTTCAATTTCAAATTTCTTTTTAGCCCATAGACTTCAGTTGCTAATGGATATATATGATAAAGTTTAATACAAAGACTATGATCATAGTTGATATATGTATCATTATTATTATGGTAATACTTATAGGGCATTATTTTAATGTGTTGATTATCACCATTAAAGTAAAGACAAATAATAATAAATAATAATAATAATAATAATAAAATAATAAATTACTAGGTGAACGATGCATTCTTTCGACCATATTATGGAGGATTTATTTATAAACCTCAGTGTCTGAAAAGATTGAGGTTATCGTTTGTTGAGATAAAAGTTATATTTAATGAGGTTAACATTAGATGCATATATCAAAATTACTTCTCCGTTATTAAGAGATATGAATACACAGCGGTATTATTAAGAACATGATCAACAGAAGAACACTGTTATTATTTGCAACAACTTTCTAGAAAATGGCCGAACCATGGTAAACACACAAGTTTGCAGGAAATTAGAGCGAAACAAGTGGCGCTCCGATGATCAATTTTCCTGCAATTCGAGGCAGTGATTGGACATGCCAGCACGAAAAAGCACATCGAAACCGCAGCTCAATTTTGCAAGACTAGGAATTTCCCAGCAATTTCGCCATAACAAAACTGTGCTATCCCTCTTATACACAAACAAGGTACCATTTGCCGCGAATCGCACAACGAAGCCATACATATACTGTCTTCGGGATCTGAACCAACATGTAACTGACATTAAATTGCTTATAGGCACTCCCGGAAGCAGCGTTAGTGTCAATTGTCCTTTGTAGGATCAGCGGTGCTGCAAGGATTGCACATGTTAATGCATTTGCTCGCTCGGCCCGGTGCGGTTCTTCACGGATTAAATACGTAAAATACGCGCTCTTCTCTACATTTGAAATACTTGGAATTTTATATTGATTTATAATAAATTCTTAACATTATACAGTGCCTTTAAAAGCAAATTCATCCAGAATAAAAAGGTCTTTAGATGCCATTCCCGAATAATTCAAGATATACATTTTATTTGCAATGTAAATATCTTAAATATAAGAGATTTTAATCAAAATCATTAGAGCTATTTTTGTGAAAACCAACATTTTTGAGAATGTTTCCATATAAAAGTCATGTAAAGATTATTTAAACAAGAAAACATATTATGTGTTCCATTCACATGACTTTTTCCACCTGTTCTACAAACAAAATTTCCTTACAAAAATTATTTTTATCTACGTGTTGGTAATCCAGACAAACAAAGGCAGAAACTATCTTATTACTTGGATAGGTAGAGTCAGACTGAAAAATTCAATGCCATGGCCGGGATTTGAACCACGGATCTCCCGGTCTTTAGCCAATTGCTGTACCACTGAGCTTCCATGGCAACATGCCTGTATAGCATTGAATTTTTCAACTGACACGCATGTTTCCCAGTTGAAAAAAAAATGCAATTCAATGCCGGCATGTCGCCTTCATAGCTCAGTGGTAGAGCAACCGGATAGAGACCCGGAGATCCGTGGTGCAAATCCCGACTATTGCATTGAATTTTTCTATTTGAGTACCTATTCAACTTCTAGCCTACACACGGCTTCGGTGAGAAAACTATTAAAATAATTACAATATTATTACTTGTTCCTTTTAAGTAGAAGGAAAATAAGGGACTATATTAGGGTAAAGCAATTTCTAAATCTTTTAAAATGTATTGCTATATATAAACAGTTGATGTGTTCCATTCACCAGACTTTCTCTAGATCTCTGCAACGAATTACTGTTAAAAAGCTTGTGCTTCTATTTACTTCATGCTAATCGAGAAAAAAAATTAGCAGAAATAGTCTTATTACCTGCTTACATGCAAGTAAAAGGGAAATATGGAAGTAACATAGGCTAAAGTATTTGTCAAAAGATGGTTGCTATGAGACTGAATTTCCTGTGTTGGTATGGACAGGAGTTGACAAATTCACGTATGAGAAGAGTATGTATTTTAAAGCTGAAACCAATAAAAGGAATATCTCAAAAACGATCCACTCGACGAAAAAAAAAAGGTGTATAACATAAATTGTATGTTTTAACGTGACCTTCCTTTTCCTTTAAGTAAGTTTTTGTCTATCTCTTATGGTTTGCCAGTTATGCAAAATAAAGTAATATTCAGGGTCTATTACCAGAAAAGTCAAGATATACATTATATTTATGTACGATATTTTAATCACAATTGTTAGAGACATTTTTTTAGAAAATAAAAAATTTCCAAATTTTTCCATGTGAAGGGTAGTTGGAGGTGGGGTGGGATTTTCTTGAAAATCTTCGTGTCGCATCCTTGAAAATGCTGAACTTAAATATCAAGTTTGGTATTTAATGGTATTTTCGTTTTTGAGCTATGCTGCACACAGATAAACATACACACAGTCACACACACACACATACAGACAGACACACGCGGATATTTTTCTAAAAATGCTTTTTTTGTATTCAGGGTGTCCCAAAACATGTATTTCTGGTGAAATCTCGGTATCGAATTTTTGGGTGCATTACAATACCTTCTCTATACAATATGTACTTATATAGTACGTATAGAGAAAGTAAAAAATTTGAAATTGATTCTGATTGCATTCCGAGAGTAAAACAAAAGAGATAAAACTAAGCTGACTTCCTGTTTGAGAAACATTTTAGTTTAAAATTGAAACCAATAATAAAGAATATTTCGGAAACGGTTAACCCGACAAAAAATGTTTATAACATAAGTTGTTTTAGTGTTTTATAGTAAGTTTTGTACTACCCTACGGTTTATCAGTTAGGTATATAAAAGTCAGAAAGTATTCCCAAAAAATTCAAGATATAGACTTCTTTTTTAATTAAAATATCTTAAACATAATTATATTTAAACAGTCATTATTGAGAAAAACACAATTTTCAAAAAAATGTTTAACGTAAAGATTAGTTGAGGATAGGGCTTAACTAAAGATCTTCTTGTTGCATCCTTAAAATATGATGAACTTAAATACCAAGCTTGGTATTTAACCGACTTTTCGTTTTTGAGTTATCCTGTCCTTCGACACACACGCACCTTCTTCTAGAAAAGCTTTTATTTTATTCAGTGGTCCTCAAACCATGTATTTTAGATTAAATATTATATTTAATTTCTTGGTGAAATACAATAATTCACCTATTTTATTTTCTAATTTTGCACACGTGACAGAGAAAGTAAAACATCCGATGTCTCCACTCTCATGATTTTCTCTACGTTTATTACAAACGGACATCTTACAAAACATTTTTCTTCTTTCTAATCCATGTTAATAGAGATAAAGATTTGCAAAATTTACTTATTAATTATACGTAGAAGGTAACTAAGGGAATTCACTATGCTAAAACTATAGTCAAATGTTTCAAAAGCTGTTGTTTTGCGATTGTAATTTAAATCCACCGTTTTGCATGGTCCGTAGTAAAACAAAGACAACTCAGACGATTTAAGTTTGAAATGGCATAAGTATTTCAAATTAGAAACCATGGCTAGCAATATCTCAGAAATGGTTATCTCTACCTCAGTTATGTAAATCAATTATGTACGAAATATGCAAGTATTTATCTATCTCTTACATCTTAAGAGCTATATAAAAGCTATTGAGAATGAAGAGGACTTCTGGGTTATTTCCAGGAAACTCAATATTTACATTTTATTTGGCATGTAAATATTTTTAATATACGCTATTTTAATTGAAGTCGTTAAAGCCATTTTTGAGAAAATAAAACTTTCGAAAATGTTTCCAACAGAAGGGCATTTTGTGTCGGGGATAATACTTGAACACATTTGTGTCGCCTCCTTGGGAGATACATAACTTAAGTACCAAGTTTAATAAATAACAAACGTTTCCTTTATGAGAAGTGCCCATGGATACTCCCAGATACACACTGTTCTTTTTATAAAAATGTTTTTTATTCGATATTCCTCAAAACATATATTTCCGGTGAAATCTTGATATGGAACTTTTCGGTGGAATACGATACTTTCTCTATTGTGTTAATTGTACATATGCGCTTAAAATTAAAAAAAAAAACGCGTTTTTAAGTGTATCATAAAATCTGAATTAATTTAACAGTTATTTTAATGCATGTTTTTATTTTCTAAAACTAACTCTCTCGAAATTATCATTATACAAATCTAATTCATAATGAAAAGCTGGTCATTATTGATAGAAAGAAAATGCATCGAAAAGAAGCAAAAAGAAAAGTATTTAACGTGATAGATTACATTTACTAATTTTTACTTTCTCTATACGCACTATGCATAGAGAAATATTGCACTCCACCCAAAAATTCGATACCGAGATTTCACCGGGAATATATGTTTTAGGGTCCCCTTTATGTATAAAAAGAATTTTCGGAAAAAGGTCCGTGTGTGTTGTGTGTGTGTGTCCGTGTATCCGTGAACACGATAACTCAAAAACGAAAGTCGGTAAAATACCAAACTTGGTATTTAAGTTTAGAATCTTCCGGGGATACGACACGAAGATTTTGAATTTTACATGGAACTTTTTTCGAAAATTTTTATTTTCTCAAAAATGGCTCTAGCGATTTTGATTACAATTTCGTATATTAAAGATATATACCTGACAAACAAAATGTATATCTTGAATTTTCTGGGAATAGCCTCTGAAGAGTTCTTTATTCTGCATGAATTTTACGGAATTTTGAATAACTGCTAAAGCGTAAGAGATTGACAAAAACTTACTAAACGAAAAATGTAGAGCACGTTATATACATTTTTTGCGTGGAGTTCATCGTTTTTGAGTCATTCCTTGTTTTTGGTTTTTGCTTTGAAAAACTTATACTTTTCTCATACAGGAATTTGTTAACTGCTGTCCATACGAACAAAGGAACTTCAGTGACATAGCAACCAGCTTTTGACTATCACTTTAACATATTGTACTCCCTTATTTGAATTCTACTTACAAGGAAGCAAGTAATAAGACTATTTATGCTATTTTTTTCTGATTAGCATGAAGTAAATTGAAGTATAAGCTTTTTAAGAATAATTTGTTGCAGAGATGTAGAGAAAGTCATGTGAATAGTACACTTCAGATGTTTTAATTTCATTCTTTATTTAGAGCACTGTAGTATCTTAATAAAACTTTCTTATCCCCTTAAATTTGCTGAATCGTATTATAAGCTCAGGTATAAGTATACTCAACGTAATGCAATCGCATCTACTATTTTTATACATTTTTAAAATACAGAAATTGATTGAGATCAGCCATTTAGGAAAAACACCCAGGGGTCAGTTGTAGAATTCAACGTCATGCCTGAATGCTGCATGTTGCTAATGGCAATCGTGCGATACCCGAGAAATCCATGGTTTCAAATCCCGGCTGTAGCGGCGAATTTTTAAGTCAGTTTCTAACAATAACTTACTACTTAAAGCTTTTGTGACCAGTAGATCAAGAGCTTCAAAACCTTATGCTTCCCAGAGGGTTAATGTTTCCATGCATCTGCTTTGTGCTCAATTTTTTACTTCACTCTAAATATAACGGATAACGCTAATGATAGTTACAACCGTGTATGAATAAGGCGAATTAAGTATTGCGTTACAATCGGACGATAAATCAAATAAAGGAAATGATGTTTCAAATGATGTGCGGGTCCTTCAGCTTAAAACTATTGGGCGCTCGTAATCTCAATATAAGGGAAAAACCCTGAAAAAAGCCTTATCCGGGTAACTCACTCTAAACGAATTAAGGACCGTGCCATGGCACAGTGACTAAAGCACTCACCTCTCACCAAGGTGGCCCGGGTTCAAACCCAAGTGACTGCATTTGGGATATTTGGTAGACCAAGCCGCGAAGGGGCGGGTTTGTTCCGGGTTCTCTGTTCCCCTACCATCACATTCCATCGGTGTTCCATCTTCATTCCATGTCTCGTCAGTGTCAGCGCCTGCGGTGCCATATGTAGTAAAAGTAGTATTCATTCTTTATTCATTGAGTCTTTGCTCTATCTAAGGGGACAAGTGCAGGCCCCGTGTATCTAAAACGTGTTTGCGAGAAGTTTCTTATGTAATTAATTTTACTAAATTCACTTATTTCGATAACATGTATCGAACGTCGAAACTCGCACACATGCGTCCCATTCATCCATTCATCCATCCAACTACCCACCCATCCAACTACCCACCCATCCATTCATTCATCCACCCATCCATTCATTCATTCATCCACCCATCCATCCATCCATCCGTCCATCCATCCATCCCTCTCTGCCGTTCATTAGTTCATCCTTTACCCACCCACTCATCCACCCATCCATCCACCCATCCATCCATCCATCCATTCCTCTCTACCGTCCATTAGTCATCCATAAATCCATCCCTCTCTGCCGTCCATTAGTTCATCCCTTACCCACCCACTCATCCATCCATCCACCTGTCCGTCCGTCCCGTCCCGACCCGTTCATCCTATCCTACCCATGCATTCGTCCGTCCATCTGTCCTATCCATTGCACCCACCCCTCCCATATATCCCATCCACAAACAAATGATAAGTTGGCATGAAGGGGGAAGTATATTTAATTATAATACACGATTTAGAGCAGGTCGCCGCATTCAATTTTTCAGTTCAAAATTGAAAGTTCGTTTGGTAACTTTCACCACCTACACTGCATACACATATTTATTTTGCCTTCTGAATTTAGTTTGTGAAGGCGTGTATGAAACAAGGAAAAGCTACAAAGTTGGCAATGCAGTTTTAACATTACACAAGAAGCAGAGCATAAGCTATTCAAATAATAACGTGCAAAGAGAGGAAAGTTGCCAACTTAGAAGATATAGAATACGCCAACTAGGGCGAGAGTTGCAGAACAAAACAGATTTTTGGACTTGAGCCATTCCGTAACGAAGGAAGAAGGTTATAAAGTTTTAATCAGTTACAGCTTGCAAGTTTGATAATGGTACACCGCCGCGCTACGGAAGTTACTGAAACAGCTAGTGAGGGAAGAAAAAAAAAAAAAAAAAAGGAAAGATCTGATATTTTAGTCCATTTCCTGTTTGGGAGAACGGAGCATCTCTCTAGCATAGAGGAGACAGCAATTTGTCTTTTAGTACGAGTTCGTTTGCCTACTGCCTCCGCTCATGATTTTTCTGTACATATCTGAACATTTTGTACATCTCTTTTAATCAAATTCTTTTCCATTTCTTATAACACTAAATTTACCTACATTATCGAGCAGTACATTTCTTCTCTAAACCAGTTTATGAATACTATTTTTATGGTTTTTGATTTCTCTACATTGTATCCTCTGCATTTTTGTATAGCAGGTTTTTGTTTATCTCTTACGGTTTACCAGTTATGCAAAAGTTATTCATAATGAACAGGACTTCAGAGTATATTCCCATTAAATTAAATAAACGTATTCTAAATCTGCAGTAAATGCCTTTACTATGAGGTATTTTAAACAAAATCGTTAGAATCATACGTTATTCGGAATAAAAATTCAAACCTTTTCACATTACACATGAGGTTGAAACAATTAGTTTGGGGTGGGGACTATTTTTTTAACTCTTCATGCCGCATCCTTGTAAAACGTTGAACTTAAATATTATGTTTACTACTTCAACAAATCCCGGTTTTTTTAATTGTGCTGTACACAGACACATACATATACACATACTCATCCTTTTCTAAAAGTTTTGTTTACTTTCTCTAGCACATATGTACAATGTGCATAGTAGCTGGAGAAGATGGAAGGTATTGTATTTCACCCAAAAATTCAATGTCGAGATTTCGCAAGAAATGTTTGTTTTGAAGTCCCTCAGTCCGGAAAAATCATTTTAGAAAAAGGCCCGGGTGTGTCTAGAAAAAATAGCTAAAGAAACAAAATACCGTTATATACCAAACATGGTATTTCTGACTAACATCTTCCAAGGATGCGATGTTTTTCTGTAAAATGTGTAACAATTTTGATTAAAATGCCATATATTAAAGACATTCATATCATAAAAAATATATATTTTCAACTGTCTGCGAATAACCTCTCAAGATCTCTTTATTCTGGATACGAATTCCATAATTTTGCATAAGGTTAAACCAATGTAGGTCTCGTTAAAATATATCATTTAGGTCATATGCGTTTTTTCTTATGCTGTTGACCGTTAGAATAATCTTTTGTAAGAATAGTTTATGCATAGAAAGATATGTGAGTGGAACACGTCAATTTTTTTTTTTTTTTTTTTTTTATTTGGGAGATTCTAAAACGTGTATTTCCAGTGAAATCTCGGTATCAAGTTTAGGTGGAATTCAATATCTTCTCTGACTATGTACCATGTAAAGAAAGTAAGAGTTTATTCACCTTAAATTAAGAATAAACAAAGCTCACATTTTCGAATATCAGGAGTAACTTCGTGATTAGAATTCAATGAAGCTAATCTATATATGACACATAGTAAAGTTATACAAAATATTTATTGTATTCCGATGTCGTATAAACAAATCTAGAAGCAAACGTTTTCTTCATAATGTTAAATTTTGATCGTGTGCATTTATTAGCGTACATGAAGTCTAAAACTTTATTTTTAACACACAATAATGTGGTTGCCTGGATGCTGAAAAGAGATATTTTTAAATGATTTTGTGGAAATTAAACATACAGGAGACTCCCAGTGATCATTCATGCATTTGTTATTCCAGGAAGTTCAAGGTTAATTACTATTAACTTTGCGTGGTATGTATATTTTCCAACTATGCATATATTTTTTTTTTTTTTTTTCACTCAAGAAGGTCTTAACGTAAGACTAAATTACTAATATAAGAAAGACATTTTTACTATTTTTCGCAATACTGTCAATAAGGAATTCATATTTATTTTATATACAGGACCTTTCATTGTTAAAAAACAATACAATTTATACTAAAATTAACGTGGGGTTTTAAAATTTTTCTATACCTAAATTTTAGAATACTGGAATGGCAGTTTTTTTGAGAAGAAGAAAATTCCATTTATTACCAATTTGCTATTTAATTTTAGTATTTTTCAAAATGCGATAAGGATATAGTTTCAATAAAATTCCCGCAGCCCAAAAAATTCTTTTGATTGGAAAACTTTGAAAGTTTTGTTTTTCTCAAAAATGGTTCTGATGATTTTGTTCAAAATACCGCATATTTAAGATAGAATCTATAAAATAATATAATCTAAAAATAATAAATACATGTTAATTTTGAATTTTCTGAGAATAGCCTTTGAATACCTCTTCATTCTGAATGAGGTTTTGATAACTGGTAAACCGAGGTTCTGGTGAACCTTTTCCGAGGTATTCAGTTATTGGTTTCAATTTTAAGCTACTTAAACTTTTCTCAAACTGCAGGTGATATTTCGTGCCACCTCTATTTTGTTTTACTCCTGGCCGTCCAAAGCGAACCGAATTTCAATCGTTGCATACAGAGGCCGGCTTTTTAAAATATTTGTCTATCGCCTTAGCCTAGTGTCTTTCTTCATTTCCCTTCTAATTAGAAGACACTAGGACAACCTTTTCTGCCATATCGATTACCACGATATAGATAAAAGAATAATCATTCCAAACAATAACTTGTAGAGAAAGGCATGTGACTGGATACCTCAGATTTTTTGTATGTGCCGCAAAAGCTTCGGTTGCCATGGAACAGAGTTATTATAGTCTAGACTAACAATATTCTCCACTGTTTTACACTGCTGTAACAAATGAAATTCTAATTGCTATATTCCTCGTTTGCAGTTTGACAATACTAAGTCTAAACCAGAGTTCTTATTGAACATATTTAATCACTAGTGGTTATATCTCTGAATGTTCGTTTAATTTTCCATATTAGCAGACCTCGTAACAAAGAATTCACATATCAAATAACCCCATAAGAAGTAATCAAGCAGGGAGAAATATGTTCACATAGCAACCTGACCAGATGCATGAGACAAATGAAATTCTCCGTGCTATTAAATGTGATAACTTCCTTTTAGAAAAAAATGATAAAACAATATGTTACAATTTGAAACCTTTTTTTGATGGTTCAAACTATACACGTGTGTAAAAGTATAATACTCTCTTGTAAAACATTATTTAAAAATGTTTATTTACCTGGTTGTTCACTTAAAATAAAAAAAAAACTTAGTTAATTATAGCTTTCTTTCCATTTGGAATAGAGAGGTAAGTTTTATTCAGGAATTGCTCTACAGCTGAATACTCTTGCCAAGTGTGCCAGATTTTTTCTTTTATAGTGTTCAACGCCTGCTTTTATTAGTTACGGTACTATGGTACATGGCGATGACACTAATGGCACATGGAAAGAATATGCAGCACTAGTGAAATGCAGTGCTGGGGGGGACGGAGAACCCGGAGAAAACCCGCCCCTGCGCTGCTTTGTCCACCATAAATCCCACCTCGGAGCGAAGCCGGGCCTCATTGGTGAGAGTCGAGTGGTCTAAACATTCTGACCGGCGCCGCCTTGCCAGATTCTGTGCGAGTTACCCTTTCGGTATTTTTCATTGGGAATACATGCGTCGTTGTTTTCTCCATGTTTTTTTTCTTTCTCTATTGACGCCTGATTCTCTGAATGTTATTTTTAATACAAATGACTGCACCCCTTTGAAATTACTTAACCTATTTTAGGACAGTGAAACGTCTGGGGCGTCTCCTTAGTACATTGATAGCTTGGCTGCTTACCAAGCAGGAGACCCTGGGACACTTGGTCCGGGGTGCACTCAGCCTCACAAGATGCTTGGGGGCGGATCAATTGAACTACTCGAGGGAAAAGCAGTGGCTCTAGGTTGTGTGGGCCGGATTAACCGACCGAGAGGGATTCGGGCGCTAACAACTCCTACTCTCCGAGACTGAGCCACAGCCATTACACTTTTAATGGGCGGAGGTGGGGGACGGAGCGGTCGGGTGGTAGGTCTTCGGCTAATGAAGGTTTTTTTTTATTTTTTTTTAATTACAAAGAATGGCATGGAAACAAATCCTTATATTCCATCTTCTACCTGTTCCACCTCAGAGTCGTATAATGCGTTTGTCGCACAGCCAACCTCCCTTACTTTTGTATTGTTTATTCTAATATGTGATCACACTACTTAGTTGTATTTGAAATATTTTTTTTTCACATTGTAAGACTAGCAACCGTTTTTTAAAGCTTCATTTTATTTATTTCAATTTTCCTTCTGTAAGGTCTATTTAATGGCTAATTTTCAGAACCATACATTAGGTAGAGCCATCATCTTACAGAATTCGAGTTCAGTATCAGTTCGAGTTCGTGTCTTAAAGTTCTATGAATTGTACCGCACATGTGTTGATATTTGTACAACTTTTGTTAGTTTTTTCGTTCTACCATGAGATATATGGCACCCAAGTTAATTAAAATGAAAGACTCGCCCCACTATTTCATTGTTTATAATTATTTTTATGAGACCATTTCAGATTATTTATTATTTATTTGAGATAGACAAACAATAAGTGTATATCGAAATTCTTAGGCTTTCACGGCCGGTGTCAATACTGGCTGGAGTATAATCCGGGCTTGTGGGCCGTGGTCTACTGGGCTCCTCATTCTTCTTCCAGACGTTTCGTCTGCGACTACGGCAGCCATCTTCGGTGGCAGCGGCGAGGTCGAAGTGCTCTAGTGGACGTTATATATATTTATATATATATATATATATATGTATTACTTAATACATTTATGTCACTGCGGTGACTAAAGCTGACATTTCAAACTTTCAACTATCTTTGTATAATATACAAACGTAAAGTAGTTTCACGGGATAATGTGTCCTGAATTTAACATATTTAACATCGTAAGAATAGTGCATTTAATCTCCCCTATTATGAAAACAACATACATCAGATATTAGTAAGAGGAGAGACTCTGTGACAATTTAATGGGTTTTCGCAAGTTGCCTATCTATTTTATAATAACACGCGAAAACAAAATATAGAAAGAACTGCTTCTAATTTTGTTTTGTGAAAAATCAAGCTTACTAGTATTTATAATTATATATTTTCTGGAAAATTTTGATACTTGGAAATGGTCTAAATAATCTATTGTTGCCTGTAATAGGTTTATTGTCATTGCTCATAGTGAACACTTCTTAACATTTGACTACTTAATGCTATTTATTCTTCGAACAAATTCTTAATGTCATTTGTAAAAATGAGTAAAGCGTTTCTAAATACAGAGAAAGGAAAAGAGAAAAAGAGAGAGTCAGGGAGACGGAGGCAAAAAGTAGAAGCTGCTCAGTAGTTAACGCACTAAGTCGAATGGAACTAACATATTTTGAAATTAGGCTTCAACCATGATCTGTGCACTAAGTATAAGTGAAATAAGTATATAGTCTGTAGTAAACACAAGTTTTTATTAGAAATTATAAATAGGATATACAAACTCATAAATTTGTACTATGCCAGGTGAAATAATCAGTTCAATGAGTGATTTACATGCCTAGAGAGCTATTACAATATATTTTATGAGTGTGACAAAAGCAAAACTTATTTTATTGAGCTTCGTACCTTCAGAGCACGAAACTATTTTGCAGCCAGAGTGCAATCAAATTGCAATCGAGACCGTGGACCAGTTATTACTTTCCCCATATCTCGTCACGTGCACCAATCCCATTGACTATTGTTGTGGAGTAGGTTGAAGTGTGGTACAATATAGTTCATTATTTAACAAGATCATTTATCACAATATATTTGAAGAGAATTGTCAAGGCGCCGCCATGGACGAGCATCTAGACCGTTTGCTTCTCACGAAGGTGGTCCAGATTCCATTCCATTGTTAAAAACATATTCTTATACATAGTTTATTACAATCGAGAAAAAATTTAGCAGAAATTGCCTTAATCACTTGCTTCCTTGTAAGTAGAAGGAAAATAAGGGACTACACAAGGCTGTAACGATAGTCAAATATTTTAAAAGTCGGTAGCCATGTGGATGAAATCTATTTCTATGCTGGGCCACGAGTTTACAACTGCGCGTGTGAAAAAAGTTTAAAATTTTTACATGAAACAAACAACAAGGAATATCTTAGAAATGCTCAATTCAACGAAAAAACGTATATGAAATAAATTGTGTGTTTTAATGTAACCTACATTTTTGTGTAGTAAGTTTGGGTCTAACTCTTACGGGTTACCAGTTACACAAAATTCAGCAAAACTCATTCAGAATAAAGAGGTCTTTAGAGACTATTCCAAGAAAATTCCAGATATACATTTTATTTGCCATATAAATATCTGTAATATACGGTATTTTAATCAAAATCGTTACTACCATTTTTTAGAAAATCAAAATTTTCCACATTTTTCCCATTTAAAGAGTATTTTTGGGTGGGAGGACTTTTTTCTCCAAATCTTCATGTCGCATCCCTGGAGGATGCTAAACTTCAATACCAAGTTTACATTTCTACAAAATATCTAAAAAGAAACTTCACTAAATTAATTTAATCACGATAGCGATACTTACTAAGCAAACCAAGATGGTTTTATTTTTTGGTATTTAAAAATATTTTAACAATATTAGTTCATGCTTGTAAAGTGTCTTAGAGGAAGTACGTCTTCTGTATTTTACCTTCGCGCCAAACATGTACCTAAACCCAAATCGATCCAATATAGCCCTCATAAATCGAAAGTTTGTTGAATTACTTTCTCCATTAGTTAATTTATGATTTATTCAAGACATTATTATTTATATGTGCAGCAGTATTTGCTTAATTAAACCTTTACAAGAACCATTTTATTCATAAAAAATAAAATAAATAAAGCTGCTCACAACATTAAATATCAGAGACCAGTTACGATGTGTTATTGACGAATACTGTTTGCTCGTGCTGATATGATGCAAATTTCAGCGCTGGTAACCTAAGTTACACGTAGCTGCTTGGTTTGGATACTTCAATACATTAACTTTATATATTACCGCAGACATGGAATGTAATCGTTTATAGATTAGTTCAATTTTACTATTTAAATCTACTGGAGCCTTTACTTACACTGTAATTCTTATTCATGTGGTATTCATTATTTTAAGGTCAAATCCAGAATGCAGTGGACATTGATCGCCACTTTATCACCAAGGTTAATGACAATATTAGACCAGCATACATATACAACAAATGTTAGTAAGCTATTAATCTTATTTTCATGCAATAACTTTTTAGGTTACACAGTGTCACTGGAAAGAATTGCGTGGAATAAACATGCATTAATTGCAATGGAGAATTCCTGAGGTGTGGGTGCGTGCGTGCGTGTACGTTACAGAGAGGTATTCCACACTGAAGCCGTTGGCTTTTTTGTGCGTGAGACACCTGGAGGAGAGGGTGAGATTAATGTAATCTCAGAAGGCAGCCGAATCCGGACATGGAGAAGGTCGCCGTGGAGGGTCCTTATCAGTTCACATGCAGTTCTTCATCTGTAAGCGGAGAGCGTGGCTCTATTTCCAAAGCTTAGTCTCCTCCATGGAATGCCGCAGTCCTCGTCGACACTTACAACCCTGAAAAATATCGTTTGGAATGAAATGAAGGGACAGAAAGTTCGGGGGAATGAAGAATCCTACTTTGCTTTTAACTTTTAGATGACTATATGGACCAGGGGGTTTACAATCTGGGATTTATTTATTATTTTGTACTTTATTTGCTTCTTTACACCCCAGCATTCGCCGAAAAACCCCTGGGTCAGTAAGTCGCCCCCGAGAAATTTGACACACGACATCCGGAATGTCAGTCCCATCGAAACGTCTAAGCCAACTGACTCAGTGAATGCCTGAGGTAAACAGAAAGAAAGAAAGAAAAATCGATTTACAATGTACTTACCGTAATGGCATCCAATATTCTATTAAAGAGCTTTTGGTTTGAATGTGTGTGATTATTAAATAAGGAAACCTGTATCACTTTTCGATAACGATGAAGAAAATTTAGTGACTGCAAACATTTAAATGACCTTTAAGAATACCCATAAGTAAAACCGTAATATATTGCCAAAAGTTTTTGGCTAAGGAGCAAAAGCTGATATGTAAACATTTGTGGTTTACTAGTATTCGTTGAGAAATGATAATTCTGAATCTGCCAAAGTTGGCAAGTGTATGATTTAAAATAGGGCCGACAGAGCTACCAAATTACCTAGACACACCTAGATAGTTATTTGAACAGCAGAGAATCAGCTGATATGTGTCACATTATATTGTCGCACATCAGCGTATAGTTTCTCACCAGATGATTATCGATTTTAGTGTTATTAGACATTGTAAATGTTTTACTATGGTTTTATATACTTTTAAAAGCTGCCCGAACTTTTAAAACGTGCAATTTAAATGTCTATTTGTAAGCCTATCCCCTTGAAAATTGTGGTAAAAAGGCAAATTTTGCCGACATTAAAGTAAAGAAACTTTACAAGATAAGCATTATTTCCTCCTACAACTTGCAAAAAGCAGAAAAGAGAAATTTTAAGTTGAAAAATATTAGAAACGAAGTTTTGTCAATCACCTTCCTTTATTTGCTCTACTAGCTAAACTTTACGGCTCTATACTGGATAAAGGAATTTGCAGTTTCTGGAGCCGCGCGTGGCCTCTCATCGAGGCCCCCCGGATTCAATCCCAGGCAACGGCATGTGGAATTTACGATGGAGAAAGCGGCGCAGGGACGGGTTTTTTTCCGGGTTTCCAGTTTTCCTCGCTATAGATTCCACTGATGCTGCATCTTCATACCACGTGTCATCAGTGTCATCGCCTGCGGTGCTATAGTAGTAACATCAGACGTTAAACACTATAAAAGTATCTGGTGTGTTTCTGATTTTTAACAAGTTTTAATGATCCTATAGCAAATGGCACCACAGGTAATAATATATCCTGATGATATATGAAACGAAATAACGTTGCAAAATAAATTTGGAATAAAATGTACTAAGTTTGGATACCTTCCAACATTTTTCATTTATGAGCACTGTAGAAAGCCTATAAAATACCACTACCCGTTCACGAGTTAGTACCCTAACAACCTCAGCCACCCTTATGCTTTATTTGTAAGTTCATATTTCCTTTCTGTTTCCCGGTTCAGAATATCACTAGCCACAACACGATAATTGAAATAAATAAAATCTGCAATACTCTTTCCCGGCACCTAGTTACCTATACCGGGACGTATATCCACAAATTTGGACTTTATTAAACCTTCACCATATACAAAAATTATAATTGTATATACAAATATATATATATATATATATACATATTTAAGATTAATAAAATAAAAATGTATAAACATGTTAATACTAAATAACTATTGACTAAAGAAAAAAGACTGTATACGGGAAACCAGTCAAATAGGTAGCTGGCTTCCAGCTACTCTTAATTATCTAGCCTTTTATCCCTAACTACGTTTAAAAAAAAAGAAGAGTTAAACTAAAGTAAATAAGAAAAAAACTAAATAAAATTGAATAACTAAATTAAATTAAATTACCGGCAGCCGGTAATAATGTATATATATTGAAATAAACGTATCATAAATCTGTTGTATTGCAGTAGTCGTTGCAGTACCTATATCCAACATTTTCAAGTAAGTAATGGTAATATTTAATGCCAGATACGGCTAAAAGGCACACACGCAAAAGTCTTTCCCTTTTTTAAGCCTTTACGACGCGGCAGAAAATGTCTTGTTTCCTAAACACAAGCAGTGTATGGCACTTTCATCCATCCACCATCTTTCAGCGCATCTACCTCTGCTTACCTTTTATCTTATGATTTTAATGAATAAAGTTTTGATAAGTTTTTGGGCGGGGTGCCGCTAGCGCTCGCTGCTGGTGTGGATATTTTGTGATACAAGAGGAACATTTTCTGGAGCTGCTGCCTTCTGCTCCAGTAATGAAAAACCTTTTCAGAGGCAAAGCTTTGGAAGGAGCAATGGAAACTTTGCTGGCGCTTGAAGAATGGGAGGTTGGGAGCCCCATACCCCAGGCAGTGCGAGTGACGTAGAGATTCTGGCTGGTGTCCTATCTGGGGTTAGTAACGCGTGGCCCGCAGCCAAAACTCCTGTCATCGCTGCAAGTAACTTTTCACGAAATATTGTTTTGCATTGACGTTATGAAACACTGTTCCGGGGGAGGGGATTAAGTTATGAGATTGCAAGGCGCTGCGGGTCTCATTACTTTTCTATTACAGAGCGGTCCAAAAAGCCCTTAAGGCCTAACACAAGCATTAAAAAAGTTACAACACTGCTACAATACCAGCACTCGCCATGTGTTGGTACACAAACGTACCAGTGAAACAAAAGTGAAAGTGGAGCCAAATGCCACTTCGTGGTAATATATTTAGCTGATTTAAAACTGAGATAGCAAAGCAGAGTTTAGAAAGTGTATAAGTGAAAGATTGTTGATGTCCGCTAAAGAAAAATAATTGGATTCAATGTATTATTTACAAGGAAACACTGAAGGTTTTTATAACCTTAAATAAAATTAAATTAGTTTTAAAATTCTTAAATGATTCTATAGATTTTAAAAATATTCTTTAACATGGATACCTTCCAACATTTTTCATTTATAGCACTGTAGAAAGCCTATAAAATACCACTACCCGTTCACGAGTTAGTACCCTAACAACCTCAGCCACCCTTATGCTTTATTTGTAAGGTCATATTTGGATTCAAATCTCTTAAATTCCTTTCTGTTTATATTACTTTCTCTACACGTACTATGTACATAGTGTCTATACATTGCATTCCACCCAAAAATTCTATATCAACATTTCACCGGAAATACATGTTTTGGGTCCCCCTGAATCCAAAAGTACAATTTTTATAAAAAGGTCCGTGTGTGTGTGCGTGTGACTCTAACGATCTTGATTAAAATGTCAAATATAAAAGATATTTACCTGACAAATAAAATGTATATCTTGAATTTCTGGGAATAGGCTCTGAAGACTACTTTATTGTGAATGAATTTTACAAAATTTTGCATAACTGCTAAACCGTAAGAGATGCACTAAAGCTTAACACACAAAATATGTAGAGGAAATTAAAACACACAATTTAGGTCATATACATTTTTTCGACGAGTTGATCGTTTTTTATATATTCCTTGTTTTTGGTTTCAGCATTGAAAAACTTATACTTTGCTCATACAGGAATTTGTCAACTCCTAGAAATGCAGTCACATAGCAACCAGCTTTTGATTATCAGTTTAGCCTATTGCACTCCCTTATTTCTCTTCTACTTACAAGGATACAAGTAATAAGACTATTTCTGCTATTTTTTCTCGACTAAAATTAAGTAAATAGAAGCATAAGCTTTTTAACAATAATTTGTTGCAGAGATGTAGAGAAAGTCATGTAAATGGAACACATCAGTTTTTTTCCCATTCGATGTAACTGGTCCTTAAAGCACGATACCACTCTTCCTGAGATAGTTCAGAAACCAGCTTTTTATAATGTCCCCCTTATTCAAATTATGACGAAAAAAGTTGTTCCACGTATTGTTATATTTGATTTTTGGAACCAAAATTGCTAGGACAGACCATGTGGTAGAGGCTCCATGGTAATGACCTCCATTCATTTTTATTCTAGTTGTTGGTTGTGTTTATGCGACGATTCGTTGTTATAATATTTCATTTTGGACATGTTTCACGGAATTTTTCAAACAAATTTTAAATAATTTTTATTCATTTTGAAACTCTTATTTAACGTAAATACCTTTTTGAATTCGATGAAATAGATTCTTAAAGCAATTATGCCACTATGCATCTTAAGGTATTTCAGAAACCAGATTTTTAAAATGATCCACTGCATCATCTTTTTTTATTTAGCAGGGTGCTAGGAAGCAGCTATATGGCTAAGGCTCCATGGCGTTTATCTTTAGGGCAGCCAGATTCTCAGATGTGACGATTTTTTCTTTTGGGCGTTTTTACAATTGTTTCCAAATTTTGAAATATACGGCCATTTGTGACCAATTGCCAGTAATCTTCTTCTAACACTATAGTAGCAATAACTGGCCCGTTTTAATAAAAATAGCAAACAAATTCTTATTAGTGCCGCGAATTTCTAATCCTTTGATAGAATTAGGTTTTGTTCGAAAAATCCATTGAGCTCATTGAATCTTCTTTTCAGTATCATAACGATAAATCCAATATTCAACACAGCAACGATATTCCAAACCAAATTTGAAGTTTCCCTTTGCACCAATCGTGTGTTGTTTTGGATCGGGGTTCAGTTTATGTGGAGTCCATCGAAACAAAGTTTTCTTATAAGTTGTTGTAAAGTGTTTTGCATTTGACTCGTATCAATGGCCAATGTCGTCCAAATAAATTTGGACCAACAATGGCAAAATTTTCAGCAGTAACTAGGTTTTGGGTGTCCTTCACGCCCAAAGTCATTCATCACTAAGAAAATACGATCTCTCTTAAATTCGGTATAACAATTATAAACTGTTGCCTGAGGTGGAGGTCTTCTCCAAAGGCATGCATAGGCTGATCTTTACATTATTTACGCCTTAAAAGCCATTTAAAATCATAATTCAGAGCCCGGAAATGTTTCCAAGTCATATTAAATTTTAGGTGAACATAAAATGTTTAAATGCTGATAAATAACAACTATTACAACAAATCGGAGAAATACACGACAATCAATTTTAAAATATTAGGAAGTAGCTATATTATATAATTAAATGTTATTTTAACTGTCTACGTGGTGGAATGATTAACAAGCTAATATATCAACAGGAAGTCCCGGGATCGATTCCTGGTCAGGTGGTAAGATTAGGATTATTTTCTGTCCACAGAATTGAGTAGTGTCAAATTTAGAGTGAATGCGAGTGAGCAAGCTAAATATCAAAGAATAAAAGCTCAATGTTCCAATATAAAGCACCCAATATCACCATAGTAGTTAAAGTGGGTTATACAAACAAACAAAAATCCATTTATTTTTAGAAGCATGCCATTTTAAAAATGCATTGTCGCCCTCATATCAATTCCTAGTAGTTAGCCCGTAATGAGTAACACATCGCAGGACGTAATAACACATTGTGAATGGCCGCAATTTTAAAGCCTATGAAGTTTGTTTCTCATAAGCATTCTAATGGGATGTGTTGTGGTTTCTGCTTTTATCGCACATAACAGTATTCATAGGCATAATAGTAACAAATCAGGCATTCACCATCTGAAAAAACTTCAAACATATTGTTCATCAGACCATTTTAATTAATGTTGAAAATATCGTCATATATTAAGTCCCATCCTGTAAACTTTTAGTGTTTTTCATTATACCTCTTTTTTGTCTACTACTGAGATATTTGAATGCAGGACTTATAGCACTTCATAGGAATTACAATAAATCGTCGTGATCATTTTCCGTCTCGGTAAATTATTTTTATCGGAAATTGTTTTATGTGTGTTCTTTCACCAGCATAACTCGGAACTCACTCACAATCGCTTTGTTCTTTTGCTTTATTTGTTCCTGATTGTTTGATTCTGCAGACTATTTATTGAAATAATATTCCCAGAAACTGGAAAAATGGACTTTATAGAGTGTGTTTAAAACTATATATACACACACACACACACACACATATATATATATATATATATATATATATATATATTGTGTTACTTTTACAGTTTCATAATCGTACTAACAAAAGCGAAGACTTCAAAACACAATAAATATAGATTAAATATAGAAGGAATTTTGGAGTTTATAATGGATATAATAAGCAATATTTTATTTAAGTTATATGTAGATTTTTTAAAATATAAAGCATTCCAAATGCTTGATGTTAATATTTTCAATAAGCTTATTTCAATCTGCATTGCGATGAAAACTAAAATCGAAAAAAGCATCTGTACCTACAAAAATACTAAACTGTTTATTTTAAAACAGGAATAGACTAAGTACTCCACATAATAACAATTTAAAGCGTATTTGTTTACTCACCACTGGAATCAAAATGTTCAAATAATCGTTAATGCTGGTATACTTTTGACATTTAGGTGAAGCCCTTTTTAGATTTTTTTTCTTTTCCATTACATCTAATACAAGCTTATTTATTGATCGTTAATAATATTTTCTACACTCCGGATAAATGTGTTCCATTTGGTCTGAATTAGGTTAATCTATTTTATTTGTATTCTAGAAATCTTGAGACCTTCAAGCACCTTTTCCAAATGTGAAATTCCAAATATCCGGTGAAAGTTACAATAACAAATACACACATTCAGCCGCTTCCCCTTATACTGACATTTCTTGAATTAACAAAAGCTTTGTCCGCAAAAATGCACGCAAAACCTCCAAATTTCCAATAATGTTTGCACTTCGGCAATTCCAATTCCAAATATGCGATAACAAAGATCCCTTTCACGGTATATTAGAGGAAGCCCTTCATGTAATATCTTTCCTTTTGCATAAAAATATATTTGTTACAGTCCCCGGATTTGATGACCTAAAAATATCTCAAAATGATAAATAAAATGACCTCAAAAGCTATAAAATAGTCTGAAAAAACCCTTAAATTTGTCTTCATTTCAAAGTATAAGAGTACAGCACAAATCTTATTGCACACTTATTCTGTAACGTTAGAACTGAAATAAAAAATTAATATTAGTTTAAACTCGAGAATTTCTATGTTGAGGGAGATGAACATTTACAAAAATCTTACTTTATTCAGAATTAAGGCAGCAGATAACAGCAACATTTTTGTACTGTGAAAAGCTCATCAGCTGATACAACTGGAGCACTGACACTAATATCGTCCTCGATGCAGGAAGCTTCAAGTATTTCACCGGTTAGCACTTAAGAAATGCGACACAAAGTATTTTATCCTTGGTTTTTAACAATCCTTCTTCCAACATCTGTCCCATCTTTCAAATCAGATTCAATTTTGTTCTTCAGAGCTACAGGTTTTCCAGACTTACACCTTTCTCCTGTACACGTGTGATTCCTTGTTCTAAGCAACTGAAATTTGTTTTTATGAAGGCTAACTGTCTTTCAATTTAACTACTTTAAAATAGTGTTTTAGCCGCATCAATTGCAGTAGAATCGTCAGGATTCTGTATTTGGATAACACGTTTCACTATATGGAACACCGGGTGCCATAAACTTGAAGAGCAGTTTGAGTGGAAGCCTTGACAAAAATTTTCTTTGTCTTTGACACTGTACAATCGACTGGAGGAAAATGTTCTCTAACTTCCTCTGCCACCCTAGGCATAGCGAGGTCGGCTAATAATGTGCACCATTTTCGGGTAAAACGATTGTATTGACTTTCCAGCTGTTACCATGTATGGCGCTGCGTCAGTCACAAAAAAGCCTCAGCCCACAAATTGTGGAGTGATTAACCGTTTCTAATAAATCACTCCTCTCCTGGTCCGTGGATCTCTATTAAGATGCCAATGATTACGTTAGTCACGTAGCGCTTTTCTATATCACTCATTTCGTCAATGGATACGAAAATCTTCTTTCCCCGTATCTTGCTAATGGTGTTGTCGTAACATTGTGACAAGTGGTTCTTCCAAACAGATGATTCGTCTGGGAATGCATTTCTAGAAAACTCTTCAATTTACCGTTGCTCAGTGTATAAAATGGGATGTTTGCATCACAAAAGTCTCTGTAAAAATTTGACGAATTATTCTCGCTCGTGAATACACTTTGCTGCAGTAGAAGTTGTGTGGATGCATACTGAGTTGCGTATAAACACTGCCCGCATGTGCTTATTGTGACCCACATATTGCTCAACACTAATTTTTCTTTCGGTGGATACCTTTGTTTTCGCGCAACTTACAAAATAATACTTCACCCCCCGTAGAGAAAATATCTCCAAATTTATATACAATCTGTCTTAAATGACAAGATTTAAATGAATTTACTTAAAGCAACTAAATGAAATACGAAAACTGAACAAAAAAACAAACAAAAAACAAACAAAAAAAAACAAAAAAAACAGGTGCCGTGAACCAGAAAGTCGCCCGAGTTCTCTAGGGCGAGTGGTAAATCGCCACGGTACCTATCCGCGGATCAAACGCTTGCTTTTAAATTTGCACAATGTCGAGCGGCCTTTATTTTTACTACCACTGGGAGGTTGGAAATATAAATAGCCTGCTATGCACAATATGGGTAAGAAACTGACTCTGACACAGGATTTAATACTAAGTAAATCAAGTCAACAGAAAATGGGACAATACTGCCCTAAAAGAATGGTATAAAATAATAAAACATATTGCTTTGCAATTTGTAAGCCAAAAGTGATATGTATAAAAATGACAGCGTGACGTCATCACCTCACGATACACACGAATATAGCCTTAAATGGTGTGCTCCTACAAAAATAACATAACCAAAGCTATGCAACGAATACAATACATTATATTGCACAATGTATGGATAATAAATGGTAGTTAGAAAGAATATTTATTATAAAACATAATTAAAAACAGCAATATGATAGAAGAAGACGAATCACAAAGATGAACAAGATACCGGATGCTCTAAATTGTCTATACCGGTAATAAAGCATAGGAATAAAAGTTAAACACATATGAAACATAAGAAATGTTAGCTATTTAAAAAAACATTTTAAGCAAATTACACAAATGTATTGATTTTAAATTATTAGGAATGTATAAAATGTATTGTAAATTTGTATTTCACGAAATGTAGAATGGAAAATCTGCCGTTCTCATGGAGACGGACAGATTACAATGCATAAAACATTGATCTTTCGCTATTTTATATAGGTGAACATTTTATTAAGTTTCCGGGACGCAGTCACTGAGATAGACGCCATAGATAAGGACGCAAAGAGAAAATCTCTCCAATCGAGACCTCTTATACGGCGATTCAGTTTAAATACCAGCATTGTACTATCTATCAAGAAGAGATTGATTGTAAGTACATATTAAGTAACAGCGTGCCTTAATGCATCACATTGTTCGAAAAGTTAAGGAATAAAAATTCACACATATCAAGAAATCTTTTAAATTAATTACCAACTTCCTCTACAGTGGCAAATTCAAACCCGTAAAAAGGTTTAAAATACCACAGCGCAGCAAGCAGCAACCCTGAGAACCCCTACAACCTACACAGCATCCGGAGCATCCACCATCCATCCATCAAATCCTTTCGAAATCCACCCCAATTCGCAACTTGTACGTTTGCGACGCATGTCATTATGCATTTATTTCCTCAAATTAAAAACAAATTTTAAATAATTTAATAATTTTAGTTAATCTAATTGTTTGAAAAAAGGAAAGAAAAGAACCAGAAAAAGAAGAAAAGTGCAAAAAAAGATGATAAAATGACATAAAAATTGAAACAATGAACTATAAACCCACCTGGGTAGTGTGGTGGTAGTGTTTCTGGTTCACATTCAGCAGGTCGTGAGTTCGAATCTCGCTTAGGGTGAGCTACCCGGATATGGTTTTCGTGATATTGACAGACAGCAATTATTGCGCAATGTACGGAGAAGGTTTCATTAAAAGTACAGTCTGAACTAAAATTGCAGTGGGGTAAGGAGTAATTCATCAAAATAGGTACCAAACTCATTAGAGAGGGGCTCGCGTGAATTAGACTAGGAGCATGGAGGACCACTAAACATGCTGACGAGATTGGTACGAGAATCTGTCCCATTTGCGAGGCGAAAGAGTCGTGGACCCACATCTTGGCAAGATGTAGGGGAACGGAGGAATGGCGGGAGAAATATTTACCGCGATCCTTTACCACCGCGAATGTAGAGCTAGAAGCATGTTGGACGCTACTGGCAGGCACGGAAGACGTGGAAGGGCTAAGTAAATTTATACCTAAGGCAAGAAAGCTGCCAATAGAGAGGAGGGGGGGTGTAAGATCAGCTAAACAAAAGTGACTACAATGTTTTGCATACATATATTTTATGTCACACTTATGTCATTGTTGTGCTATAGTTTTATATATTGTGTAATATTATGTGTATATGTATATTTCTTTTAAGTGCATTTATCTATTGTAATAGGGTACATTTATGCTTCTGAATAAGGCGCACTCTGTGCTGTAAGTTTAAATTGCTGTATTTCAATATATTTGTCTTTTTATTTTCGTGTTTAGTCTTTTAATTCTTTGTTGTTGTAATATTGCTTGTTAGTGTGTATTATAAAAGCACGTACGGTATGTGGACCCGTGCGATTCTTGAAGTTCAATGTATTATATTATTATGTTAATAAATACACTTATTCATTCATTCATTACTGTACTAATACAGTATTTTGTTCTGAAAGGATGGTATGCACTCGACAATTGATTGACACGGGGTCACAATTAGTGAAGGGTCGACAAAAAAGAGGAAGCGCACTTCTCCAAACCAAACGGTATCTGGCAATCTGTAATAGAATTAATGCTTTAGCAGTCTGAGACCAAGGTTATTTCTGCGCATTATGATCGAAAACTCTGAGTGAGATTACTTTACCTGAATTGTGCATGCAGAATTCATGGAATGCCCAAAATGTTACACTTTCGTAAGTGCGCAAAACGTACATGCGGACAAAGGCATAAAAAGGATTTTACTCTAGTTTTATGTAAAACTTTAATGCTCTTTAAATCATGTAACCTCGAAATACCGGGGATCTAATTACCGAGAGTCTACTGTATTTACAGATGCTCTCCTTGCCTAGTGTGAATAGGTGCATCAGCGTAAGAGATGGTTGCCGTAGAAGACACTGCGATGAGTTCTTTCTGTAAATTGAACAATGCAAGTCATTCACTGACTACTGGCGTTATCTTCAGTTGTCCTTTTTAATTTATTTATTGTTTATTTTAAACTCTTCATAATCACTGTAAAATATTGGTTCATTAAGTTTAAGATTTCTGGAATTACCCAAACTAATAATATTGGTCACATCGTCTTTCGTAAGAAAGTATTATACAAGCAGGTTATCATTAGCTCGATAAATGTCGCTGTTTATATATCTTATTTACTTTTTTACATTCTCTACACGTACTATGTACATAGTGTATAGCAAAATATTGCACTCCATCAAAAAAATCAATACCGAGATTTCAACGGAAATATATGTTTTAGGATCTCATGTATCCAAAAAAAAAAAAAAAAAAAAAGGACTTTGAGAAAAAGGTCCGTGTGTGTTTGTGTCCATGTGTCTGTGATCACGATAGCTCAAAAACGAAAAGTTGGTAAAATACTAAACTTGGTATTTAATTTTAGTATCTTCCAGGGATGCGACACGAAGATTTTGAGAATAAGCCCCCACCTCAAACTACCCTTTACATGGAACTTTTTTCGAAAATTTTGATGTTCTAAAAAATAGCTCTAACGATTTTCATTAAAATATCGTATATTAAAGATACTCACCTGACAAATAAAATGTATATTTTGAATTTTCTGGGAATAGCCTCTGGACGAATTTTACGGAATTTTGCATAACTCTAAACCGTAAGAGATGGAAAAATACTTACCATATAGAAATGCAGAGCACGTTAAAATACACAATTTATGTTATATACATTTTTTTCGTGGAGTTGATCAATTTTTTAAATATTCCTTTTTTTGGTTTCAGATTTGAAAAACATACTTTTCTCATATAGGAATTTGTCAACTCATGTCCATACAAACAAAGGAACTTTAGCCACATAGCAACCAGCTTTTGACTACTCCCTTATTTCGCTTCTGCTTACAAGGAAGCAAGTAATAAGACTATTTCTGCTATTTTTTTCTCAACTAGCATGAAGTATATAGAACTATAAGCTTTTTAACAGTAATTTGTTGCAGAGATATAGAAAAAGTCATGTAAATGGAACACATCAGACTTTTTAGCCTGGTGATGGACTCTGTAGTTTCGAATATAGGTTTTTGTCGTGTCTGTGTGTTTATGTTAGCGTTATTCTGAGGGTTTCGCTTCTACGCTATTATTATTATTATTATTATTATTATTATTATTATTATTATTAGCTTATCATTATTATTACTAATGCTATGATCATGTGTTATCTTTTATTTTATTATTTTCATATGCGAAGGAGTCTCTGTTTTATCACCATACTCTGTTGACCAATACATAATCTAACTGTTCAGTGCCAAATAAATTAACAATTCACAAATATGCTTTCACAAACTTCCAAAGTTTAAAGCGATCAAAAAAGTGACTTAGCTGGAATGTGTTGTATATAAACACTGACAGACGATGGAACGAAGTACTAAACATGAGTGCAGACTGCATGGGCACTCATATGAGTGATAAAAGCACAGTGGGCAAAGTCCATAATGCAACACCGAACTTGTTACACTAAAAGCGAACGAAGGCGGAACATTATTAAAAGGAATAAATACCATTCTTTGATCAGGTTCAATATGGTAGTACACAATCTGCTTTCTGTTGTGAAGTCGCCAAGTTGTTGCTAATCAATGATTGTGACAACGGCCGTGCACCAGGTCGAATCTCTAGTGCTTGGTTGCTACAGATGAAGGTTTTCCCAGGGTTTTTATGAGCTAAGTCATAAACACGTAAGTAAGAGGTAGGTTTATGAGGTGGGTTGGGGAAACGGGACTTTGGGCGTTGTATATCGGCACGTAAATCGGCCCGGAGAATAGTACCACCCTTGCCCAAATACCAACGGCGCTCCGTTCGGAGCGAAAACCTTTTATCAACCTACCCTAGCTGTATGCGTCTGTTTATTGATATCCGGATCCAAATTCGGCTACTGAAAGCGAACATGATCTCTCTTTGCTATTGCGCTGAGTTTACACTGATCAATGGCTTACTCACATTCTGTTAGTTGTTTGATGTTCAATAAACACATGGATGTAGGTTGATAGACGCGCTCCAAGCGAAAGATGATAAAATTCCTCTGCCCGTTTTTATTTGGAGCTGTACGCAGTCATTCATCCTATTTTTTCTGTTGCCGAGTCCGAAAAATCCACATAAAATATGTCATTAGATTTGACGCGTTTAAATATTTGGATTTTATAATAAGAGTAATCTTATGTGAACACCGATGACTTTCTCCATTCTTGAAAGTTGACTCACATACCGACGAGCGTGCATGCACACACACTTCCAATATATTATTCATACACCTATACCTTTTCTTACTACTTTGGCCTCGGAATGAATTAAAAGTAATCAAGGGGTATTTAGTTTTCTACTTACTGGAAACAGTATTTAAATAATTAACTAAGGTAACGAACTCCTACGATAATTTTTTTTGTAGTGTTTAACGCCCGTTTTAACTACTAATGGCACCGCAGGCGGTGACACTGATGATACATGAATGATGATGGAGCACTAGTGGAATGCGATGGCGGGGGAAACCTGAGTACCTGGAGAAAGCCCGCCCCAGCGCCGCTTTGTCCACCACAAATCTCACATGCGGTCGCTTGGGATCGAACCCCGGCCGTCTAGGTGAGAGGCTAGTGGTCTAACCACTTGGTCATGGCGCAGTCCCTTACGATAAAAGCAAACAGACCAAGTAGTATTACAACTTGAAATTATGTCCGTTATTTGGCATCCTTGGGAAAGAATGAACATGTTACACGAATAGAAAAAAAAAAAAAAAAAAAAAGAATCAAATCGATGCCTTTGGATGCTTACAAACATTTTTATTATTTTTTGGATAGTTTTCACACCCACTTTTACTATATAGGCTCCACAGGCGATGACACTGATGATGCAAGGAATAAAGATGGAATGCGATGGCGGTGGAAACCGAAGAAAACCCACCCCTGTGCCGCTTTGTCCGCTACTGTGGTCGTCTGGGCGAGAAGTGACTGGTCTAATCTCTCGGCCACGACGCGTTGTTTATTCATTTAATGTTGATAAAATCCACTTATTACTTATTGCATTGAACAAAGTGAATGGCGAAAGGGAAGCATTTTATTTATGTGCCTGGAAGACACTCACTAGATGTATTCATGTTCTATTCGGTGCATGTCTGGGACTCAAATCCTAACCAATGAACAGAGATCGATTTTGAGGTCTGGAGCAAAGGGAAAAGAGGCGTGAGACATTGTTGTAAACATTGCTGTGTTTATTATATGTCATTCTAAAGGAATAAAGGTAATGTGACAACAAACAGACTAATATTTCCCTTATCTGAGCGAGAGTACAGGTCTACGAAACTACACAAATTGAACATACAACGGCGCCAAAAACTGGTTCAAGGACAAGTTTGGTGTTGCAAATAAAGTAAAAAACTATGGTAGGGAACTAAGTTATATCGAATCAAATTAAACCCGGCAAACAAAGGATTATAAAAACGCCGCAATAGTCATTACTGGAAAAGAATTGGCAACCTCAGTTCTGCAAAAATCCGGTAGTAGCATTTATTGAAATTCGGAAGCAATGGACCCGAACGACAATATTTGGTTGCCCTTGCCACTGCCACTGCAAAGGGAAATTTCCTATCTCCATGTGAACTGCGAAATCGATGCTGACATTTTCCATGCGACTCTTATTTCCCCGCTAAAATGCAAGGCATTTCAAACTACTCTTGAAGTAACATACATTTTCATTCAGATTCTACCATTCAAGCTTGTACCCTGGTCTCTAATACACATCCGCCTCCAGGAAAAAAAATCTTATGTGTTCCATTCACATGACTTTCTCTACGTGTCTGCAACAAATAATAATTGTTAAAAAGCTTATGCTTCTACTTACTTCATACTAATCGAGAAAAAAAAATAGCAGAAATAGTCTTATTACTTGCTTCCTTGTAAGTAGAAGCGAAATAAGGGAGTATCATAGGTTAAAGTGATAGTCAAAAACTGGTTGCTATGTGTCTGAGGTTCCTTTGTTTGTATGGGCAAGAGTTCACAAATTCCTGTATGAGAAAAATATGTTTTTCAAAGCTAAAACCAGCAAAAAGGAATATCTAAAAACGATCAACTGCACGAAAAAAAAGTATATTACATAAATCGTGTGTTTTAACGTGCTCTATGTTTTTGTGCGTAAGTTTATGTCCATCTCTTACAGTTTAGTAGTTATGTAAAATTTCGTAAAATTCATCCAGAATAAAATAGACTTCAGATGCTATTCCCAGAATATTCAAGATATACATTTTATTTGTCAGGCAAATAACTTTAATATACGATATTTTAATCAAAATCGTTAGAGCCATTTTCATGAAAATCAAAATATTCCAAAAAAGTAGAAAGTTTTATTAAATGTTATATAGTATACATATTTCCTCTTTTTATTATAGGTACCTATTTACAGTATAGCTATTATGTGTTGATATAGGCAAATCCACGAAACAGTTACTCTTCGTACGTCACATGATGGCTGGCAGTACAGGTGCATATAAATTGTAATTGCACACCTTGGCCTTTTTTCTATAATTTGTGACCCGTTTACATGTCAATAGTTATTTCCCGAGAACTTAAGACTAGTTTGCGTGTTGATAGTTCTTTCGTGAGAACAGTTTTAATGACAGCTGTGGTAAATTACGCGTTCTATAGTAGCACCTACGTACGACTAAGGCATGAAATCTCTGTTAAAAACAGGGATTTTCAACGGGGAAATCCCTGCGGCATGACGTGAGTTATTAAAAGTTAACAAGGTTTCAAATTAAAAATAAATACCATTTCTGTGGAAATGACTGCACATACAAACCAAAATTAATTACCTACACTCGGGCCAGTTTCTGGTGCGTACGTGCCTTGAGGTTTTGAAACCTTTCCACCCTTTCTTCTTGTGTGCAATTCAGTGTACAATAATTCTAGCCCTCGAAAACCACGACGCAAGTAAAATGCTTAGTAGCAACGCTCCTATGCATCTACATTTATTCTACCTGACAAAAATTACACTCACTTTAAGCGATATTTTAAACACGGGTTTTATCATGTCAATACTTTCTCTAGCACGTATGTGCATACAATCTATATAGTAGCTAGAAAAGGTATCGCATTCTATGTCGAGAATTCACCGAAAATATATGTTTTGAGGACCCTGATTCCCAAAAAAGCATTTTTAGGAAAAGGCACGCGCATGTGAGTGGACAACATAGCTGAAAACCAAAAGGCCATTAAATACCAAACTTGGTATTTATGTTTAGTATCCTCCTAGAATACGACACTAAGCTTTTCAAGGAAGTCTCTTCACTACAAACTACCTTTTATATACACAATTTTATTTTTCTTAAAGTACCACATTAAAGGTATTAACATCACAAATAAAATGTATATTTTGAATTTTAAGGGAAACTTTTTTATTCTGGATGAGTTTTGCAAAATTTTGCATAAGAGCAAACTTTAAGAAACAGATAAATACTTACTACACAGTTTAGATCTCCTTAAAACACATGATTTATGTGATGTAGTCTTTCTTGTAGACTTGATCGTTTTCTAAACATTCCTTGCTGTTATTTTCAATGTTAAACTACCTAACCATGCAAAGTGAAGCGAACCTCAATTGTTTCACATGGCAACCAGCTTTAAAAAGATTTGACTAAATGTTTATCTCAATTAGTGTGATGCACATAAAAGAATAATCCTTTGCATAAATGGTTGTATCTGGAACATCTATGTGAGTGGAAAACATTACACTTTTTTAATAAAGGGTTTTTGTTACATCTGATTGAAACATTTACTTTCTTTTCTAAACGCGTTTCCACCGGAATTCTAAGCTTCTCCAGCGTTTACTTGTGGTAAATAAAGGAAGTATTGAATTCCACCAAGAGAATACAAATTCAGATGGTTTTTATTCACACAACTTTCTCTATTATGCAAGAAATTAATGGTACAAAAGTTTTCTACTTTGGCCTACAACTTATCCACTAAACGAGTTAAAGTAAGCAGAAATGACTTTTTATTTAGTTTCTTGTTGGTACAATGGCATCAAGTAAACATATTAGGCTAACAGATTAAGCATATGTTCCAAAAGCTGATATTGAGCTTGCTTTCCTTTTGCATCGCCAGGAGTGAAAAGATCTGATGTGTTACACTCACATGACTTTCTCTAGCTGTTCTACAAACTTCATACATAAGATTCTTCTTCTTTCTGCACCTTGCTAATCGTGGTACTCATTAGCACAATGTTCTTATTATTTAGTTCCGTATAAGTAGGAAGAAAATAAGGGAATACATTAGGCTAAACGAATAGTCAAATGTTTTAAAAGCTATCGTTATGCGATTGTCATTACAAATCGCTTCTTTTCTTGGCCAGGAGTAGAACAAAAGAAAAACCGACACTCGCGTCTGAGAAAAGTATAAGTACTCCACAACTGAAACTAATAATAATGAATATCTCGAAAACGGTAAGCTCCATGAGAAAAATGTATATGACATAACTTGTATATTTTAACAAGACCTAAATTTGCTGTATAGTAAGTTTTTGTCTATCTCTTACGGTTTACTAGTTATGCCAAATTAAGCAAAATTCATTCAGAATAAACAGGTCTTCAGAAGCTATTTCTAGAAAATTCAAGATATACATTTTATTTGTTAGGTAAATATCTTTAATATATGATATTTTAATCAAAATCGTTAGAGCCATTTTTAAGAAAATCAAAATGTTCGAAAAAAGTTCCATGTAAAGGGCAGTTTGGGGTGGGGGGATTTTTCTCAAAATCTTCGTGTCGCATTACTGGAAGATACTAAAATTAAATACCAAGTTTGGTATTTTAGCTACTTTTCGTTTTTGAGTTATCGGGTTCACAGACACACGGACACACACACACACGCGGTCCTTTTTCTGAAAATGCTTTTTTTGGATACAGGTGGTCCTAAAACATATATTTCCGGTGAAATCTCGGTATCGAATTTTTGGGTGGAATACAATACTTCTCTATCCCTATGTACATTGTACATATGGGGCTAGAGAAAGTAAAAAGAATGAAGACTTCAATGTCAGTTAAGAATGTGAACTATTTTTAAAATGCACTAAAGGAAATATCCTGGTAATGGTTAACTGCACAAAAATATTTAAAGCAAATTTAACATGATCCACACATAACTGTTATACATTTTTGTCCATTTTATGTGGCCTACCAGTTATGCAAACACCATTCAGAGTCAACAATGCTTCAAAGGCTATTTCTAACATTCAGGATATACATTTAAATTTTTATGAAAAATCCTAAAAATACGTTTTAGCCATTTTTATAAAATAAATATTTTGTAGAGCATTTTCATATAAAGGATAAATAAGGGAATGAGGGTTTTCTTGAAACCTTTCATCTCTCGTCTGAGGAAGATGGTGAACTTAAATAGCAATGTTTTTCCTTACACACACACACACACACACACACACACACACACACGAACACACCTTTTTGGCTACAGGGTTCAGTATTTTCTTAACATATTTCATATAAAGACTCGATATTGAAAATTGGGTGGAATATGATAATTTCCATTCTGACTATATGTATCAGATAAGGTAGAAATACATTTTTTATTCATGAAATATATGCGAGACCATTTTAGATATGAGATGTTCTTAATTGTATAGTCTTAGAGCTATTTACACATGGTAGAAGTGATTAGTACAATAAAAGACGTTTTTAAAATGTGTTTAATATTTAACGCCCACTTTTACTACTACCACACTGATGATACAAGGAATGACTCACCGATAGAATGCAATGACGGGGAAAACCGCACAACCCGGAGAAAACCCACCCCTTTGCCGTGTCCACCACAAATCCCACCTGAGATCGAATCCAATATTTGTGAATTTAAACCAAGAACAAGGATTATTTCTGAAATTATTAACTCCCCAAATAGGTGTTTTAATGAGATATACATATGTTGTGCAGTTCGCTTTTGTCTATTCCCTATGGTTTACCGATTATGAAAAAGTAATTCAGAAAGTAGAGGTTGTTTCTAGGCTATATATTAAATATATATTTAATATGCGGGATGCTAATCAAAACCGTTACAAATATTTTGAGATCGTCGAAAATTACAAAACATCTTCCATGTAAAGTGTACTTTGGGTGGGATATTTTTCGTGTCACAGCCTTTGAAAATACTAAACTGTAAAAACTAAATTTGGTATTTAATTGACATTGCGCTGGTAGAAGGACACGCAACGCAAATACACGTGTATGTGGGGCCTTTATTTACTTTTTTCTTTTTGAGGGTGCGATTTTGGTGACTTAAAAATATGTATTTTCGGCAAACTATCCGTATTGAATTTTTGGGTGGAGTGCAGACCTTCTTTACATAGTATAGACATTTTACGAGGTTGAGAAATTAAAAATGAGCTCAGGCACGTTATTGGTTGTTCCTGCATCTCAGTATTTTTACTTCCTCTACACGTACTATGTACATAGTGTATAGAGAAAGTATTGCACTCCACCCTAAAATTCGATACCGATATTTCACCAGAAGTATATGTTTTAGGGTCCCCAGTATCCCCAAAAAAAATCAGAAAAAGGTATGTGTGTGTATTTGTGTGTCCGTGTGTCTGTGAACACGATAACTCAAAAACGAAATGTGGGTAAAATACCAAACCTGGCATTTAAATTCAGTATCTTTCAGGGATGCGACACGAAGATTTTGAGAAAAATCCCCCACACCAAACTACCCTTTACATGGAACTTTTTTCGAAAATTTTGATTTTCTCAAAAATGTAATGGCGCGGAAAACCGCAGAACCCGGAGAAAACATTCCCTGCGCCGCTTTGACCACCACAAATTTCACATGAGGTCGCTTGGGATCGAACTCGGACGGTCTAGGTGAGGGGCGAGTTGTCTGACCACTCGGCCACGGCGCGGCCCGTATTACTGCTGACAATTACAACACTATAACACAAAGAAGATTGCCCCCTAGCTGAGTCGGTAGAGCGCCAGACTGCTCTGCGAGAGGCTGCTTTTTCTGTTTCTTGCTACATTTTTATGGTTGTTTTCCTATTGGTTTTCCGTTTTATAGATATACATACACACATTTACAAGAGCACAAATAACCATACCCTCCCGGCTGTAGGGAGAGATTTTCTTTTAGCTCAGTTTATTCCTCATCCCCCCTAGAGTATACATAGAAGTATGAATGTGTTTGTGGTTTAACAATAAAAATCTTATGGGTTCCATTCACATGACTTTCTCTACCCGTTCTGCAAACAAACTATTCTTACAAAAGTGATTATCCAATCTACACTATGCCAATCGAGAAAAACATTATAGAAATTCCCTTACTTGCTTGTAAGCAAAACTGAAATATGGCTAAACCGATTGTCATATCTTTGAAAAGCCGGTTGCCCCGTGAACAATTGTAGTTCGGTTCGCTTTGCAAGGCTAGCAGCAAGTAAACATAAGCGAGATGACAGGATAGGTAACCTCGTTTGAGAAAAAATCAACGTAGTTTAAAATTAAAACCAATAATAAGCATATCTTTGAAACGTTCTACCCCACAACAAAAATCATATGACATAAAGTGTGTGTTTTAACGAGATATTCAAGTTTGTATAGTTTTGTTTATTTCTTATGATTTACTAACTATGAAAAATTTAGCTAAATTCATACAGAATGAATAAGTCTTCAGAAGTTATTCCCAGAAAATTCAAGATATGCATTTCATTTGTGATGCAAATATCTGTAACATACGGCATTTTAATCGAAATTGCGACAGTCATTTTTGAGAAAAACAAAACTTTCAAAACAAGTTCCATGTAAAGGGGTTTAGGATAGTAAGATTTTTCTTCAAAAGCTTCGTGTGGCATTCTTGGAAGATTTTAAACTTAAATACCAAGTTTTATAATTAATAGTCGTTTAGATTTTGAACTATGCTGTCCAAAGACACACTATGTATAGAGAAACTAAAAATTAAGTAGTACAGGAGCTAACACCTGGCCGATAACAATAAGTTCCTCAGAGAAATGCACTTGATAGGACCATGCAATTAACGGCGCTATAGAAATGGAACAAAGAAAACAAAGGACATAAAAACACTAGCAAAATTAGTGTAACATTTTCATTCATAAACATATGATTTATATAACATTGTTCCATTGACTCGTTTGTTGACGAATTGTTACAAATTGAATACTAATTCCTTGTCCAGAAGATGTGGTAATAGTACAAAATGCAATCTTTGAATCATAACGTATAACTATTCGTTTTACAATTAACTACAATATTATTTGCAGACGACCAAGTATAATGCAGGCGAATTACAAATAAAACCTAAAATTAATAGAAATAGGAAGAATGAGCATCTCAAACTCAACAACTAAAGTAATGATTTTTGAAGGGACAAAGCACAAAATATCTAAAATGGTTACTAACAATAAACTAACAGCGCAAGCAAATAATTTCAGCTGTTTAGAATTTTATGTATTTTACTGCAAGAAGAATGGTTCTAATATAAAAGTAAGTAAATTTTATATATGAAGAAGAAAGCATTCAAAACCAAAGCTTTGAAATTTTCTCAGTTGAAATAGTAAGAAACTCTGGCAGTACCAACCCCAACTAAGGCAAGTGAAAATTAAACAGTCAATAGATTGGATTAAATGAAAATAAAACAGCTGCAGTGAAGTCCGTATATTCAGCAGCAACCTACCGATTCCCAGGTGAGTAGTACAATGAAGAAATAAAAGCAGAATTAAGCATGTATACTCAAAGACAATAAAATTACACCTAACGCTGTGATTTGCTAAAAATGTAGGCATTTGACGGGAACTCGGATCCTACCACGATTTTCATTGGTGCCATTCTAATACATCATACCACGCGAGTAAGAAAAGGTTTATATCGATTGTATAATCCATGCCTTCAACCCTCAACCCTGCTTTATGCAGCATCAGAACAGGTTGACTTGTATAACAAATGTATTAATTTAGGTCATCACGAGTGGGTATTACATTGGCATTAAACTTCAGTATACACTGCAGAGAAAATATTAATCCAATCCGGTGAGAGAGGTGAAGTATTGTCCAACCAGAAAGTTTAGAGATCACCAGTTCGCAACTCAGAATTTCATTTGTCGCAAGTTTTTTCATGTTCAGCCCCTTCCCTTAGATAACGTTGTCTGTCCAATACTCTTTTAAGAATATAGCAAACAGGTGGAAAACTAGAGTGGAGTCAGCGAAAAGACTTCGTCTTACGAAAAGTATTTCCAGGCTCATTTTAATTCCTTTGAGTGTACAAGTTGAAAGAAAGCATACACAACCAAAATATAAATGACTCCACCTGATCAAAAGATTGTCAGTCAACATATTTCCACAGATACTATCTCAATATTAACCTAAAGGGAGAAGAAATTTGGACCAATATCAAGATAGAGATCTCTTGAATAGAAACAGGAGGCCCTAAATCCACGAAGTAGAAGAAGACAATTTCTATTTCAAAAGCCTGAGCTGGCAGCAGTGGTGTGCTATAAAAATATTATGCCACTGAGATTAATAGTCCTGAATTTCTACTCTGAGTGGCTAGTGTTAAAAGCCCTACTTTTGGTGTCAGATGTCTGAAATTAATGTGTATTTTGTCCAAATAAACTTCGATATGTAGTGCTATTCACTCATTTGGAAGAGAACATTAAAGTATGTACGAATGCATATTCGTTTCCCCGCTAACCTCATATAAAAACTATTCCTCTTAATGCCCTTCAAGTTTCCTTACTTAATACTACCGTTTTTAGGTTCTGGAATTTTTCTAGCCCCCCAGTCCTATATTCGTTACCAATAAATAAATCTATTAAATGGCTACATGATACTATAGTAGAGAAGTATGCAGTATGTAACAAACGCTTAAATCGTTTTTGGCAATTTTAAGACATAGTTCAAAACAGAAAGCAAAAAGGCCTAATGCGAATTAAAGGAGCAAACGTTTTCTCTTTCCTCGCAGTTCTTTTGTTATCGAACAGCGCCTCCGTGTTGTACTCGTGCAAAGAAATAAAACACCGACACCACGGGACAGAACAGCAATAAATTCTACCTAATCGGCTACGTAATTATCTACTACTATATTAATTTACGCGCGCCAGCAAGCCGAAATCTGATTGCGCCTCGCCGTAACAAGAATGGAAAGGTTAGCTAGCCAGCCTTGTACAGTCACGTGCTTTGATCGTAATTAGTTCTGTCCTGCGCTCCTTTTACAGGCGCGCTCACCATTACAACAGCATTTCACTGCGCAGCTATGAATCTACCTTTGAAAATCGTCTGTTCTATGTAACAAAACATTGATTTTTCTAGGGGGAAAAAAGCTCAACGAAAGCGCTCAACGAAACTTGAGTGTGGCAGCGCCGTGGTCGAGTGGTTACACTACTCGCCTGTCATCCAGTGTACTCGATGCCAGGTAACCGCGGGATTTGTGGTGGATAAAGTGGCGCAGGGGCGGTTTTCTCCGGGTTTTCCAGTTTATCGCGCCATCGCATTCCACCAGTGTTCCATCTATATCCCATGTATCATCAGAGACATGGCCTAAGTAGTAAAAGCGGGTGTTAAACACTATAATTACACACACACACACACACATATATATATATATATATATATATATATATATATATATATATATAAAAGTCCTTGAGGGATAATTTATTTCGGAAGAAAAACCCTTGCACTTTTACTTTCTCTTCTTTTTATCTTATAGTAAGTAAAGGTAGTGTTTTGTCCAAATATTCGATACCAAGATTTCGCCAAAGCTACTCGACTGGAAACTTCCGGAGTAAAAAAAAGAAAAATAAATAAATAAAATAAAATAAACAACACCTTTTTAGAAGAATGAAAACAAAAAGATATCTGCGCGCGCGTGCGTGTGTATAGACTAAAGATCTTGGAATTAATTACATAAACACACCGCCGGCGGTAGTGTCGCCGCCACAAATTGAAACCGCTCGCGCATTCTCAACTGGAGGGCAGAGCATACTTTTTGCCATATGTTCAGTAAGCTGAAAAGGCTTTCAGTACCTCGAAAACCACATTTTAAGAACTTGGTGTTAAACTTTTATGTAAAACTCAGGTGTTATCATGCAGCAAAATCTTACAGCATTGTGCTGCACAAGAAAATAGTCAGACATCTCTGTAAATCAATTTTGTTTATGAATCAATTAATTCTAATTTTATATTTATATATCTTATCCATCTAGCACAAATATACCACAAATGCTTACTAACGTATTGAATACAATTTACTGAAGAGGAATACAGGTACCTAATTTCCCATTTATTTTAAGTTGATGCTGTGCTTATACTGTCTCTGTAAATCCAGTATCGCATGTGTTTTTTATGCTAAAGCGCTCTATTTATGTTTGTTTTTATTTACATACGCCTTAGGTAATATGCCCGTATCACCACTTTTACCTTCTAAAACAACTGCTTAAATTGTTGTAGTATACATTAAAAATGCACTTCTCGATTAACTTAACACACATTAACTATCGCATTCATATTTATAGGCTCTTGGAATAATATTTAAATAAGAGTTCTTTCATCAGCTTAGAATCGAGCTCTAGATATTTTGTACTTTTAATTCAGCAATTTGTCCACTTTACTACAGACACACTCTTAACAACTCATGTTTATAATTCTTGTTGACGACTTTTTATATTAAAGTAAAAATCCGATGTGTTCCATTCATATACATTTTTCTACACATCTTCACAAATTATTGTTAAAAATCTTATTCTTCTATTTACTTCATACTAATCGATTAGCAGACATGATCTTATTACTTGCTTCCTTGTAAGTAGAAGGGCAAAAAAGCTCAACGATAGTCATATCTTTTAAAACTGGTTTCATATGCATGAAATGCGTTTCTTTGCAGGGCTAGGTGATGACCCATTCCCGTAAGAGTAAATATTTTAAAACAGAAACCAATAACAAGGGATTTCACAACTCCACGAAAAAGTGTATATGAAGTAATTTGTGGTTCTATCGAGATCTACATTTTTTGTGCGGTAAGTTGTTGTTTTTTTTTTTATCTCTTACGGTTTACTAGTTATGAACAGTTCATCCAGAATAAAGAGGTCTCAAAGACTATTCCCAGAAAATTCAACATATACATTTTAATTGGCATGTAAATATATTTAATATACCGTATTTTAATCAAATTCGTTAAAGCCATGATTTAGAAAATCTAAATTTTCGAAATTTGTCCACGTAAAGTATAGTTTGGGCTGGGGGCTTTTGCCTCAAAATCTTCGTGTCGCATCTTTGGAATATACTAAACTAAAATACCAAGTTAGAATTTTTACCGACTTTTCGTTTTTGAGTTATCGTGTTCATGGATACAAACACCAACACGGACCTTTTCCTAAAAGTTCTTTTTTTTATACAGGGGACTCTAAAACGTATACTTCTGGTAAAATCTTGGTATCTTTTTTGGGTGGCGTACAATACCTTCTCTATACGCTAAGTAGGTACATCTCGTGTAGAGAAAGTAAAACATCATACCTACAGTATATATGGAATCAGTGAGAAGAAACTGCGAAAAACAGAACTAAGGTCGAATTATACTTTCGGTGATGCTTACATCCCGTTTTGTAAAGCACTTTATACACAAGTATACGATATTCAACTTCAATTATAATATTTACTTTTGTTTTGTTCAGTTGTGGGATGAAATTCCCTCTAGTCAATAAAGTGATTTTATTCAATCCCCAACCGCACATTCAAGGTTTAATCCCCGTGCATAAATGTTGATGATCATAAAGAACATGTTGTCGCAATTTTTTCCAACTCAGGTATTTTCATGACGTAATTACAGTTGTTTTAAATTTCACTGTATTTCCAAATCAGGTATTTTCATGACGTAATTACAGCTGTTTTAAATTTCACTGTATTTCCAACTCAGGTATTTTCATGACGTAATTACAGCTGTTTTAAATTTCACTGTATTTCCAACTCAGGTATTTTCATGACGTAATTACAACTGTTTTAAATTTCACTGTATTTCCAACTCAGGTAACTTCATGACGTAATTACAGCTGTTTTAAATTTCACTGTATTTTCAACTCAGGTATTTTCATGGCGTAATTACAACTGTTTTAAATTTCACTGTATTTCCAACTCTGGTAACTTCATGACGTAATTACAGCTGTTTTAAATTTCACTGTATTTCCAACTCTGGTAACTTCATGACGTAATTACAGCTGTTTTAAATTTCACTGTATTTCCAACTCTGGTAACTTCATGACGTAATTACAGCTGTTTTAAATTTCACTGTATTTCCAACTCAGGTATTTTCATGACGTAATTACAGCTGTTTTAAATGTCACTGTATTTTCAACTCAGGTAACTTCATGACGTAATTACAGCTGTTTTAAATTTCACTGTATTTCCAACTCTGGTATTTTCATGACGTAATTACAACTGTTTTAAATTTCACTGTATTTCCAACTCTGGTAACTTCATGACGTAATTACAGCTGTTTTAAATTTCACTGTATTTCCAACTCTGGTAACTTCATGACGTAATTACAGCTGTTTTAAATTTCACTGTATTTCCAACTCAGGTATTTTCATGACGTAATTACAGCTGTTTTAAATTTCACTGTTTCCCCATTGCAATCAATGTATTGCGCACAATCTCGCAAACCTTCTGCCCTCCAAGAAAATTGTATATTTCCGACACGCAGCCAGAGATGAGGGGGCTTGGTATAGACACACATCATAGCACAGAAGCGAAGAGTACGTTAAATACCGATGAATTTCAAAGGATGCGAAATAAAATGTCAAGGAAATTGCCTAGCCCAGAATACCCTTACATCAGACACGTGGTTATTTTAATTTTGTAAATTTAGGATAGTGTAAACTCTTTATATGTACATGAAAAATTAAATATTTAACATAAACTTGCTTTTTAAAAGCTGTTATATACAGTGAAGCTATTGAGTGAAGCAATTTGGTGTTGGTGGCCTGCACGGTTTCGAGAATCTTTATTGTCATTTTCTTGCAGATTAGCAGAATTCTGAGGTAGCTGGAGAGCTTCAGTGTCTAATATAGATGTCATTCTGATTGCAGTGACATTAGGTGATAGAAGACGGCCTTCATTGACATCTGCCTTCTTCTTGCGTGACTTCTGGTGGAACGCCTCGGAAGTGTTTGTTAGCTTTGAGTCTTTAGCCTGACTTTCAATTTGTATTAGTTTTAAAATGACATGTGCTGCCATTAATACTCCTTCAGAGTTGGATATCTGGCAGAACAGTTTAACCATAGTAATAGCAGTAATGCGGGTAATTTTGAAATACCACTAGCAGAAGCTGGTAAAATTGACGCTGAAGCTCTCCAGCTACCTCAGACGGCTGCTAACCTGCAAGAAAATAAGAATGAAGATTGTCGAAACACGTCCAGGCCACCAACACCAAATATAGTGGAGCAAGTGTCAGTAATGGACGTCCAGGCTTAAACCCTGTTTTAAAACGCTCTATAACTTTTATCATAACTGGAAGACGTAAGAAACTGACAAAGGTTTTCTAGACAAAATATGTTCGTCTCATCGAATCACATCATTTACGTAAAAATAAACATTTTTGTGCCATTAATGATATTCTTTATTATTGGTTTGAATTTCAAAAATCTTAACACTCTTTCAACCTTTTGCTCCCTCTACCAATATTGATAAGTGAAGAAAGCACTGTGTATTTCACGCAAATTTTCTATAACAAATTTTCGCCGTAAATAAATGTATGAGGTATTCCGGAATTCAAAAAAAGAATATTAAACATAATTTCGTGCGCGCGCACGTGTGTGTGTGTGCGTGTGTGTGTGAAACGTTTAACTCGAAAACGAAAGTGCGCTAACTACCACACTTTTCCAAGCATGCGACACGAAGATTATAAGAAGATACCTCCACCAAAAACTTTCCTTTATATGTAATATTTTTCAAAAAAAAATTATGTTTTTCAAAACTGACTGACTATATTGATTAAAATACGGCATTTTAAGACATTTTCATGAGAAATATATTCTACAACTTGAATTTTTCTGAGAATAATCTCTGAGAGTCTTTCTTTTGGGATAGAGTTTGTATAACTGTTAAACCGTAATCGATACACAAAAATCTTACTATACCTCCAATATAGATACCCTTAAAACATACAACTTATGTCAGGTAGCGGAGGTAACGATTCCTGAGATACTGCGGTTACTTGTGTAAATGTTTAAATGCTTCAAAACTTAAGTTAATGTATCTGTGAAATTTGAAAAAACTATAGTATGGAACATATTATCGTTGAAATTTATACCAGTTATTATGCACAATGGTAGTGATATTTCTACCATGTATCAAAATTCTAGCGTGCGTGGATATTTAAACTTGAGTTGATGTATCTGTGAAATTTGGAAAAACTATAGTATGGAACATATTATCGTTGAAATTTATACCAGTTATTATGCACAATGGTAGTGATATTTCTACCATGTATCAAAATTCTAGCGTGCATGGATATTTAAGTTGATGCATCTGTGAAATTTGGAAAAACTACAGTATGGAACATATTATCGTTGAAATTTATACCAGTTATTATGCACAATGGTAGTGATATTTCTACTATGTATCAAAATTCTAGCGTGCGTGGATATTTAAATAATAATTTTTACTGGCTAAATGTATTGCTGAAATAAAAATTAACCACGTAGTACATTTTTCTAAATATTTGCATTAAATTCAGTGTTACAGAAAATGAGTATATAAATAGATCTTTTTTATGTATTATATTTTTATATTACCCCTAATTAGTGTAGAAAAAATCTACCTTGCGTACTTTCCAAAACTCCTGATTTTCAAAATTTAACGATTTATTTCTCAAAATTAGAGTGTTATTTTGAAAAAGCATATGATCATTTTCTTTTGAGAGACAGTATAAAAATTTTGAAAAAAAAATAGTGAAAAAATGCATCGTTTGGAACATTTTGAGTATGGAAAAGCATAGGCATAAGATTTGCCATAAGGTTTTAATGAGATTCCCATTATTAAGCATGCACCTACCAATTTATATATTCATTCAATTGGTAGATAACATGTGTCAAGTGAAAAAATTATATATTTCTTTAAGTTTAAATTCATATCACTCTATTAAGAAGAAATACATTTTTCTAATTTTTCACAATTTTTAGTCAAATTTTCCTAGATACATCACTTTAACTTTTCTCAAACGAAAGTCATCATTGGATTTTTTAAAAATGTTTCTTTTTCTGGTTTTAATGGTCTTAGCGACCAAGTTTTAGAAGATTTATGTATCTTTTAGCCTAGTGAGTTTTGTTTCTACTACAAAGAAGCAAGTAATAACACTATTGCTTCTAATGTTTATATCCATTATTTGAAGCAAATAGAAAATAACCTTTTATAGGAATAATTTGTTGCAGTATAGGCAGAGAAAATTGTATGAATAGAGCACATCCGATATTTTCCGTGCTCGTGCAAAGAGAATGGAATTCTATATATATCATATAGTTTCCTGTTCTTAAAAGATTTTGCCATTCCTTAATTGTATTCCGTGTGTAATGAAACAATTTCTAGAATATTTATTTCAATTACATGTATCAGATCATATAATAGAATTTTATAAGTTAAGTATAATGGCAAACTCTAGGACAATTTCGAAATGAGCATATGAGTCAGACGAGAATATTCTTTTGGTCCATTACTTTTTAACATTCTTATTGATGACATTTTCAAAGGTACAAGAATATGAAAGTAATCAGGAATATAAACAGAAATCAAAATGGCAAAAGGCGAAATCAACGCTTTTTGCTCTAGTGACAAATAGTAGTAATCAGCGACTCAGAAGATAACGTGAAATGTCTACTATATCAGCCCATGATTGAGTGACAAAAATATATCATGAAAATGTCCACCAAGAAATACCTTGTAGTACCTACAGAACCACACCGCTGCAAATTAAAAATTAAAAGAAGTATACTAATACAAACAATTTGATGTGCTCCATTCACATGACTTTCTCTACATCTCTGCAACAATTTGTTGTTAAAAAGATTATGCTTCTATTTCCTTCATGCTATTCGAGAAAAAATAGTCTTATTACTTGCTTCCTTGTAAGTAGAAGCGAAATAAGGGAGTACCATAGGTTAAAGTGATAGTCAAAAGCTGGTTGCTATGTGACTGGAGTTCCCTTGTTTGTATAGACAGGAGTTGGAAAATTCCTGTATGACAAAAGTAAAAGTTTTTCAAAGTTGAAACTAAAAACAGGAATATCTAAAAAACGATCAACTCCACGAAAAAATTAATATATCATTAATTGTGCGTTTTAATATCTCTACATTTGTTGTATGGTAACGTTTTGTCCATCGCTTACAGTTTAGCAGTTATACAAAATTCCGTAAAATTCATTCAAAATAAAGTAGTCTTCAGAGGCTATTCCCAGAAAATTCAAGATATACATTTTATTTGTTATATAAATGGCTTTAATTAGTGGTATTTTAATCAAAATCGTTAGAGCCATTTTTAGGAGAATCAAGATTTTCAAAAACTTTCCATGTAAAGTTTAGTTTGGGGTGGGGGGATTTTCTTGAAAATCTTCGTGTCGCATTCTTAACGGTCCTTTCGTTTTTGAGCTGTGCTGCCCACAGACACACACAGACACACACTACACTCAAACAGACATGCACACGGACATTTTTCTAAAAAAAAAAAAATTGTATTCAAGGGGTGTCAAAACATGTATTTTCAGTGAAATCTCGGTATAGAATTTTTGAATGCATTACAATACCTTCTCTATACATTATGTACATATTACGTGTAGAGAGAAAGTAAAAATGTCTGTTACCTATTTGGACAAAAAATATACATGCAATAATTTTACAGTGAGAGGTTATAGAGCAAGCGGATAAGCTGTTTCATTAAATGGTGAATATAACAGTAAATACCTGAGAACAAAATAAATAATTAGGATATATAAATCTGTAGAACGACCTAACCTCACTTATGCCTCAGAAACAAGAGTAGATCACAAAAACCGAACAAATACTGGAAACCCAAATAATGACATTCCAAGTTGTGACATTCAACCAATAGGTAACTGGGTTATAAGAAGATGGCGATAATGGCATGACCATGTATCAAGAAATGATCAGGATCAGTCTATTAAAAGCTGAACGAAATAACACTCCAGTGGGAAAAAGATACCATTATGAAAAGCGGTGGAACTTCAAAACAGGCTGAAAGCGTAGGATAAGGAGAAGAAGATGAAGAGAATATTTTGTTTATAAGGGATAGAGAAAGTCGTGGGAATATAAGCCACCATAGGTTATAGTCCTATTAAAACATTACTAAGTTTTTCCTAAAAATTATATATTTGGAAAGATCAAACAATCTGATGTGTTTTTGAACCTATCGGCAGGTTCCTTAAAATAATGCAGCCTACTTTTTAAATACAATTTTCCGTTTCTTTACCCAATTAAAACATATGACTAATTTAAAAGCTTTTAAAATATTAAGTTTGAATTTTAACGCACCAATTGCATTTATACAGGATGTTAATGAACTACACCGAAATAAGTTGCGAGATTGTGCACGTGACTGATATAAGTAATTTGAGATCGGCGATGCATGGTCCTCGGATAAACATAACGCAACTACATAGGTGGGTATCAGGTGCTGATAAGTCGGTGTTAAAGCAAAGCAGGTTGAAAAACTAGCTTAGAATGTCTTTAAAACTGCTGCCCGAGTATAGAAATAACGATTTTTAGCAGTTCGTTACTAGCGTTTTCAAGATTTTATGTCGCAAAAATCTGTAAAATCTCGAACTAATCACTTGACAGTGCGACACTGAGCATTCATTAACTACGTCCTTGAGTTATGTAGGCTAGTCTGGGGACGTTTTCTCAACTGCTCTTGTAGCTTAATGTGTAACGCGGGAAGCTGCTATGCCAAAGGTCATGAGTTCGATTTCTGTCATAGAGTAAATGTTTTTATTATTATTTTTTTTTTCATTCCAAACGAAGTGCCGCGAAACGTGAACGAGCTTTTACTTGAAAGCCAGTATCATAACTACTACGCTAGAGAGGTACGCAATAATATGTCCCCTCGTTTTTTGTGTTATGTTCTGGAATGTTGATAAATTAGCCAGTGGCGTACTAGCGCTCCAGGAACTTATAGCCGTTACTTCGTCATTTCAATAAACAGTTCATAAGTCTCCTATCTCGGTATAGTTCATTAATACTCTGTATATGTTGAGCTGGGAATGTTATCTTACTCTGCAAATTTGCAATGCAAGAAGATAGCTATTCTGTCCGCTTTGGTTACAATTTTAAGTTCTGTAAGTTTGACAATAAACGTTAAGATATGTGAAGGAAAAAGCAACCTGTAAAGCTTGTTTCACTTGCAATCCACTGAGACAAGTGTTACATTTTATGAAAACTGTACTGTCCAATTCTTTTTGGCCGGCTTATGTACCAGTTAATTAGTTCATAGTTAGTAAACTGAGCCGCAGCAGTGATTAAATACATTGCATGTAATTAAATAACGTTTTATTTCAATAATGTTTTTGTTTATTTCTTTAACACCCACTTATACTACTCACAGCATCGCAGGCGATGATATAGTTGAAATATGGAATAATGATGGAGCACCGGTGAAATGCGATAGTGGGGAACCAGAGAACTCGGAGAAAATCGGCCCCTGAGACGTTTTGTCCTTTAGAAACCCCACATGCAGTCGCCTGGGATCGAACCCGGGCCACCTGATGAGAGGTGAGTGGTCTAACCACTACAAATCCCCATTCTTACTTCCCTACCTAATGGTCATATAAATAAATGTAGCTTATTTTGCTGTTATTATGCATTTCTAATTTCTTTTTAATATCAGCCAGCTTGAACTTGATAACATATAAGTGAAGTAATGCATGTTTATGTATTTTACCTTTTGTTTACTTACAGTAAATAAAGGAAGAAATGCACTTTATCAAAAAACTATATACCGATGGGGACCTCACTGAAAATATAAGTTTTAGACTAAAAGCGGCTTATTAGGGAAAGACAGGTAGGTGTGTGTGTATAAGTGTTTTTTCTGAATATCATAGGATATACACCAAACTTGTTATATAAGTTTAGCATCTTTCACGAATGCTTTAAAAATAAGAACTTCAAATTCGCTAAATAGAACAGTTTACTTGTTTTATTGTAATAAGTATTTTGTTAATACTTTTTTTATACTGTGGTTATGCTCTCCTGGCATTACTTTCGTTTGTTAACTGCCAATTTATAGTATTTCAATGCAGAATTGTATTTAATATTGAGGAGTATCTCTAGAGCAACCAGGCAGAGTCCGATTATATGCGGAAGAGGAGGTAGCCAGTGCTTGCTTATAATAAGTATTAAAGACGGGTGCTTCGAGCAAATGCTTCTTAGAAGTGTCGCAGTTACCAGTCTGTTTACGAATATTAACCAAAAATTCAAATTTATGGAGAAATATCAATAAGAATGTCTATCAGGACAGAATATCTGGTTATACGGTAACTTCCGAGTGTTCAGTATAAACGTGCTGGTGATTAGATTAAATAATGGGTTCTATCAGCCTAAAAGGTTTAACTGTTCAAACCCCGAAATGCTGTTTCCTAGTTACGATATCCTAGTTACAATTTCAGATATCTCTTTTGTAGATTTCTCCTGGTTATAGTACGAGTACGTCTCTTTCTTGGCGGGAATGGACAGTCAAAGAGGACATCTGACGTAGCTTCCTCTTCCTCTTTGTACATTCTATAGATGGGTCCCGTTTGGTGAATGTTTCCTGAAGTGGCCATGTTTAGAAATGAAAGCAAACTACTTTTCACATTCCTGTTCGATTCAATGTCAGAAGGATGAGAAAAGAGTGCTGCGTGGGCCTAAGACCAGTTTCTAGCCTATATTTGTCCAGGATAGGTTGACGTTTTTCTGTAGTCCATACTATATGTATATAATTATTCGGAGGTGTTGGAAGTATGTGTATTGCATCTGAAACAATAAATGGAAGGAAAAATGATAACATGAAATGGAAATTTAAAAATATAAACTAGGCTTAGAAACCCTATTACATTTATTGCAAAAAAATGTTAAACCTAAGCATTTTACCATATATTTTAATAGAAAATTATTGGGAAAATATTTAAACATAATTAATTTGCCATATTTTCAAAAAGATTTTAACCACGGGTTTAGGCCAACATACCATAGTCAGCTGTCAGCCTCTTTCATTTCAACAAATGCCTTACTGCCCTGACACCCAACGCATTTCAAGTGAGTTTCGAGATGAAAGGGTAATCAAGAAATTTAGGCATTCCCAATTTGTTTTACCTGGTCTGAGAAGAGCGATATTAAAACAATTTGACTATTTGTGAAGATGTGAACTGTGTACTATGGAAACCTATAACAAATCCTATTAAAACACTGAATGGGAAATATTTCAGCGTGAAATACTAGTATGTAATGCATACTCTTATTTGTCCTTGGAGATATACCATTGTGTCTTGAAACAAGTTCCTTGCGAGTTTTTCGCTTTCATTACAACCATAATTCCTTGTATCCTGTTTTTTCTAGAACCAAAAGTTGCTATAAATTGAGAGAAAGAGTAGCATTGCATGTCAGATGACATACTAATCTATACTTACATAAATGAATCGCTGAAATGTATGTACGCGTGTCACTCCCGAACGACTGCATCAAATTTAATTATTATTTTTGTTGATTTGTTTGATATTATCGTGACAAGATTTGTGGATAAGAAAATTATTAAAAATAGTACGTGAAAGTATTTAAAATCTCATAATATGAATAAAAACCGTGCAAAGCGAACGCATTTCGCTTAATAGCCACCAGATGGTAGTAATACCACGGTTATGTGTTGCTAAAATGTTCGTAGTAGTTCTATTGTTTGCCTCCACATGTTAAGGTAACACACCAGTTTATCGACATTTTAATATATTAACTGTCATTTCCTTACTTCTATTGTTTAAAATAAAGCAGCGAAGAAGCTTTCCTGGCAACTAACAGCTAGAGTACGTACTTATTTATTTGCCACTAGATGGCCATAGTGATATATTCCCCCCTCATCCAATGTTAAGGTAACGCAACAGTTTATTGAGATGACACAACACTGCAGTGAAATTCAAATACATGTTTATGCATTAACTGTCCTTTCCTTACTTCTGTCGTTTAAAATAAAGACGCTTTCCTGGCAACGAACGCCTAAAATACGTACTTATTATTTACCACCGGATGGCCGTAATACCTACTGCTCTATTTTTCTTCTTTAATGCTAAGAGATGCTTCCGTTTATGGACACAATGAACGCAAAATAACTGTGAAATTCAGATATATTTCTTATGTATTAAGTATCGTCCCCTTGGTCTAATCGTTTAAACAAAGAAATAAGTATTTTGTGGTTGTAATTCTTTAAAATGAACAGTTTATAAATGATGCACATAGCCATTAACCGTTCTTGGAATCGGAAAATGGCGGAGAAATGACGGGATCATGTTTAGGTTTAACTTCCTATTGCAGATGTTCGTTATTTGACGTTATGTGCTACATGAGCTAGCTAAAGAACATGAAGATACCCGCGCCACCATCACACTGCAATTGCGGTGCTCTTAATACATTTGATCAAGTTATATTTTGGATTAAATGAAGAAATTTAATACTTAAAAGCTACCAATCAAATAAAAGCTTATCAATTGCCCAACCAGATCTACTTGCTCTTTAGTTATGTCATTTTTAGCCTTAGAAATGACTGTTTTGACATAAAAGAAAACAAAGAAAGAAATGGAAACATTAGGAGTAAAGGAAAGAAGGAGATTCAGAAGATGTATGAATGTAACTTTGTGATTTTCTCCTTAATGTAGTTCATTGCCTATGCCAGCGTTTATCCATCACACTATGAAAGCAACGCCATTACTGTTATTATGCCAACGACATCTTGGTTGCCGGCGCTGCTAGCTGCATATGTCATCCTTTCCACAATACCTTATGGGTGCTCTGACTTCGTCCTTTTCGCAATACCAACTATATATGCTACATTGCGCAGATCATTGCGCTTTTCAGATGCAAAGGCATTATTAGACATTGGCAATGGGCAAATTCCTTTTGACACTTCTACTGGCCTCATTCCGTTTCTATCACATTTTTGTAACTTCACAACGTCAAAGAAAGAGTTAACATCGAATGTGTTTCCAAATATTAGTGCAACTTACAAAAACTTGCTAGGTTGAGCAAACGAGCCATTTTAGCAGCAAATAATAAGAATGTAGATGATTTGAATGTAAAAATGTAGGGTAAAATTTAAGTCGATCAATTCCATTACCAATCCAATTGAAGTTGTCAATTATCTAACTGAATTCCTAAATTCACTTGATTTGCCAGAATTTCCACCACACAATTTACAGCTCAAGGTTGACTCGGTGCTGATTATATTACGCAATATCAATCAACGAAATTATGCAGCGGAACAAAACTCACAGTTAAAAGAATTATGAAAAAATTGATTTAAGTTACTATAACATAGGAAAGTTCAAAGGCGAGGATATACTTATTCCAAGAATGCCACTAATGTCAACCGACTTTCTTTTTGCGCCTTACATTCGCAATGATAATAAATCCCAAAGTCAATTGTTAGAAGTGTGTGTAATATACCTTGAAATGTGTTTTTCGCATGTTCTACATTACGTGCTCGAGAGTCGGCAAACTATCAGCGCTATTTTTTTCTCTCCGGAAGGAAAATTGTACATTACAAGGCATTACAATAAATTGTTGACAAATTATTTAATTGTAATTTTATTTCAATGAATGGTCATACTGTAAATGGAAGATTTTGTCTGAGTTTTTTTCGTTAGGTGAAAGCCAGGGTGGACAGCTAGTAGTAGATAGAATATACAGAAAATTCACGATGGAGGCGTGCCCAGTTCTTGAACAAATATCTCCCCTGTTCTCTATTTGCACTAAGCGCTAGCATGAAGGCTGTTTCAGCTTTAATGCTTGAAAATATGCTTTTATGTAATTTTGTAGATATAAAATTAATTAACAGTTCAAGTTAAGGTTCAGCTTAACAAGTAGTCATTGAGGTATGCCATCTCAAAATAATTGATGATCAGATTGTATTTTACTGGGAAACATACGAATTAGTTGAGGAATTTAATGCTCTACCGGAATTTTGCCATGGTAACTCAGTGGTAACAGCAGCCGGCTACAAATCGGGAGCTCCGTGGTTCAAATCTCGGCTAAGGCACTGCATTTTTAAGTCTGATTCTACTTATCCAGAATTAAATGTTTTTGGAAAATGAGTAGTTGCTTTCGTTGCAGACGTAGATTGGCACACAGAATGTTAAGTTGCGTGTATTTCTTTATTTAACTTACATTGCTTTGTAAGACAACAATAAGATGTAATCAAATTAATAACTATGACACTTATCTTGTTTGCGCATCGATTTAATTATTTGTATCTTTGATTTAATTTGAGTTCACTTAACTTTGTAAATGCATGTAAAAAAAAAGCTCTCCCATTTCAATCTCCGGGATATTTCTGTACAGTGTAGCCCACAGAGTTTATAATCATGTTTATTGTTACTTATAATAATCCTGTCGCATAGATTAAGTCTATATAAAATGTCTCCTTAAATTCATGTAGTTCTTAGCATCCTTATCTCGCTTACCTTGATGGAGTATGTAGATGTAAATGGAGGATTTTAACGGGAAAGAGGATTTGAGTGAAACGCGCCTTGTATAAAAGGCATACTTGCAGCTTTTGTCTGTAAAACACGCAGGTATCCCTATAATACCTACAAGAGACAATAGCCAGCACATTCCAATCCATTATGTGACTTTGTTTCAAATACACAGCACTCCAAGCGAGGGAAGTCAGCTATCACGGAAAAGATGTGGATAGTAATAAAACATTGTCTCTGAAAACTGCCTATATATGAGTGAATGCTTCTCAGAACTTGATACCTATATTTTTCCAAGTGGATGCAATTTCTGATTGCTTAAAAGTTTAAAACATTAATGTTATGAAAGCTGACATTGTAATTAGAACTTCTCAATTATCTTAAACATGAAAGTTAAAATAACATTTGGATGTGATATTTATGTATGAAACCATTATTAACTACAGTGTAAAGAGCAAATGTGGTTGTATAAATGCTAAGGTATATTTCAAAGACATCCTTGTTGTTTACTTTATCTCCGACGAGAAGCAACCTCAGATTTAAGGACGATGTACATGAACATTATAAAAATAAAATAAATCCTGTGGCTACAGCCCGTGAAGGGCAGCCAACCAGAATGCCGGTCTCGTACCACGTAAGCACGGTAGAAGAGAACGATTACGTGGAGGTGATGTGGCGAGCATCACCCACACCCTAGATGGGATATTGGCTCAAGAAGCGAGGACGCTATCTATTGCAATTCTTCGGCGATGCTGAGTAGGCAAAAGTCTTATAGGTGGGACTTAAAATGTGTGAAATCCAATATGGTGGCTGGTAAACAAAGTTACACGCCTTAGGACAGAGTGCCGCAGCTCAGGGCATGAGTAACATATCATCTGGTTAAGTAAACTTTAAAAAGAGATTTTTTCATCTTTAAATAACCCTAAATAACTCAACTTTACATTTATTTAAATCATTTCTTACTCAAATAATTTACTCGTTTATTAAACGTGTTGTGCGGTTGTCTAATAAATTTCTTCAGTTTTGAAAGCTACAAGTAATGACCTATTGTGGTTTTCATAGCTTTTTAGTGGTTGGTTGATGAGGACTGAATTGGATTTGTTGATGAAGGATGAATTAAGTAAGACCCTTCGTCAAAAAAAAAATTGCCCAAAATTCAAACTTTTAAAAACCAATAAATCCATTGGTTTTACTAACAATACTTTTAGTTTTAATGCGTGAGATAAACATCTGATGTATCCTATTTCAGTACATTTTTCCTGTTCTGCAAACAAACTATTGTTTCAAAAGATTCTTGTATTTACATCATGCTAATGGATATAAACGTTACTAGAAATTGTGTTAACAAACGCTTCCTTCTAAGAAAAATCTAATGTGTACCATTCACATGACTTTCTCTACATCTCTGCAACAAATTATTCTTAAAAACTTATAGTTCTATTTACTTCATGCTAATCAGAAGAAAATTAGCAGAAATATTATTACTACTTGCTTCCTTGTAAGTAGAAGCGAAATAAAAGAATAACGTAGATTAAAGTGATAGTCAAAAGCTGGTTGTATGTCACTGCAGTTCTTTTGTTTATATGCACAGTAGTTGACAAATTCCTGTATGAGTTTTACAAAGCAGAAACCAAAAACTGGGAATGTCTCAAAAACGATGAACTCCACGAAAAAAATGTATATAACATAAATTGTGTGTTTTAACGTGCTATACATATTTCGTGTAGTAAGTTTTTGACCATCTCTTAGAGTTCAGCAGTTATTCAAAATTCCGTAAAATGCATCCAGAATAAAGTATTCTTCAGAGGCTATTCCCAGAAAATTCAAGATATACATTTTATTTGCCAGGTAAATATATTTAATATTCGAAATTTTAATCAAAATTGTTAGAGCCATTTTTGAGAAAACAAACTTTTCGAAAAAAAGTTCCATGTAAAGGGTAGTTGGGGGTGGGGGATTTTTCTTAAAATCTTCATGTCGCATCCCTGGAAGATACTAAACTTAAATACCAAATTTGGTATTTTACCGACTTTTCGTTTTTAGTTATCGTGTTCACAGACACATGGACACACACACACTCACACCCGCACACACGGACCTTTTTCCGAAAATGCTTTTTTTTAGATAAAGGGGATCCTAAAACATATTTTCGGTGAAATCTCGGTATCGAATTTTTGGGTGGAGTGCAATACCTTCTCTATACACTCATATTGCGTAAGAAGAAAGTAAAAAGGGAAGTAAGGCGAAACGCTAGGATAAGCGATAGTTAAATCTTATGAAAGCTGGCCGCTGTGTGTACAATTAAATTTCGGGTCTTTTTGCATGGCCAGGAGTAAAACAAATGATACATAATACGAAATATCACTTCCCGTTTGAGTGGTTTATTTTAAAATGAAACCAATACAAAAAAAAAATCTGATGTGTTCCTTTCACTTTCTCTACATCTCTGTAATAATTCTGCTAATCGAGATAAACTTTAGCAGAAACGGTCTTACTACATAGTTCCTTTTAAGTATAAGGGAAATAAGGGAATACACTATGCTAAACCGACAGTCAAATGTTTTAAATGTGGTTGCTATGGGATTGAAATTCGTTGCTTTGTGTTGACAAATTTGTGCCTGAGTAATTTAAAAATTAAACCAATAACAAGAAATAACTCGAAAACGGTGAAAAAATGTATATGCCATAAAGAGTTCTACATTTTTTGTTTAGTAAGGTTTGTTTATCTCTTACGGTTTACTCTTTATACGAAATTAAAAAAAAAAATCATCCAAAATAAAGAGGTCTTTAGAGGCTATATCCAGAAATTTCAAGGTATACATTTTATCTGCTATGCAAATATCTTAAATATGGAGATTTTTAGCCGAAACCGTTAGTACCGTTTTTGAGAAAATCAAAATTTTCGAAACGTTTTCTATGGCAAGGGTATTTGGGGACTGGGGAATTTTTTTGAAAATGTTCGTATCGTATCTTTGGAAGATATTGAACTTAAATGTCAAATTTTGGTATTTAGCATAGTTTTCGTTTTTGAGGTTTGCTCCCCATTGACACCCACACAGATAAACACGGTCCTTTTTCTTAAAATGCTTTTTTTTGGATTTGGGGGTCCCAAAACTTGTATTTCTAGTGAAATCTTGGTATCGAATTTTGGGTGAAATACAATATCTTCTCTACACTATGTACATAGTACGTGTAGAGGAAGTCATTATATAACATAAATTGTGCTGGAGGCCAAGTTTTGTAAGAAACGCACTGGTATTTCTGCTAATGTTTTTGGGCAATTGATCAATGTCGTGCGCGATCCTTGTAATGTGTGCACTATGTTCTACCTGTTAAAGGATCTTCACATAAGCAATACATACAGCATCGCTCCACGCCTGATATCCCATGAACCCATGGAACTTAGCGGTTTAGTTTCAAGAGCTCAGGAAATTTCTATCATTACCTTCAAACTGATGGCTTAAGCGTTTCCTCTGGGAGTGGCATTTGGGAGGTCATGGCTTCATTCTCGTTGTCGACCACTCTATTTTTTTTTTTTTTTTTTTTTTTCGTTTTTCCCGGGTCACTGGGCGGATGTTGGGAAGGTTTCTGCATTCCCCAAACTTCCTGCCCCTTCTTTATACCTCCAATTCATCCAATCAAACTCTTTCAAAGTTGTAATTGTAGGCAAGGACCGCAGTGATGGCGCCCTTCCTTGGTGATGAATACTTTTTGGAAATACGGCTCTCGACTGTGGGATGGCGTTTTTGGACCCAAGAGATGCGGTCAGACCTGAAGCATAGGCTCCTAGTGCTCCCGCATTGAGACTAAGTTAAAGACCCTCCACAGTGGCTCTTTTACCGCGGTATGGTTTCGGCCGCCTCTCGATAATGCTATATTATTCTATCCTTCCGGGTCTGACACGCAATAAGCCGATGGTGGTGGCAGTATGGAATAAAACACACGACACACACACACATACACACCTCCAAATATTGTATTAACCTCGGCAATATCTCTTACTGTTCCGCCAATATATGTTTGATATTTGATAAAATAAATGTACTAGTACAAGAAATAAATGTAGAAATATATTGAAAATATTTCATAACTGCACTGCACTGCAGAAAGTATCTTGGCTATTGAAGTTGGCTCACTGTTTAAGTCAGAGCTATTCAGGTTTAAATGAATAGTACTTTTCACAAATTCGTCCACTGTGACTGAAACACTACACGTCGGTTCTTTTTTTCTTTCCGAATTTTCACAGTTCCTGCCCCCTTAACTTTCTTCCTCATTATGGAACCAGCATTCAGAGACACACCAATTGCTTTCTAGGTTAATTTAATTATGTCATTAACAATAACGCTCTCAAAAGTAGCAAATATCCAAATAAACCTCTTATCATTTTGCCGGCTTCACCATTTCTATTTGCAGTGCTCTGATCACTCCAGCCATGATCACGACATAAATACAACTGCCTCATTAGCACGATTATAATGTCATTCTAGTAAAGAAAAAGCAAAACAAAAACAAAGAACGCGCGATATGTGTAGATAGAACAGATAGAATGTAACAGAAAAATTCGATAAGGGGATTTCACTGAAAATACACATATAAAGCATTTTTAGAAAAGGGTCCTGTGTGTGTGTGTGTGTGTGTGGGGGTGGGTGGGTGTGTGGGTGTGTGTGCACGCACGCGCGGGGTTCTGATTAAAAGTCTGTAGATTAAAGACATTTATTTGAAAATTAATGTGTATATATTGAATGTTCTGGGCATACGCTCTGAAGTCCTCAATTTGAACGAATATCGCATAACACCAAAACCATAAGATAGCAAAAACTTACTGCACAAAAATATGGATCACAATTTATGTCATATACATATTTTGTATTTTAAACCATTTCTGGGATATTGTTTGTTATTGGTTTCACTTTTAATATACTAAACCTTTATAAAACAGGAATTTGTCATTCCAGTTTCGTTTGTTTTACTTCTGGCCATAAAAAAAATTTACTCACATTTCAAACGCTTTTAAAGTTTTGACTTTCACTTTAGCCTAATGAATTCCGTTATATCCTTTCAACTTATAAAAAACTAAGTATAAAGCCAATTTCTGCTAATATTTATCTTAATTAGCATGTAGAAGATTTTTAAGGAATAGTTTGTTAGAATAGTTAGAAATTTAGGTGAAGGGAGCACATCAGATGTGTTAAAGCTTTATTTAACTGAAAGGGTCATTAAAATAATGTGCTTGTTCACAGTCTTTATTATTTATTACACAAAAAGGATTATACTACATATATGGCAGTAATGACGTTTTTTTTGTTTGCTTAAAGGGTACGTTGTGGGGAGCTATATTCATTTACTTATACCATGACTCTTTGATTCGTGTAATATAGTGTGTATAGTATAGTTACGGACAAAATTTATGATATGTTATCCTGGTGTATACCACATGTGCTATTTCATAACGCTATATTATTCAGCATTTGTTCCGGGAAGAAGGTCATTAAGTTTTGAGCCGGATCTGCTTGGCAGCGTTGAAGCAATTACTTCTATTTTAACGGCGAGGTTACCTTTTTATGCCCTGCCGTTGCGTTTTTAGACTCGAAAAGGAATATGTAAATTAAGGTTCGCACTGCGGTTTATATTTCAGTGCTGAAAGGGATTACAACATATTTTATGTTTGGTCTTATGCATTTTGTGGTAATCATTTCCTAAGTTTATTGTTTATGGTTAGTATCTGAAGAGTCTCTGTATAAAACGTCTCCTTTTTGTTATACAGGAAGTGTACTTCACCCAATATGTGCCCAATCTTAATTAAAATGAAAACTTGTGTGTCTATAGACGACGCTCCTCATATAAAATCTATTTTTGCTATACACTCGGACCACTATTGAGGTTATGTCAGGATTTTAACGTATCTATATACACATATGTAGAAAAGAAGCAGAAAAATTAAATAAAAATAGTTCTTATTCAACAGAGACAATATTATTGCGATTGAATCTTGAATTTACATATGTTAATCTATTACTAGTAACACTTTGTTCTCAAATGACATTGGCTGTTGAATCATTTTAATTACGCCCTTCATCATACATTTAACAATGTAGTAGGCATAATTTGTTTAAAAAAATCTGATGTGTTCCATTCACATGACTTTCTCCACATCTCTGAAACAAATTATTCTATTTACTTCATCTAATCGAGAAAAAATTAGCAGACATAGTGTTATTACTTGCTTCCTTGTAAGTAGAAGCGAAAGGGATTAATAATAGGTTAAACTATTAGTCAAACCCTGGTTGCTATGTGACTGAAGCTCGTTCGTTTGTATGGCCAGGAGTTAAGAAATTCCTGTATGAGAAAAGTGCTTTTAAAATCTGAAATAAAAAACAAGGAATATCTAAAACAGATCAACTCATAGATATATAAAGTAATTGTGTGTTTTAAAGTTTTCCTCCATCTCTTACGGTTAAGCAGTTATGCAAAATTCCATAAAATCCATCCAGGATAAAGTAGTCTTCTGAGGCTATTCCCATCAAATTCAACATATACATTGTATTTGATATTTTAATCAAAAGCATTAAAGCTATTTTTAATAAAATCATAATTTTCGATTTTTTTACAGGTAAAGGTTAGTTTGGGATGGGGGGATTATTTTGAATATCTTCGTGTCGCATCCTTGGACGATACCAAACTCAAATATTAAGTTTGGTATTTAACGGTTTTTTCGTCTTTGAGCTATGCTGTACACACACATACACGGTCATTTTTCTAAAAATGCTTTTTTTGTATTCATGGGTCTAAAAACATATGTTTCCGATGAAATCTCTGTATAGAGAAAGTAATAAAAACGAACTAGTAGATTTTTCCTACAGCACAACAGGCCATCCCGTTACACAATCGAAATGAAGTTGCCTAATCATTGGATTTGGAAAGCGTGTGAAATCAGATTTGTGAATGCCAGGTATGGGTGAACCTCCTGACCCTCGAGGGGCAAGGGTGATGATTGAGGTGGAATAATGCAGCTACCCCTCTTTCGTAGCATTGACGTAACGCTAATTTTGGCTTAGCAAAATTAAAAATACCTGTTTATAAAAATGCAAGCTATGTATGTAAATGAAAAAAAATAAGTTCTTTATTCATTAAATAAATGTCTGAAATTCAAAATATATTCTAGTTCTTATCAAATTCAAGTGTTAAATATTATAACGCTTATAAACTTGCAGGAAAAATGAACAACGAATATTGAACTTTATAGTTTTATTTTCAGTACTATTGAATCGTCTTTATAGTATTAATAATAAGCATCTTCTCGCTTCAATTGACATTAATAATTGTCCAAGTGGTGGGCACTACCACATGCTTTATATATAGTTTTTAAGAAAATGCAATTAAGTTATTCATTTATTAAGGCAGTGGCTCTCAGTATTATTAAAGGGTCATTAATATGTACATATCTAATACATTCTTATGTACAGCATTGATTGTTTTAAATGACGGTCATTTTCATATTTGCCGCAGAATATAATACCTATTAGATTCTGTTTTGTATAATTACAACATTGCTAATAGCTATTTATTTTCTTCTCGTTTTGTGAAACTATATTGATAGTAAATTCTGTGTAGATTATCTTTGAACAAGGAAATATGAAAATTCCCATTCTTCCTTAGAAGTCCAACTAAGTCATTGTGCAAAACATCTCGTGTTCCGTCACTGTTATACATTGAATATGTACATGATTTGTAAACAGCAAACGGAAGGAAGGAGTTCAAGGTGTCACACTGCTGTAAGCAAGCTAAACAGTGAGATAAATGAATCTAAAGATTGTTGTACAATTGGCTATAACAATACAGCCACTGTTCACTGTTATAGTTAAATGTGCATGCTTCACACTAGTGGGTGCACCGACAAACAATGTTAACTCTCGTTTATTTTATATTTAGTTAGGTGTATAATTTTTATGTGCAGAAAACTCATAAAAATTATTTTTTATGAAAAAAGAAATATACTCTTGAATGAATATCGTTGACCAAGTGAGTTTTGTTATGAGCTGCGTTTTTTTTTTTAATTGTTGTTGGCTATCACTATTTTAATTAGAATTTATGAAAACTCTTTCATCACATTACATGCTAAATACATTGTTTGGTTTTCTAATGAAAATATATTCATTTCCAAAAACGCTCCTGCAGTTAAAGATTGCGGCAAATGTATGTTTTGCAGTTCCGACCCCGGTCTATTTATTTGACTATGGCCACAAAAAATCCATTTACAGCAAACTTCAAATTCAGGGAAGTGTTATGAAATACCATGCTTTCAACACCAAAGGAAAGAAAAATATTTGGCATTCACTAAGACGATGAAGTATAAATTTAAAAAAGTATACCAACTTCACGTAAATCTAATTAATCGAATTAATTTGAACAGATGCACTATTTCCAGAGTAAGTTAATTTTTTCATAAACATATACCATTTTAACAAGTATTTTTAACAAGCATTATTATAGTCCACAGTTTTAAAGATCAAAAGTTCTGGTTCACAGCAGACCTAAATTTAAAGATCTTGAGATTCCATACATGTTTAAGAACAGGAATAAGTCTCTGATTAGTCCTTAAGCTTTTGAGAGATACTTGCAGCAGTAGTTTTTATTTTTATTACTAAATTATTTAGGGCATTATACATTTAGTAAAAAAACATTTTTTTGGTTTTTTGTATGTAAAATACTAGAGAACTTTCTGAGCAAAATGCATCAATTCTTATCTTAATATCACTACTCTAAAGCTTTTATAGAGTATTTACCAAGGGGCAGCATTTGGTGGTCGTCGTCAGTCAATTTGTTGACATTTGTGTTTGATATGAACGAATTAGTATATTTTTAATTTGCGAATTTTTTAGGAGGAAAATAATGGGAAGAGAGAATTTTGAAATGGCCTTCTGATTTATCATGGCATCCTAGCCTAGCCATTTTGTTTTGTGTAAACATCTTAATTTATTATTCATGTGATTGTGAATATTTTGTTCTTGTGTTTGGCTACTACTTCCATTTGTTTACAATGCAAGGACACAGTAATAGGGCTTTCAGAAAGTGGAAGAACGTTGGAAAACCAAAAGATATCACTGCATATAATGTTGCGATTACAGATACACATATGGATGTTGATATAAACACTGACGTAGGCAAAAGTAATAGTGATGATGTGAAGTGTAATAGTTGTTCTAAAAAGTAATACTGATGATGTGAAGTGTAATAGTTGTTCTAAAAAGTAATAGTGATGATGTGAAGTGTAATAGTTGTTCTAAAAAGTAATAGTGATGATGTGAAGTGTAATAGTTGTTCTAAAAGTAATAGTGATGATGTGAAGTGTAATAGTTGTTCTAAAAAGTAATAGTGATATGTGAAGTGTAATAGTTGCTCTAAAAAGTAATAGTGATGATGTGAAGTGTAATAGTTGTTCTAAAAAGTAATAGTGATGATGTGAAGTGCAATAGTTCTTCTAAAAAGTAATAGTGCTGATGTGAAGTGTAATAGTTGTTCTAAAAAGTAATAGTGATGATGTGAAGTGTAATAGTTGTCTAAAAAGTAATAGTGATGATGTGAAGTGTAATAGTTGTTCTAAAAAGTAATAGTGATGATGTGAAGTGTAACAGTTGTTCTAAAAAGTAATAATGATGATATGAAATGTAATAGTTGTTCTAAAAAGTAATAGTGATGATGTGAAGTGTAATAGTTGTTCTAAAAAGTAATAGTGATGATGTGAAGTGTAATAGTTGTTCTAAAAAGTAATAGTGATGATGTGAAGTGTAATAGTTTTTCTAAAAAGAAACTGCACAACTATCGAGAATGTATTGAAAGATGCTGATGAAAATGCTAGTAATGAAATAATAAATATTCAAATATTATAAGATATTCTTTATAACCATGTACAGGGAAAATGTAGCGGTGAATGTATTGAAAAGGTGTGTTCTAGCTTTGAAGCTCGATATCTCTAAACTACTTTTTTTTATACATAAGGAACATTTTTTCAGAAACTGTTAGACATAGAAAGCTCATCTTTTCAGGCATTATGTTTATATAAATTATTAACATTTTAACAGGGTCATTTTAAAAAGTATCTATAGTTTTGAAGTTTTGAAGCTATTAGCATGATATTTTTAATGAAAAAATTACTACTGAAAAAAAGTATTTATCCTTCAAATAGTTATTCCGCCAAAAATCACCCATGTTATAATGTGTACAAAACTTCATATAATGTGCTGTAAAGTTTTGAAATAAATACTATAAATAGTTTCTGAGAAAATGTTCCTTGAAATTTTAAGGAACAACGTTCTTCTTTCGTTACATGTAGTATTTTATCAACTATTGGCGGCGCATAAATAAAAGAATCGCACACTGTACGCGAAACTGTATGGTTCAAAAAATTGTAACATTCTTGCATCTCTTATTTCTCAGGGTTTTACTTTTCGAGTGTAACCTTTTTTTTTTTTTTTTTTTTTTTGAGTTTAAGATTTTTCTTTATAAACACTAATATTTGTAGCCGAAACACTGGTGAACTGAGATGTTAATTTCACCACTTCTTTCACGGAAAGTTTTGGAAATATCTCACAAAACTTACAATAAACATTCAACATAATACTTTTTACCACTAGTCAACGGTTTACCAGCCTTATACCTTATGCAACTCGAAGTTGCAGGAAGAAACTCACGTGACTATCTTACACGATTCTAAATAGCAGCCGTTACTGTGTAAACAATATTGCGGAAATCAGCTGACTCGTACGAACAGCATGTTGGGACTTGTAACTCTGTTTAAGAATACAAATCGGTGTCAATTTAACTCTTAGGCATTTGTATTCAACATTATACAATTAAAGAATAAATTAATTCTCTAATTTGGATTGTTACCATGGGATCACATTCTTGCGCGTGTTGTACCGCGGTACACGAGCCACGTGGATCTGTTTTGTCGAGGATCAATCTAAGAGTGAATAGAAATTAGTGTTTGTATTCCCCCTGAGAGAGGAGTCGCTGTTTGCTCGGGTTACGACTAAGCGACAAGGAGATTAAGGTCTGGCCTAAGAACAACTCACCGCATTAACCTCTGACCGACACTTGACAGACAATTAACGAAAAAAAGACTGACGCATACTGTAGGTTTAAGCCATAACCAAATAGTTGCCAACAATTCAAACCAATAATAAAGAATATCTCCGTAATGGTTAGTATTTGAAAAAAAAAAACAGGAACTATGTGTTCAATATATATACATACATCATAGCGGGTGAATAGCTCAGTAATGGTTAGTTTCTGAAAAAAAAAAAACAGGAACTGTGTGTTTAATGTACATGCAGTATGTTTTATGTAACTGAAACTGACCACCATTATTGTCAATATATTTTTGGCACCTCTTTGAGAAACTATCCATCAATCGCAGTAATTCGCCTTGAGAAATATTAGCGATTTTCTGGCGGATGCTTTGTTTAAATTCTTCCATGGTGTGTGGGTTTATCTTGAATGCGTTACCCCATAGATAGAAATCTCAGGGGGTTAGTTCGGGGACTGAGGCCGCTACAAATTTCTACTAATTCCTGAGACACACTTCCAAAGTTCCTCATCGAAAGATTGGCGTTTGATCTGTTTCAGAGTCTTGTTAAAGAAGACAAAAGCATGCTTGCTATGCGATAATTCTCTCTAAAAGGGGGCAAAATGTATTCATGTTTGTAGGGGTGTCAACTGTTGACTCGAAAAAAATGGCCCCATAACACTTTCTCCACTAATGGCGCACCATGCACTAATCTTTCGTCATGAAAGGAAATTTCAAGAATAATGTTTAATTTCTCATAGCTCCAATAATGATTACTTTGAGTACACACATATCCATAAATGTGGAACCAAGCCTCGCCCGTGAAAAATAATTATGCTGTGACACTTTGTTGCTAAGTACAGGACAAAATTATAAATCACTCGTAATAACGGAACTGCACCATTCGCTGTCAACTCAATATTGCACTTCCAGAATAGAGCACAACTGCGACAGAAGCGTGACATTGTCTACAGCAGCAGTGCGGAATCGTGTGTCCACACGCCCAGTGGAAAAACACCGCGCAGCAGGTTCGGAGATTTTTTACTCCTCTGTATAATCGCAGTTTTTTTCTATAAAATTCAAGATGAAGACTTCATTTTTATAAGAATATTTTAAAAACTTGCAGCTATTTTAGGAAACAAAACAAAACATTAATTTTTAATGCAAAGCGTACATTGAGTTGGGGATGTTTAATTAAAAATATTCGTATTCGCCTTGGAATATACTAATTTTAAACACTGGGGACACGCCACACTCACAGGTATACACAGGCCAGTGAAAAATTGTTTTTATTATTTATTTCATCACGGGCTTCTTGGCTGATATTTTAGGTAAAATTTCGATGTCCGATTTTTTGGGGTAAAACACAACAATTCCTCTACTTATTATGAGTAAAACAATTGAAAAAAGAAGCATTTAACACGATGATTTCTGGTAGGAGAATTCTACGCTCGGTTCTAATGTTTAAAACAGGAGCAAGGCAGGTATTACATAAGTTCAAAGAACAATGGTATTATCAAATTATGAATAATCCCAATTCTAAAAGTGCTATAAAGCTGATGATGTTAATCCTTAGCTTCATGTGCAACCGTACGTCACAGGAACGTGTTGCTGTAAATCGCTTTCTGCCAGTGTTTTGGTGAAGATGAACAAGCGCTCCCTTACGACTCAAGCGTGGAAATAAGAGGAGAAACCCCGTCTGTGTATATCTGTTATAGAGGAATGGGAGCACCTGGTTTCACGGCACTGCATATAGCGGTGGAAATTATGCCACACCGCCAGTTCCCCTCCACCAAGCGGTAAACCACCCGACGGCTGCCTGCAAAATTAATGAGTGTTTGTGGCCGGACATCTCGGTGGTCCCACGCTGGGCCCTGTAATCCTGCTGCGGGAGAAACCACTAGGCCCCCAGACCTTACTTTGCACAAACTAACGCACAACATTGGGCTTGAGCGAAAGAATAGCATTTCCAAAATTGCAAGCGGTATTTCCGAGTGTACAATTGTATTAGCAAATTAGATTTTGTTTTAAACAACATAAAAATTGCTTAAACTATAGCACTCTATAGCTTCAAAATAGAAACACTATAGAGAAGTTCAACCTAAACTCATTAAAATGTGTGTTTTGTTGTTTGTTGTTGTTGGTGTTTTTTTTTTTTTTTGTTTTTTTTTTTCAACATTCCTACATCGCGTTAGCCATATTCCCTTCCAAAGATTACAAAGGTTTGCCTATACACAGCCTTTATCCGCTCTATGTAACTAGCCTGAAAACAAATAGAGGGCGTAACAACATTATGAACATTAAAATCTATATAAAACATTCAAGACTTTCGTTAGAATTGTTACACAACACAAGATGATACTAATACAATATAATTGAGTTCCTAAAGTCGGGGTGAATAATTATTTTAAATTGACGTTAAACTGGGTGGCAACTACTAGGTATACTTATCTAAAAGCTTTCGTTGCAAAAATGGAGACGAATGTTAAAGTAACCGCGACATCAAACGCCTTTAAAAGGCCGACACGAATAAAATGCTACTGTAAAATGAAAAGTTAATTAAAATAATTTTAAAAAATTAAATATGATCAAACTTTCTTCATTATTTATGTCTTTATTATAATTTTTTTTTTCAAAATTCAACATAACTTTAATTTAATGACACTATGCTAGTGAGAATATGGATATCTTGTAATGTTACTCTTCGGCAATTAGACTATGATTTAGGGGAGGTAACATACCTTGCTAATCGCTGGCTGGTATTATGCTCGTGAAACAGAGGTCAAGCTTGCAGAGGTTGTGGCTAGATTTCTCAGTATCAACTTAAAGAACTGCGCCTAATTTTAAGCGCCTTCATTATATTATTAGGAAGTAGGTTGCAGTTCTGAGTTTCACATTTGCATTTAAAGTAATAATTCAATTGTCCGCATCTTATTCACTGAAGTAATTGCATAGTGTATAGAGAAGGTATTGCACTCCACCCAAAAATTGGATACCGAGATTTCACCGTAAATATGTTTTAGGCTCCTCTGTATCCAAAAAAAGAATTTTCAGAAAAAGGTCCATGTGTGTGTGTGTGTCCGTGTGCCTGTGAATACGTAAACTCAAAAACGAAAAGTCAGTGGAATACCAAACTTGGTATTTAAGTTTAGTATCTTCCAGGGATGCGACACGAAGATTTTGAGAAAATTTCCTCCACCACAACTACCCTTTACATGGAACTTTTTTGGGAAAATTATGATTTTCTCAAAATGGCTCTAAAGGTTTTGATTAAAATATCGTATATTAAACATATTTACCCGGAAAATAAAATGTATATCTTGACTTTTCTGCAAATAGCCTCTGAAAACCTCTTTATTCTGGATGCATTTTACGGAAGTGTGCATAACTGCTAAACTGCAAGACACGGACAAAAACTTACCACACAAAAAATATAGAGCACGTTAAAACACACAATTTGAGTTATTTACACTTTTCTCGTGGAATTTATCGCTTTTGAGTTATTCCTTGCTTTTGATTTCATCTTTAAAAAACACACTTTTCTAATACGGGAATTTGTCAGCTCCTATCCATACAAACAAAGGAACTTCAGTGACATAGCAACCAGCTTTTGACTATCACTTTAACCTATGGTACTCTCTTATTTCGCTTCTACTTACAAGGAAGCAAGTAATAAGACTATTTCTGCTAATTTTTCCTCGATTAGCATAAAGTAAATAGAAGCATAAGCTTTTTAATAATATTTTGTTGCACAGATATAGAGAAAGTCATGCGAATTGAACACATCAGGTTTTTTCATGTATGCAGAGTCTCGCCTCACTGATTGAATCTTTCCACATACAGGAAAGAAAAAGAAGGTTTGGATTATTTTCGCTGCTCAGGATTGCAATATTATTAGTATGCATTAGAAAATTTGGCTCTGCTAGAATTTAATATGAACTTATGAATGCCGTGTCCAATCAGGAAGATTAATTGGACAGTCCTTTTTGTTTAACCTCAAGATTGTATTTTTTATGCACGCATATGATTCAAAATGTCTCATAAAAACTACAGTTCTTAGATTTCATTTTAGTTAGTTTCAGCACAAAATTTTAGAAAAAAAAAGTCTAAAGCATTTATATTTTAATTGGGATGTAACATTCTTTCTCTTAACAAAATTGTCAAACTAAAAGGTACTGAAGTCACTCTTTACACAAATATTTAACAGCCATATAGGAGTTATACATTGGAATAATTGTCATATGCTACAAGAAATAATAGTTAAAGTTAAGTTTCATAGTAATATGCAAGATTCAAGAAAACGTGCTTTTCTAATACCATAAAAATTGATTTTACTTCCCCTACACCTATCTTGTTGATGAAGGTATACTTACACCCAAAAGTCGGATATCGAGCTTTTAGACGAATACTCTTTTCATGCCACCGAATCCAGAAAATAATTTTTAGAAAACAAATACCTGATATGTGTGTTTGTTTTGTGTGTGTGTGTGTGTGTGTGTGTGTGTGTGTGTAATTGTGTGGTGTAAACGACGTAACTTAAAACCTAAAAGCTCTTGAACACCAAACCTAGTGCTTAAGTTATGTATATTTCAAGATGCGATACGAATATTTTCAAGAAGTTTTCTCCTCCCGAAAAGAAGCCCTTTGTTTTTTTTTTACCTTCTCTAGCCCGCATGTCATGGTATTGTATTCTACCCAAAAATTCGATGGGGAGATTTCACCGGAAATGTATGCTTTGGGGTCCCCTAAGTCCAAAAAAAGCATTTTACAAAGGCCCGTGTGTGTATGTATGTTTATGGGCATGGGCAGCATAGCTCAAAGACGAAAAGACCGTTAAATACCAAACTTAGTATTTAAGTTTGGTATCTTAAAAGGATCAACACGAAATTTTCAAGAAAATCCCTCTACCACAAACTATCCTTTACATGGAAAATTTCTCGAAATTTTTTATTTTCTTAAAAACGGCTCTAATATTTTGATTAACATACCGCATAAGATATTTACATCCTAAATAAAATGTATATCTTGAATTTTCTTGGAATAGTCTCTGAAGATTTCTTGATTCTGGAAGAGTTTTGCCAAATTTTGCTTAACTGCTAAAACGTAAGAGATAGACAAGAACTTGCTGCACAAAAAAAAAAAAAAAAAAAAAAAAAAATGTAGATCCCGTCAAAACACACAACTTATTTCCTCTACGTTTTGTTGTAGAGGTAACCGTTTCCGAAACATTCCTTGTTATTGGTTTCAATTGTAAAGTACTTATATTGTTCTCAAAAAGGAAGTGTCCTTTTTTCTTTTGTTCTACTACTGGTCAAGTAAAGAAGCGATTTGCAATAACAATCACATAACGACAGCTTTTCAAACATTTGACTATCACTTTATATAGCGCATTTCTTTAGTTCCCTTCTGCTTAAAAGGAACAAAGTAATAAGAACGTTCTGCTAATTTATATCGATTAACATTGAGTCGAAAGAAGAATAATCATTGGTAAGAAGTTTGTTTGTAGAGCAGCTATAGAAGGTCACGTGAGTGTAACACATCAGATGTTTTTACATGTATCTTGTACACTGATCCGGGATTATTTTTGTATTAAGTTCACAATAACTTAAGGTACTTCAGGTACTTAAGTATCAGGTGTTTCAGCAAGACATGAAACAAATCAAACATTATACAACAGAAAACATAAAAAACAAAAATCCGATTACTATTTGATCATCTGCAATTAAAGATCCAGGTTTAATTAATTCTTTTGAAGTAGAATTCTTAAAGATAATCTTAATATACCTCAATACATAAGAAAACCAATTTGGCTCAAGGTTCAATTCATCGATTAGTATATTCACAAAGCCAAAAGGAGCTCAGAAAGTGTTTTATAAAGCACGTAAATCATTTCTGAGATTTTGCCAAAGAAAAAACATACTTAGGATTGAGCAGTCAGAAAGAAATAAAAAGTGTGAAGTTTAATATTTGATAGCGTAGTAGGTAATAAGCAGTAGGTCAGACTTAGTGTATGCATTGCTAAAATTTAGTTGCACTCTCGTACACATCTTGCGCTACAACACTAACTCTCTCGTGCTTCAGGTCTTCAGCTAATTCGAATTTTTAATTTACGACGGAAACAAATTTTGCCTAAAACATAAAGCTCTTAATATTCTGGAAGTTGACAGAAGAAGTATGACACAGTTATGCTTTCTTATACTTAGACCAGCCACAGTTTAATGATTATTCATCTTAAAACAATCAACAACCCGGTTAAAACAGTAGTCATTAGCGTCTCATTAAATATTCTCATAAATGTTATGTTGTCCATTCTCGCTACAACCACATACCATGAAAGAGGAATATCTTATAGCGTACTATTGGAGCAGCTAGCTGCAAGCAGAAAAAGCACATCAACACCTTCGTGTATTTTTCGGGACGCCAATAAGAAGCTATATGTTATATAATAGATACTATTAGCATCTTCAATCCCACTGGAATTATATAGAAAGCTTAATTCAGCTTAACTTCTTATGTTGAATGCAAATATCGACTCATACTGAAAACTATTTGATTGTTGAACACCATGTGACGTTAGCTATCTTCAAAATGAAGTTCAAACATTTTAAATAATATATTTTTACAAATCACGTTTGTGCAAATCAGAATAAGTATTGTTTCTCAATCGTGATTCTCTAGATTTGCTGAAGATTTTCGGTATGGCTAATTCTAAACAGAACTCGGTGCTAGTAGCTCATGAAAAATACAACAAAGGTAAATAATAAATAACAGTATGTTTAAATAAATAGGCTTATATCACAGATGTAAATGAAGGTTCATCTTCTCGTCGAAAATTGCCTTGTGTTACCTCTTCCATTCCTTTTTTTTCAGCTGTTTCTCTTTCCCTGCACGTCCCTTTTTGCATTTTCTCCATCATGCATTATTTTAGCTTTAGTAAAATATTCTCTGTTCTTTGTGCATATTGAAGCAGCTCTTAAATTACAGAATTTGTTGTCAGAGAAGACGGATGGCTATATAAAGGAGCACTGACTCGCAGGGAAAAAACACCTTTTAAACAAGGTTCTTTGGTGGAGGACAATACCGACGGTCGGGTTACCCATACATTGAAGAATACGTTGAGAGGAACTAGGAATATGTTGGAAATTTCTGTCCAACGATTCATGTCGTGTCTGTCTTAATATACTCTTTAAGATGCGGTTTAAGTTTAGCAATCTATTAACTCCATTTAACAACTGCTACGCACAATTCTCTATTCTGTTACATTTTAAAAACACCATCTTATTGAGAAGAAGAAAATTATAATCAACGACATCAACAGCCGAGAGAACGGTGTTGTTAGCGCTAGCAATATAGCTAATACCGGCTAAAAGTGGATGCGTTCTTAGTGAGTGCTTCATGGTTTTAAACAGTAACGGTAAATATATTGTTAACCAGAAAGTTACAGAATAGCTCTTAATATCTTGGTATTGGATTAATTGTTTTTTCATACAAACCATGTGTATGACAGGAGTTGGATAGGTAGAGTCAGACTGAAAAATTCAATGCCATAGCCGTGATTTGAACCTCGGATCTCCCGATCTCTAGCCGGTTGCTCTGCCACTGAGCTACCATGGCAACATGCCGGCATGGCATTGAATTCTCAACTGACTTGCATGTTTCCCGGTAAACCACAAGGTGATCTCAAATTACTTTTAGATGACAGCCTCAATAGCGACTTACATAGTACTTTAGACCCAGGATTCGTAGCCAACTATTATGGTCAATTGGTATTGGATTAATTGTTCTTTCACACAAGCCGTGCGTAAGACAGGAGTTGACTGACTCTACCCATCCAACTGCTGTCCTATACCCAACTTGTGTAAAAAACAATTAATCCAATATGAACTAACCATAATAGTTGGCTACACTATGAATCCTGGGACTTAAAGTACTTACAACATTGTAAGTCAATTGGGGTTGTCATCTCAAAATAAGTTGAGATCACCTTGTGGTTCACCGGGAAACATGCGAGTCAGTTGAGAAATTTAATTCTATGCCGGCATGTTGCAATAGTGGCAGAGCAACCGGCTAGAGATCGCTAGATCCGTGGTTCAAATCCCACCTATGGTATTGCATTTTTCAGTCTGATCCTACCTATCCAACTCTTAATATCCTGTTTTTCGCTCTGGCCTCTTACAGCGTATTATCACACATAATTATTTTATACTCTTTAAGTTTCATGAATTATAATTAAATAGATATACTAAAATATCCTAAATATTTTTCATTTATATCATATAAGATAAAAATATAATTTTCTTTTGTGTTTAATATTTTGGTTTTCTTATGTGTTACTTTTAATTCTAAAAGAGACATGTTTCTCGATCTTCAATATTTTCCTATAAGAGGTTAGCTACTATTATGACATTGAAGGAAATTCTTTCTAATGAGAAGAACAATTTTAAATATGAGATATACAACACCATCGATAATTTGTTCTACTTCACGGCACCTTCGGGGTGTTTATATCATCATGGCTCCCAACAGTTTTCAAAATTATACAGGTGAAAATTTGTTTTTTCTTGATGATATCTCTTCAATCTTATTATTCCCCTCTACACGCACTTTCTGCGCAGATGGAATGCAGTTCTTGGCAGGTGGTTGCACCCATGTTGCTCACTGCTAAAACGAGGGAAATGTAATTGTTGTATATGGCGAGATCCGTCATTTATATAGTTTAAACAATTTCATTTAAAATGGAAGTCATACTGTAGATTTAAATTCTATTGCTCCATCTTCTATTAGAATTACTTATTTAATTGATGAAAACTCCAACCCATTTTAACATTAAACATCCTTTGAGATTAGTGATATTGGAGCAATGAATAAGCACACTTCCTAGATATTAATTTGATTTGTATCTAATTCCTCAAAATGAATTATATCCTTATAATAACTACTTGAACAACTTGAAGTCTCGTTAAAGTACCTTCTAATTCAAGCTATTACATCCTCAACTTTACTTTTCTTAACTTTTTCAAAAACTTATCTTTACAAAATAAAATATGTCATTAAAATAATTAAAGAATTAAAACTTCAACAATTGAATTATTAAAACTTTAACTTAAAATGATAACTATCTTATTTTCAATTTTGATCCTTCATCAAATTAACTGGTTAAAAACCAGTATGACTGTTATGAAATTAAAAATATAAACTAGGAATAGATACATTATTATTTTATTGCAAAAAATCTTAAACCAAGAGAAATTTTTTAGGAAAGTAGCAGTAAATAATAAACGCATGTTAAAAAATTAGCCTAATCGTTAAAAAAGGGAACGATAAACATTAAGTACATTTTATGGTGTATTAGCAGCTTAAAATGACATAATGGTATGAGGATATAAATCATAAAGTGAATAATTAGCCACATACACATATAACTCTATCTCACATACGGTAACATGGCTCATAAAAGCGTAAATTAAAACATCGAAAGTGATACATTTAAGCAAAATTGGTGGGCAAATTGTAAATAAAATTAAGCTATAATAACAGTTACAATTAAATCATAATAATATAATTTGTGTTACTCAAAAAGTAACTCAATATAGAAGTTGAGTAAAGTAATTTAGCATGTTTTTGGTATCTTAGACGGTTTACGCTTCCCTTATTTAGGACTGACACCCCCAAGGACTTACAAACGGATACCTAGGGGCCAGAGGCCTATCGGGGAGACAACGGCACGAAACCACAGAATGCAGAACCAGGAAACGAATAGTCGCTCCAAGCTTGAGCGCGGGAAATTGGATGTTATGAAATGAATGATAGGGAAGGTGATGGTGGAGCAATTGGTGGAATGAGTGTAAACATACGTGAAATGTATTACTTTCTAACCAGGTAGCATTTATTACAATTATATTGGTAATTAATTGGTCGCTTGATCGGCTGGTTGGTTCTTCTATCAGACCCCCACAGCCTGGGTCTGATAGAATCCCAAGTCTCTAAGGACTCCAAATCCAATCACCCTCTCACCGAGAACCGTATTTCCAAAGCGCATTCACCACCACGGAAGGTCGCCAACACAACAATTTTTGCCGGGCCTTACAACCCTGAAAGAGACCGGTAGAAATGAAATGGAGATAAAATGAAGAGACAGAAAATTGGGAGAAATAAAGAAATCCCTTTAAATTCGTCCAGTGACTGGGAAAAATCGTGAAAAGCCCATGGATCAGAAAGGTTACTCGCAGGAATCGACATCCCGAGTGCCTGTTTCAGGGTGAGCTAGCTGATTCGAATGATAATTTATTAGTATACATAACGCATTTTTGCATCGGTAGTCTAATGTCTTAAAACAGCTCGAACTGCAGTAAAGCATAAGTATGTCTTGTAGCAAGTCGCTTCTTTACTAATTTATGTAGAAATAAGAATTAACATAGTGGTCACTTAGTGCTAAAGAACTTCGTCGCAATTCCAAATACACATGCTGCCCAACTGAAAATGTGAACTTACATGCCATATAGTTTTAGTTCATTTTAAAAAAAAAATCTGATGTGTTACACACACATGACTTTCTCTAGCTACTCTACAAACTTCTTACGAAAGATAATTCTTCTTTCAACACCATGATAATCCAGATAAACATTAGCAGAAATAGTCTTATTACTTGCTTCCTTATAAGTAGAAGCGAAATATGGGAGTATTATAAGTTAAAGTGAAGTCAAAAGCTGGTTACGTGACTGAAGTTTCTTTATTTGTATGGACACGAGTTGACAAACTCCTGTATGAGAAAACTACAAGTTTTTCAAAGCTGAAACCAAGAGCATGGAATATCTCAAAAACGATCAACTCCTCGAAAAAATTGTATACAACATAAATTGTGTGTTTTAATGTGCTCTACATTTTTTGTGTTTTAAGTTTTTGTCCATCTCTTACAGTTTAGCAGTTATGCAAAATTCTTCCAGAATAAAGTAGTCTTCAGAGGCTATTCCCAGAAAATTCAAGATGTGCATATGATTTGTCAGGTAAATATCTTTGATATACAACATTTTAATCAAAATCGCTAGAGCCATTTTTGAGAAAATCAAATATTTCCAAAAAAAAGTTCCATGTAAAGGGCAGTTGGGGGTGGGGTGATTTTTTGTAAATCTTCGTGTCGCATCCCTGGAAGATATCAAACATAAATACCAAGTTTGGTATTTAACGGTCTTTTCGTTTTTGAGCTATGCTGTCCACAGACACACGCACACACACGGACCTTTTTCCAAAAATGCTTTTTTTTTTGATTCAGGGGGACCCAAAACATGTATTTCCGGTGAAATCACGGTATCGAATTTTTAGGTGCATTACAATACCTTCTCTATCCTTATGTACATTGTACATATGGTGCTAGAGGAAGTAAAAACACGCTTTTGTTACATTACAGCTAATCTTCTCCTCTCATACCTTCTCCATACATTCTTTTTTCATTAAAGCAGATAACTAGGTACTTCCCTCAAAACAAGTTTCTCTCTTATATTTCGATTTTCTCATATGTAGTTGCATATTTATATGTGCTATCACCAGATGTGTGAAAAACAAATTTTAAGCATGATAGTGTCAAATTGTACTCTAAAACATATAGCAAAATATTAGACGGATTGCCATCTCTACAGAATCAAATTGTGATTCACTTCTGCACGTGAAATTTATATTCTGTGATAGGTAAGTGATTGCAAGCAAAAAAAAAAAAAAAAAAAAAAAAAAAAAAAAAAAAAAAAAAAAAAAAAAAAAAAATTATCACCTGAACTAATGTATTTCGAAATATATCTATTTTCGTTTATTTTCTTTCAAAGGGAACTACGTCAGATTGCAACTAAAATACTAAACTTATCTTATTAACATTTGGGATTTAAGATTACACAATGGCACTGATGCTGATGATAATGCTTTCTCACATATCCTATACCAAATATAATCATTTTATTTCTGATTAAAAGTACCAGACTGTCCTCGACATTTAACGTCCCTGTGTTCTGCTGTTCCTTTTCAAAGGGGTGTATTTGGGGTAGAAAGTTCCCAGGCAACAGAGAGGGGACGGCGCAAAAGTCCACTTCCCACTTCACTCCATCCCGAAATGGACTCAGACCTATGCTGACTGTATGGAAATAGGCTACGGAGGGTTACAGGGAAATATGGGTCGTGTGGGGAAGGTCAACCCTAGATGTGTAACAGTTGAGGGTGGCACTGTAGCCTTTGCTCTCAGTGAAAGAACCGCCAAAGTGCTTTAGATGAAACTAAACCATAGCCAAAATAAAATGCTGCTTTATGTTTTGGCCGAGTGTACTTGATAACGACTTATCTCATACAATGGTTTCTACTAATCTAAATTAATCAACAGCAAACACAAAAATGAGCACAGTTTAGTTACATTTTTCCCACGAGTTTAATGTCTTCAAGTGTTATTATTTTTTCTTCTATGATCATATCGGGGATTTTGACTTATGAAAAAACTCATATATTTACTGTAGGTTATTGTCATTAGGCTAATAATTTTATATCATTAAACGCATTCACTCTCACATGCTTACTTACAGATCCTGTTGGGGATAAGTAATAACTCTAGTTAAAAAAAAAAAATCGCTGCAGCCGGGAATCGAACGTGGTACCTCCGGGTAAGAATTCAGTTCACTGACCGCTCCACCACGTAAGCAGGGGTTTTATTCTATACTTTGTATGTATTGTATGTGTGATTTTCAAATATAGGCTGTTCCTGATAATACAAATCAAAACCAAAAAAATAAAACGATTTAACGTAACGTCTCCTATTATATAATCGTCGTCATTTTCTTGAAGTTATACATCGTTAACGACCTTTGATTGCTTTGATGGCTGTTGGATAAAGATGCATGTTTCAAGGTCCCTAACAACTCATTATGTCAAAGTAGATATGGATAAATAGTCAGACTGAAAAATTCAATGCCATAGCTGGTATTTGAACCGTGGATCTCCCGGTGTCTAGCCGGTTTCTCTACCACTGAGCTACCTTGGCAACATATCGCAACGTCATTAAAGCTCTCAACTGATTCGCATGTTTCCCGGTAAACCATAAGGTGATCTCAAATGGTGACTTACAATATCGAAGTACTTTAAGTCCGAGGATTCATAGTATAGCTAGCTACTATGGCCAATTAGTATTAATTTAATGTAAAACAGGAGTTAGATAGGTGAAGTCAGACTAAAAAATTCTTGTCTTGTGTGATAAAAGCAATTAAATTAACAGTAGAGAATTTTTTATACCACCTACAACAGAAGACTCCGAAAGAGATAAGGCTTTTAGAAATGAACGCAAAAGAAAATCTAATGTATCTCATTCAAATAGTTTTCTACCCACTATCGTATATTGGTGTATAGTTTACACAATCCATTCTAACATTCTTTTTCCTGTCTACTTCATGTTAATTGAGATGAACACCTTACACTAACTACAAAGGAGTTACAGGAACCCGAACTCCAGACAACATTTAAACGTGGATTGCTATTTGTTGATCCAGAAGTTTTCCAAGAAAAAAAAATTATGATGGGTTCCATTCACATGACCTTCTCTACAACTCTGCAACAAATTGTTGTTAAAAAGCTTATGCTTCTATTTACTTCATGCCAATTAGAAAAAATAGCAGGAATAGTCTTATTACTTGCTTCCTTGTAAATAAAAACAATATAAGAGAGTACCATAGGTTAAAGTGATAATCAAGTGCTATGTGATTGAAGTTCCTTTGTTTGTATGGACAGGAGTTGACAAATTCCTGTATGAGAAAAGTGGAAGTTATTTAAAGCTGAATCCAATAAGAAGGAAAGTCTCAAAAACTATCAACTGCATGAAAAAACTGTATATGACATAAAGTGTGTGTTTTATCGTGATCTACATTTTTTGTGTAGTAAGTTTTTGCTTATCTCTTACGGTTTACCAGATATGCAAAATTCAATAAAACCTATCCAGAATAAAGTGGCCTTTTGAGGTTATTCCCATAAAATTCAAGATATACATTTTATTTGGCAAGTAAATATATTAAATATGAGAGATTTTAGTCAAAATTGTTAGAGCCATTTTTAAGAAAATCAAAATTTTCGAAACTTTTTCCATATAAACGGTAGTTGGGAGGGATTTTCTTGAAAATTTTCATGTCGCATCCTTTGAAGATACTAAACTGAAATACCAAGTTCGGTTTTTAACGGTCTTGCCGTTTTTGAGCTATGCTGCCCACATACACACACACACATATACACATACACACACAGACAGACGGGCTAACAAGACATTTTTCTAAAAATACTTTTTTTGGATTCAGGGTATCTCCGATGAAATCTCGGTATCGAATTTATGGATAGAATGCAATACCTTCTCTGTACACTATCTACATAGTACGTATAGAGAAAGTAATATTGGTTGCGACATATGTTAGGTTCACATGACTTTCTCTACCTCTTTTGTAACAAACTATTACTTTATCTACTTAATGCAATCAAAATACACATTAGCAGAAATGTTTTATTAAGTATCGTCTTATAAGCTTAAGGGGAGTAAAGCAGTCACAAAGCTAAGGCGATAGTCAAATATTTTTAAGAGTTTATGATGGCCTTGAAATTGCGCACCATATGAATGACCAGATGACAAAAAATAAAAACAATTAACGAAAACCTCTTATTTGAGAAAAGCATTACTATTGTGAAATTAAAACTAAAAGAAAGGAATATTACATATAAAAATAAAATAATGTTTTTGGGGTAATTGTGTTTCAAATAATATATCATATTTATGTAGGAATTTGTTCATCCATAACAGTTTTTACAGTTATGCAAAACTTATCCATAATGAAGTAGGCTTCAGAGATTTCTCGCAGAAAATTCAAGATGTTTTTATTTTGGATAGCGTCAGACTGAAAAATTCAATGCCGTAGCCGGGATTTGAACCACAGATTTCCCGGTCTCTAGCCAGTTGCTCTGCAACTTAGCTGCCGAGTCAACATGCCAGCTTAGCATTGAATTTCTCAACTGACTCACATGTTTCCCGGTAAACCACACAAGGTCATTTCAAATTATTTGAGATGACAGCTCCAATGGCAACTTACAAGTCCTCAGTTGAGAAATTCAATGCTATGCCGGCATTTTGCCATGGTAGCTCAGTGGAAAAGTAACCGGCTAGGGACCGGGAGATCCGTGGTTCAAATCCCGGCTATAGCATTGAAGTTTTTGAGTCTTATACATGACTAATGTGAAAAAAAAACAAATAAACCATATTTTTATTTGTCAAGTAAACATCTTTAAAGATTATCCAAGGAATATCTCAAAAATGGTCAACGAAAAATATATATATTACATAAATTGTGTGTTTTAACTACATTTATTTACTAACCTACATTTATGTATGGGAAGTTTTTGTCTATCTCTTATTATTTACCACTTACCAAAAATTCATGCAAAAGGAAGCGCTCTTTAGATTATTTTCCAGGAAAACTAAAATTTTACATATAATTTCTCATGTAATTTATCTTTAATTCGCCGCAGTTTAATCAAAATCGCTAGAGCCAATTTTGAGAAAATAAAACACTGCAAAAAATATTCTATGTAAAGGGTAATTTGGTGATAGAAGCTTTCAATGTAAATCTTCGTGTCGTATACTTATAAGATATTGTACCTAAATGCCTAGTATTTAACCGGCTTCTAGTTTTTGAGTTATGCTATTCACAAAAACACAGACATATACACAAATATGTTTCTAAATTTTGTTTTCTTATTCATTTGTTTCAAACACGCATTTTAATTGAAATCTAGATATCGAAATTTTGGTTAGAATGCACTATCTGCTCTACACTATGTGGTAGTGTAAGTAAAATGACAAAGTATTAAACAATTTAAATCAATAAGTAATCTCTCTGAAATGCCTGATGATAAAAATTCATTTTAGGAAAATTGGATGCTTTTTTGTTTATTAAAATTTAACCTGCATGTTGCAGTTTTCTAGATGTAAAAATATAGGCATATTAAGTTCCTTCTGCATGAATAAGACAAAGCTATCTGCAGAAAAAGTAACTATTCATTCTCTTTTAAAGAAAAAGAATTACATTTATAGCCTTTTAATCAAATTCGTTGCAGAATAAATAAAAAAAAAAATAAAAAAAATGAGGGAAATTTTCCATGTGAAGTGTAGTTAACTGTTGGGGAATTACGTAACAATGTACGCGTGGCAGTTTTGGAAGATACTGAACATAAATTCAAAGTTTGTTGTTTATTGTTTCATGTTTGCAAGAATTGAGAGCTATTTAAGTGATACAGATAGCTTACGTGTTAGCAAACACTCACGCGAACTTCTACAAACACGCTATACACCAAAGATTGAAATCTTTACAAGTGTACGACGTCACATAACCAGGCGATGCACAGCACTTACTGACGTTGGTTACATTTTGTGCACCTTTAATAATTGATAAAAACGTAGTCATTTTATCTAGAGTATTTCACTTTTCTCATTTTCTCTATAAAAGTTTACAGAAATAGAGGAAGTTCTGAGTTCCACCCAAAATTTCGATTTCAAGATTTCATCGGAAATATGCATTTTAGGGCCCATGCATCAAAAAATAAAATATATAAAAAGGTTGGGAAGGTATCTGTGAAGAGCATTCCATTTTCCTGACTTTCTCTACCTACCCAGAAAGACAGTATTTTCTCTTTATTTCAGGGTAATGAATATAACCATAAGCAGGATAGTTATTATTAATTACTTCCTGCTAAGCAGCGGTGTATAAGAGAAACACTAGGCTAAACCGATAGTCAACTGTTTTAATTGCCGGTTGCTATGTATGCACTGCAGTTAAAATTCCCTTCAACAAAATTTAATAACGACTTCCCTTTAAGAAACTTGTTAAGTATTGCAATTATTAAAGTCAATAGCAAGAATATCTTGGAAATGTTTAGCTCTACAAAAACAAAACTATATGAAAGAAATTGTAGGTTTGACGATATATCTATTTTCTTTAGAAAGCTTTCTCTTTCACGTATGATTTATCAGCTATGTAGAAGTCATTCAGAATTCAGAGGTGGCTTCCAAGAAAATCAGGATATAAATTTTATTTGCCATTTACACTTTAACATAATCAAAAGCCAGTATTTGAGAAACTCAAAAATTTCGAAAAATCTTCCGTGTAAAAAGCAGTATGAGGTATGGTGATTTTCCTAGAAATCTTTGTGTCATACACTTGGAAGGTACTAAACTTAAATACCAAATTTGTTATTTAACCATTATTTAGTTTTTAAGTTATGCTGCTCACACACACGTTATTTTGCACCCTTTACTATAGCTTTGTAGGAGATTCAACTTATAAACCGACAGATTAGTCACTAAACTTCCACTATTTGTATTTTCCATGTGAATGGGTACAGAAACTCCTAAGACCAAGGTTGCGATACAATTTATGAGTTGTCTGCACGTACAATGTACATAGTGTAGTGAGAAGGTGTTACATTCCACAAAAAATTCCATGTCGAGATTTCATGGAAATACATTTTTGGGGTCCCCGGAATACAAATTTAATTGTTGTAGAAACTTTTCCGGTGTCAGGTGTTCGTGGGTCTGTGAATACGATAACACAAAGACGAGAAGTCGGAAAATCACAAACTTAGTGTTTGAGATTAGTATCTTTCAAGGATGCGACACGAAAATTTTGAGGAAAATCCCATACCTCAAACCACCCTCTACATGGAAAGGTTTTTGAAAATTTTGATTTCCTCAAAAATGGAAACAGATCTAGTTAAAACACACGATTTAAGTCACATAAAATTTTTACGTTGACCATTCTTGAGATGTTACTTGTGATTGGTTTCAGTTTTAAAATACTTTAAATTATTCTAAAACCTTTTTTCATACGTGAACTTGTCAGCTTCCGCTAATGCAAAGAAACGGATTTCAATCACATGGCAACCGTTTTTAAAAGATTTGATTATCGCTTTAGATTTGTATGTTACCTATTTACCTCCTTCTTACAAAATCAAGTATTAAGATCATCTCTGTTAATGTTTATCTCGGTTATCATTAGGTAGATAGGAGAATAAGCGTTTTACAATTTCTTACAGAAATGTAGAGAAGTCATGTGAGTGGAACACATCAGACTGTTTTTTTAATTGTGCATAATAAAATAAAAAAAGTTGATGGGAGATTAATACATTCCTGATAATATGTACTTCAAAGATATCATAAGAAAAAAGTATTCCATTCTTATTTCCTGTGTTTCATTCTTTAGCTTTCTGCAGTCAGTATTTGTACAAAAGCTTATTCGTGCTAATCAATATAAACTTTAGAATCAATTGTCTTGTTACTTAAGACTTTTAAGTAGAAGGGAAACAAATGGAATACGCTGCACTAAAGCTAGTCAAATCTTTAAAAAGTTGGTTACTATATGCTTAAAATTCGGTTCTCTTTGCATGGCAAAAGAACAAGGGACGATAAATTCCTTTGAGAAGTTTAACTATTGAAAACTTGAAACCAATTACAAAGAATATTCAGGAAATGGTGAACTTCACGAAAAAAAGTATTATGGCATGAATTGTGCAATTTAACGAGATATATATTCTATGTAGTATGTTTTCGTTTATTTCTTACGGTTTAACACATACGCAAAAGTCATTCAGAAGAAAAAACCACTCAGAGCTATTCCAATAAAGTATTATATAAACATTTTATTTATCAAATAAATATATTTAATATGCGGTATTGTAATAAAAATTATTAGTCATTTAAAAAAATGGTCGAAAATTTATCCACGTAGAGCGAAGTTTTTGGTGGGGGAATTTCTTAAAACCTGCGTGTCGCATCCTTGGAATATACTAAACTACAAAGTTTAGCTTTAACCGACTTTTTGTTTTGGAGTTATGCTGTTCACAGACAGACACACACACACTCAACACATACACTCCTTCACACACACACTCACACCATGCACATAGACACGCACACATGCAACACACACGTGGATCTTTTTCTATTTTTTTAATGGAAGGTACCTTAAAACTTGAGCTTCCGGTGAGATCTTGCTATGAAATTGTTGAGTGGAATAGAATACATATCTTGTCTACCTACATGTACCTATGTACTACTTGGTGAGAAAGTAAATAAAATATATAATAGCATTCACTGAAATTCTTTTTGAAAACCTAGAAATTTTCCAAATTAGATGGTTTATACCATCAGAATGTTTCAAAGTAATTGTTTGTTACTTGTGCAAAGGTAGGGTAAACTTTTTCTGACCTAGTTTAGAAATAATTGTGCCATATCATACAGGCTTTTGAAATATTTGATCATTTTCCGAACACGGCTTTATTGACGCAATGTGTGGGAAAGATTGAACACCGTTGCTAAGTCAAGGAAAGTTAGTGTGAGATCCGCTCCAGGGAAAAAATTCAAAACGCGTACCTGACCTGGGAAGTGGGGAGAATAACCGTTTGTTTACCACTTGATCCTTAATCCAAACAGACAAGGGAAAATTAACATTGTTTATCCGCTGATCTACTTCTGGGTTTGAAACGGAAAGTACAACCCAGCTGCCAGGTACCCGTTGGCTGCCGCTGAAACATTGCCAGCGTGTGACTTTTTGTGCCCGAAATTATAAAATATTTCCGCAGAAAATGGCCATTAAAATGAAGGTTAGAAAATAGTCCCCAAATAATGAGATCTAAAACTAATGTAAATAAATGTAATGGTCTTCCTTGCTCGCAATATGTGACACCTATGACCGATTAAGCAGTCTTCGGCATTTTTCATCAACTTATTCAAGCAGATGGAACAGAAAAGAGACTACAGAACTAGCGTCATTTCTCTATCATAAATTGAACTTATGTAGGCTTGAAGTTTTATTATACGCCAAAAACCATGCGCTAGAAAAAGTAAATAATTACGGCGTACTTTTTATAGTACGGAAATGCTTAACGAAGGGAGACAATTCCAATAACACCCCGCTTGATATATTTAGTACTTTTATTTTTAAATGCTTATTTTAATTTTATGTTGCTTTTTGTTGTTGTTTTTTCCCTGAGGAAAAACTTAAGCGACAAACAGCAGCATATTTACTGCGGACCGCTAAGCACTCATAGTAAGCAACACCACCGGTCGGCTAAGTGCCTCGAATGCTGCAGTACGAGCTGAGAATCGGTTAGGAACTATATCGTTTGTAAATAGGATGTCAGGCAATGTTTGTTTCCTTATCCACAGAATCCCGTCACCCTGACATGCGCCAGCCATTATGTAGCCATCTTGTTTTTGGTAACATGAACAAGATTGTGTTTCCTATGGAGTGACTCCAATATAAAGTTTCACTCTGCCTTCTAGATCAATCGGTGCTTTACACCTTCATCTGAGGCTTCATTCGTAGTAGATATGGATAAAGCTATTGATTTTGCCAATAAAGAACTGAAACCTTGGATGGTAACTAGTTAAACAGACTTAATTGATGATGTAAGCCAGAGGTAGAGAGATGACAGCCACTTCGTAACTTTCACCAGAGACACCCCAAGGATCCATGATAAAGGTCAGGATCATGACAATCAATTTTAACCTTTAATACTGTAAACATAATTGTAGCATACACTTCTATTGCAGGTAGGTGGTTGGGTGGGTAGGTAGGTGCATGAACAATCTCTTGAAATATGAACCATTTAGAGCATTCTGGGTTAAGTGGTTTTTCTTTATTACTTTCTCTACATAGGTAGAGAAGATATTACACTCCACCCAAAACGTCGATACCGAGATTTCACCGGAAATACGCGCTGTAACGTTCCTAGTATCCAAAAATAAAACATGTTTAGAAAAAAGGTCTGTGTGTCTGAGAAAACAATAACTCCAAAACGAGAAGTCGGTAAAATACCAAACTAGATATTTACTTAAGTTGGGTATCCTACCAAGGAGCCGGTCCCCAATGGCCGCGCTCGCCAAAGCTTTGGTGCTTCGTAGCGTTGGGGATCGTAGGTTCGAGTCCCGCCTAGGGCATGGGAGTTATATGTTTGTGTTTATGTGTGTGTTGTAAAAGTAAGAAAACAGCAATCCAGTAATAATAGAGAAAAACAAGGTAAAAAAAAAGGTAAATATAAGTAGGGTATACAGTGCCGGAGTCCCGGTCAGACTCCGGTACCGTATTTAAGAAAAAAAAAAAAAAAAAGGATGCCACAGAAAGATTTTGAGGAAAATCTCTCCAGCCCAAACTACCCTTTATATACAAAAAAGTTCATAAATGTCGATTTTCTCAAAACACACTCAAACTATTTTGATTAAAATACCATATATTAAAGATATTTACATGACAGATAAAATGCATAGCTTCAATTTTCTGGGGAAAATCTCTAAAGACATGTTTATTTTAGATGCATTTTACTGTACTTTGCATAACAAGTAAAACGTAAAAGATAGATAAAAACTTAACTACAGAAAAAAGCTAGTTAAAATACTCAAATTATATCCTATACATTTTTACGTGTATTTGGCCATTTTTTAAATGTTTCTTGCTATTGTTTTCAGTTTTAAAACAAACTTTTCCAATACGGTAGTTTGTCAACTCTGGCAATGCAAAGAAATGGATTTCAACCAAATGGCAAACCATGTTTTAAAAGAGTTGACTATTGCTTTACCGTAGTGTATTTACCTCTACTTACAAGAAAACAAGTAATAAGATAAATCTAATTCAATTAGCCCGAATTAGATAGAAGAATAGCTCTTTTAACAATATTTTATTACAGAGGTGTAGCGAAAGTCATGTGAATGAAAATACATCAGATTGTAATTCGATTTAATAATCATGGTTAAGTTTTGCCTAGTAAGGTAGAAAATATATGTTACATTTCCTTATATATAAATCTTGACTATAAGCTGAATTACTTATATTACTGGCTGAAATTTTATAAGACGGCATTTTTCACTGATTTTTCCTTACGGCATTTAGCCTTAGGTTGCACGTTTTCAATATTCGTGCGTTTCTTAGGATTATTAAAATTATTGCACAAAGATTTAATTTAAACTCTTAGGAATCTAGAAAGAAAGCAGCAACGATGGAAAGAAAGAAAGGAAGAAAGAAAAGCAACTGAGAAAATACTTTAAAAAAGCCCAGTTTGCGGACCACAAATACCACAGTTTACAATGGTAATTTTTTGTGAATGTAACTCTGTCTTTCACGTTGACTCATTGGGACAGACTCGTCAGAGTCAATGCTATTTGCAGAGAAAAGTAACAGGAGTTTAAGTAACAAATGTATCCTTGTTGCCCGCCTGGGTAGTGTGGTGGTAACGTGTCAGCAGGTCGTGAGCTCGAATCTCGCTTAGGGTGAGATACATGGATAAGGGTTTTCTCGGGGTTTTCCCTTATCCTGAGAAAACGAATGTCCCCGAGATCATTTTAGCATCATTTCACCAATTTCATTCATCGTCCGATATGACCAACCAGGTTAAACGACGTTAAACTACAAAAAAAAAAATCCTTGTTTATTCTCAGTATCCCACATAGCTAAAAAAGAGAAAAAAGCCAAATCTTCTGGTTTGATGCTTTTGCTATTGTCCATGCTCACTGTTATTTTATAAGTTATCATGTTTTATTTTTGTGCATGTAAAACGTCATAAACTTTTTATAACATCGAAATTTTATAATAAGTGAGTGCCCAAACGTGGAGCAAGAGGAGGGGTTCATTTCGGCTAAAACCTGAAGCCACGATATCTCAGTCGTGAAGCTGTCAGTGCCTTACGTCGGAACGCTTGCATCCCACTTAATTGGTGGAATTATGTTGGCACTTTCAGGGAAGAATGTAACATTTGGTGTGTTCCATTAATATAACTTTTTCTATCCGTTCTGCAAGCATTATCTACATAATGCTAATGAACATAAAAATTACATAAAAAAGTGATCGCAATTGTTAGCTACTTTTAAGTTGGAGGAAAATAAGGGTATGCACTAACCAAAACGACAGTAAAATGTTTTAAAAGCTGCCTCTATGAGATTGTATTGAAATTCGGTTTTCTTTTCATGGTCAGGAGTAAAACAAAAGCGCTATGATACATGTTAGGGATTTCCATTTGAGAAAAGTTAAGTTATACAAAATTGAAATCTATAACAAGGGGACATCTCTGGACGCTGAGCTCTACAAATATGTATATTGTGCATTTTAATGAGATCTACACTTTGTGTAGTAAGTTTTTGTTTAAATCTTGCGGTTGACCAGTTATGCAACCTAACCAATTATTCAGAATAAAGAGATCTTCAGGGTCTATTCCCATTAAATTTGGAAAATTCATATTTTTTTAATTTATTATATTCTTTAGTATACGGCAGTTTAGTCATATTTTTAGAAAATCGGGAATTTCGAAAAATGTTTCTGCAAAGAATAGTTTAGGACGAAGGATTTTTCTGATTTCTTCGTGTCGCATCCTTGGAAGATACCCAACATATACATCACGCTTGGTATTTAACCGACTTTTCGTTTTAAAGTCACGGTGTCAAAAGCACAGAAACAAACACACACAGACCTCTTTTAAAATAAGATTTTTTGGATGAATACTACATATCAAAATTTTAGGTGGAATGCAATAGTACCTATTTACGTGCTAGAGAAAGCGAAAAGTAGTGTCTTTCTTTACTGTAGATAGATGGAATTCTATGGCTCATGGGACAAACTGTGCATATGTATAAATCAACTTCGTAACAAAGAAACATAGATATTTACGCAACGCAACACAATAGTTTCTTCACCTCTATAAACTCTGAAAACACAAACTCTAAATAGGCAGTTAAATGTCCATGTAATAATAAACAACATTTGAAATTGCAAAATCCTTATGCAATTTGACGAAAGGCAATTTTGACAAACATTGCTTGGAAATCGTGCTGTGATAATAAGTATGGACGCGTCTAGTGAAGAAGAAGAAGAAGAAGAAGAAGAAGAAGAAGTGTAAATTGTCACTTGCACCGATCAAAATAAAAACAAAACAAAAACAAAAAAACAACTTATTGAAGTTTTATAATCAATTTCAAGCATTAAATTAGACATAATATTTATGTCAAACTGGGGTAATTTATATCTGAAATAAAACTAAACAATAAAATATTTTTATTGTTTATAGTTTTGCAAAGTTGAGAACATAATTACAAGAATCCCTTGTTTTTAAAAGAGATTTTGTGAATAATGTTAGTATGAGATACTGGTGGCAGTCCGAATGTCAAACTTATGAAATAATTTGAAATTATTATGAGCCCCTTTCTAGCGCTCGACTCCTATTGCATCAAACATAGTGCAGTATATGTGAATGTCAATATCAAATTATAGAATAGAAATATTTAAGTACAAAAGAATTATTGCAGTCAATGCATTATATTGAATCTTTTCGCGTCATTTTATTCAATCAGTAATAAATAATCATTCCAATATAAATAATTTCATGAAAAAGTAGTAGTTGTTTGTCTGATTTGATTTTGTTGCTGTTATAACAGTCTTTATATAATGTAGTTTGAATTCTAGTTAATTTTTCGATTATACTATTTTTACCTCGTTTCATTTGTGCAAGCATAATAGTTGTAATTATTTGAGCAGTGTCAGAATATGTGAAGTCGCCGTTCCTTTGTTTCTTCACGAGGGCGTGAAAGCCTAAGTAATTACGTTTTTTTCTTTGGGCAATGTTACGATAATCTTTGAGAAATATTCTTGAGAGTAGATAATTGATTTTGTAAAATAGGATGGAATTTCGGAATTTGTGTTCAAAATGTTGTGTACTAAGTTAGGTCGAATTCGGTGCATAGCTGTATAAGTTTATAAAATATTTGTTCACACGCATAAACATACACGCACTAACTTATATTAAGATTACTATTTCCCTTAGTAAAATAGTGCTCATAAACATTTTTATACATTTTATGGCCAATGTCATCTATGTTATATTTTGTTTTCACCGTTATAGATCGACCGTTTTTTTATTGAGAAAAACAGCTTAATTGAGTTAAAATATCAGATTGAGTAACTTATTTGATATAAACTTTGGAAACATACCTCAAAAACGTGTATTTCTAGTGAAATCACACTAACGTATTTTTGGGTGAAATACATTACTACTCTCCCTACTTATTATAGGGAATAGTAGAAAAAGCAAAATATTACCCTATTGTTGTTATTTTTATTGAGGATAGTGTTTGTCGTTTTCAGTATTAATTACGAATGTTAAATCTAATTTTGTTAACTTGTAAAACGTCGTTGCTAATTTGGAGAATGAATAACCATAACATCGTGTAATATTAATGGGTTGTAAACTAAACGAAAACTAAATTGAAGACCACAATACTTATGTGTCTTTAGATTTGTATTTAATGACTGAATTGGAATATTGATTATTATCGAACTATATGCTCAAGAATCAGCATCAATCATCTCGCTTCTAATTTTTTGGGCTGTTGTTGAACCATCATTACTTTTACGATGAACCATGAAATGCATTCATAATTTGAGTTGATAATACAAGATTATTACAGCACTATACTGCAAAACGAATAGGAGTCACTACATTGCAGACTACGAGTTTGAATTAGAAATCTGAAAGAAATGGGGAGTAAGCGACTGATTCAGGAAAATTTGTAATGACTTTACCAGAATAACTCTGGCAAATTTAATGTAAATAGGTTACATCCATCAGCTCTTCTCTAACACTAATATTTAGCTTCTAAGCAGGTTTCTGGAAATTGAGTATTAATATTAATTTATAATTTCCTCAAAAGCAAGCATTAATATGACCTTTACTATGTCGGTTGGTTAAATGGTTAGTCGACTACGTGTTCGGCTACATTCATTTGAGAACGAATTAAAGCTCTCTGAAGTAGGCACATGTATAATACCTATTACTATGTAGAAGATAAGTTTTGAACACCATCTTAAAGGTGTGACGGATCTCTTCCTTATTTCTATACCTAAATAGATAATAATGAGCAAATAATTTGACTATTCGTAGAGATTTAGTAGAGAAATTTTGTCCGCCTCCTAATAGCTTTATCATAATGAAGTACAAATTTCGAGTCTAATGTATTTTTAACGGCTCTGCGTTAAACCACTTTTTTTTTACGTGCATCACCTAATGGCCAGCTCCTGTGTTTAGTACAACTGGCAAACCACCAACCTGACTCACGTGACTCACACTGAGGAAACGAGGAACCGATTCCTAAGCAAACTTTCCATTACACAATGAATGGCTTTAGATATGATGCATTAGCAGATATCCATTTATTTTATGTAATAAATGGGGAATCTGTTCTTCTAAATAGCCTTTCCTAAAGACGAACGCTTATTGCAGTGTACCTAAGAATCAATTCCGTGTGCTTTTAATTCCCGATTTGAAGGTATTTAAGTATGGATGTTTAATTTAAATGTATCACCTTTGTGTGAGCAAAAAGGGTCATTTTATATTAAGGAACGGAAATGTAAATGCTTGATGTTGGTTTGAGTTATATATTTGTTCAGTAAAACCAAATTTAAACACAGATAATAGTGTTGTGTTCTCAATATTTTAAGTGTACACTGAATGCATTGTGAATCTAATAAGATAATGTTGTACGAAAACAAAAATGTGTAGTTATTTAGGTTGAAGCTTCATACTTACAACCGGGCGTGGCAAAAGGCAGAGAGCAGAAAAGTGTCAACCATGTGATCTATTACGTAAACAACCACCGAATGTCTGAGATAGGGAATAGTAACTTTGCTAAAAAATCGTGAAATGTTACTCATGAACACAGCTTCAGATATTGCGAAAAAACTGCAAATACTGGATCGTTACATAGTGCTCAAACGCTGATAAAATAGTTTCACTTATTAACATTCCACTACTATATAAATTAAATTTCCACCCAATTGAATATTACTTGAGCTTTAAAGTTCGCTACTGCCTTCAGTCAATGGAGTTCCTTTGGCCTCCTTTTCTCTTTTTGCGGCTGGTTCTGTGCACTATCATTCATCGGTTCGTCAAATACCTGCCTCTTGGGTTTAAGCTGTGTTAAGCGATTTCCTTTTTGATCATATTCTGAATCTTAGTAGACTTTGCGAGAAATTACTAAGCACTGCTAAGTCAGCACCGTTTTCTCATACACTGCAATTGAATTCCATTAGCGTCCGGGCTTTTCCACAGGATTGAAAGCTGAGAGTACGCAACATAAATAATGACGTAAGAGAAAAACAATGGTACGTTACATTAAGTGAACTTCTCTACGTATGCTGCAACAAACTATTCTCTTTAGCGTTACGCTAAACAGTAGCAGATATGGTTTTATTACCTTGTGCAATTCGCTAAAGCGACAGCCAATTCTTTTACAAGTCGGTCGCTATGTGATGGTGTTGGAATGCTTTCTCTTTGCTTGACCAGGAAACATAAAAACGAATATATTTGAGAAAAGCAAGGTATTACAAAATTTAAAGCACTAACAAGGAATATCTCAGAAGTTGTTTACAAACATTGCATATGATTTATATTGTGTGACAACAAGATCTACGCTATTTGCGTAATCCGATTTTTTTTGTATCCGTTAGAGTTAATTAGTTATGCAAAACTCATCCAGGAAGTACTCTCAGAAATTCAAATGTACGTTTTATCGATGGAAATATATTAAACATATTGCACTTTAATCAAAACGGTCAGAAACATTTGTGAGGAAAACAAATTTTTGGAAAAAATTTTTCATGCAAATGTCAGTTTGGTTTGGGGGGATATTATCTTTATGTCAAATCCTTTAAATGTGCTCAACTTCAATACTAACTTTGGTATTTAATGGAATTTTCTTTTCGAGTTGTTATTCACAGCTACACACACGGACCATTTATAAAATTAATTTTCTGGACTTCAAAACATATATTTCCGGTGATTAGATGGAATAAAGTACCTTCTCTACTTACTATATGCATTGCATGAACATGGTGCAAAGATTAAAAGTGATTTTTATGGAGTGAAGGAACCCTAAACCTTTTATTTCAAGTGAAATTTTGGTATCACATTTTAGGAGGTATACAATGCTCTCTTTACTCACATTGTGCATTGTATGTATGTGATAGAGAAAATAAAAGTTGTATATATATGACTTATATAATGTTCTTTTTAACAATCTACATGTGTTGTATATTTATATGTTGTTTATCTATTAATGTTAATCAGTTATACAAGAGTAATCCAGAATGACAGGGCTTCAGAACCTACTTTTTAGAAAATTCAAGCTATATATTTCATTTTAAATAGGAATATCTTAAATACATAATATTTAATCAACTTCGTTGCCGCCATTTTTAAAAAAATGAAAGTTTTCAAAAATGATCTATTTGAGGGATACGTTTTATTAGGCGGATTTTCATGGAAATATTTGTGTTGCATCCTTGGAGGATATAAATCTAAATTTCAAGTTTGGTATTTAAATGAAGTTTCGTTTCTGAGTTGAGCGTTCACACACACGCACACGGACCTTTGCTTCTTTTCTATCAAATGATATTAGTTTAAATACGCCTTCGTTGTGGGTATAAGTGGATGTAGGAAGGCGTAGAAGTAGTCAAATGTTTAAATACCTTTTCTATGCCATTGCGGGTAACAAAATGGTGACGACACTTCAAGAATCTGATGCTTTATATTCGTATCACTTTCTCTGCATATTATGGAACAAACTATTTCTATATAAATCTTATGTTTCCAGCTACTCTGTATATCTATATAAACATTTATAGAAAGACTTTTACTACGAGCTTCCATGGTGATACGCAGGAATAAGTGAATATTTAATTTGACCTTTCAAGCGCTGGTCGCTATGATGTATTAATATGCCGCTCTCTTTGCTTGACTATGAAGAGAAAAATTAAATTTCCACTGGAGAATATATATATATATATATTAAAATTGAATGCAATAACTAGGAATATTTTGGAAACGGTTAACGGCTCAAAAATAAATTGTGTGTTTTAACAATATCTATATTTTTTGGTATAGTAAGCTTTTCTTTCTTTCTCTTTGTTTGAGTTATAAAAAAGTAGTTCATAATGAAGAGAACTTAGAACTATTCCCAATAAATTCAGAACAGACATAATGTTTGTCATTTATTACCGTCAGCACACCGTAATTCAATCATAGATTCTAGAGCTATTTTTAAGAAAATAAAAAAAAAAAAAACTAGAAAATCTTCAATGGCAAAGAGATTTTCTTGTAAATCTTCGTGCTGCATTCTTGGGGAACCAAGTTTGGTATTTATCGCCTTTCCGTTTTTAGTTGAGCATACTTATGCGTGGGCATTTTTGTGGATCTATTGGTCTTGAAAACATTGCTTCCGTTAAAATCTCTATATACAATTTTTGGCTGAAATGCAATTTATTTCTTCTTTTACCTAATTCTTATTTTTAATTTTTGTTGAATTTATATATGAAAATGTTAAGTTTAATTTTGGTGTTCAAGCAATTTTTATTAAAAGAGGAATTAAAATTAGATTATTTCAGATTCTAATCTTCAATACCTCCTCTGCCTATTATATACGCACATATACTTGGTATAGAAAGTAATATATGGTTTAATATATGACAGGTAATAATATATGCAAATCTATTCACAGTTCATATATCCTTGTTTCTCATTTTCTTAGAATTATGAGGCCCATCTGATACAAAAATGCACTGAAGTAGTCTGGAAGTCTAATTTATCTATGCATCTTAGGTTCACTATTAATGGTAAATATTTCAAATAATCACAGGATCTGTTTATTCCATGCTATGCGATTTATTAACAGGAAATGTATTCATCTACAGAACAGTAAATAAGGGTTGCGAAAGACCACATGACGTTATTGCTGGTTTACTACTGATACCGCCGCCTTACAACAGCTGCACTAAATCCAAGCAACCTCCATTAAAGCTCTGGGTATTTACCCTCGAGGTTGTGTTCATCAAGCAAATCTCTGAAGCGAGAGCACTGCTAAGGTAGAAATGTAGGTCGGATTATTTGTTTAGCCTCTCTAGGGCACAAATTATGCGTAATCAACATCTGTGCTAAGCCCTTGGTGCTGTGCAGCAGAAAATGGTGCATATATGTACGTTGTACCTTCTTCAGGTTGAGAACTCAACGTTGCATTTTCGTGGAATTGTATGATGTGAACTGTTGGAGAAGAACTGTGAAATAAGTTGGTATGCCTGGTGGGTGATTTTATTGTCCATTAAATTATACACAGATCTTGTAGCAGTAAGAACACACTCATGTTTGTCGTGATTGTAGAAAGCACTGCTATAGTTGTCCCTCTACATTGTAAAGCGAGAAGCGATAATGCATTCCCTCCCCGGTTTTCGACTTAGGACAGACCCTGATGCAATAGGTTGCATGCGTTGTAAATCCTAAGGCTGCAACTTAAAATATGTTGGGTGACAAATTTCTTCTACCTTATGGTGTCTGTGGTTAGTGGTTTCCATATTGACTTGTACTACCTATTGCTGAGGTTTCAAACCCGGCGGATGTAGATGTATTTTTTTTTTTTTTCGGGCGCAAAAATTCTTAGCATGACTTCCTTTGGTAGGAAAGTAAAGCCGTTGGTCCCATGAAATGATTAGTTGGACCTTGAACCTGAAAGAAAAGGTCTCTTGGCAAAATTTGCCATGATTAAGCCCTGATTTAGTCCCATAGTTCCACCTTGGGCGATGAGTTGATCCCTTGTCCCCGTGTGCACATAAATAGTGGACAATTCACGAACTAGAAATTCCCTGATCAAGAACCACTGTAAGATGAATCAATATACACCTTGAAAAGCTTGATGGAATTTGAATTGAAATTGTAACACTCATCTTTGGATCTTAAACGCATAATTGATTTTTTACGGTAGTGCGCAGCATATAAGAAATGAGAATTTCAAAATGTAATACGAATTTTAAATTGTATGTTTCGTATTTATACAAGTAGTATATCATTTTCTGCATTTTAATTAGCTTATCCTAAAAGTAATTATACGAAATTAATCTTTTTAGTCATTTTAAAGCATTTAAAACTATTTTCATTATCCTGGCTTTACGTTCACACACACACACACCCACCCACACCCCCACATATATACACACATCTCTATTCAGGCCTCCCTCCTTAATTTTTTATTCCAAATATATTAGGCATTTGTTTTATTATATTCATAGAGAGTAAATGACTATACCAAATTTTTCTCAACCTCTAAATGTAACGCATTTAGAACAATAATCTGTCAGAAGTAATTAATAAAGATAATGCAATAAATTATAGCATATTAAAACACTGCAGCTGTTTTCATGGTCATTGAGCATGCTGATGTTTTTTTCCCCTTTGACGAACCTGTTAAAATACGAGTGTCCTTCGAGCAACCTTATACCTATATAAGTAGAGATTAAACCGTAGTAAATTTAATTTGCGTTCAGAAATAAAAGGGTGATTTCTGTGTTGTTATAAGAGAACACGAAACAAATAAATCGCATATAACCCTCCAGCAATGTCGCTTTTAAAAGCTAATGTCATGTTTTGTTTCAGAATGCGTCAACTTTCACGTTTCGCCTGTGTAGGCATTTAATTGTAGCTTAGTGTGAAGCCTGGGCATGAAAAGCCCTTCGGCACCTGTTCTATTGTTTGAAAGTTATGACGTGGTTCCATGCCATTCAGCCGAGTTTCTGCGCCATCTGGATAACTAAGCAAAACCTGACCTCTTTTATATGATTTCAAATATTCCTACAGTAGCTGAATAAAAGCCACAGCATATGACTCTTTGCTCTTCATTATTTTTGTTATACTGATTCACCTCTTCTCCAAAGTAAAGGTGACAATTCATCAAAGAATGAAATAAAATATTGGTTAAATATTGATTAGATGGCCTGTGTGCCATGTCACATACCACCAACTTAAAGCACTCATACCTGAAAGATATCGAGGCTATTACATGAAAGCACCCTAACATTCGACTAAGTGACAAGGGGAACCACGAAGAGTGAGTGCTCCACGGTATCACTGCGAGTCGCATGTGTTACTACGATCCACCTCCCTAGTTAAAGTGATAATGTAAGTCACAGTATAATAACAAAACGGATTTCCCTAAGTGCTGTGTGCCCTATGAAAGCATACCATTTCAAAACAAGCTAAAAGTATCTTCACCAATTGTAAAGAAATTATCGAACCCTACACATAACTGTTGCATTCACAAGGTATTATCCAGCTTCTCTAATTTATTTTATACAGGGAGTTTGAAAACTAAACCAAACAAAAGTTGTGTACGTTGTGGCTCAGATCTTATTAAATAAAATAGTATAGTTTCTAGCGTGAATAAAAATTCATCGACAAACCACATTAAATTTCATCATGATGAAACAGAAACAGCCTAAATGCCTTGGTCCTCGCTAACGGAGGTAGGTAAGGTAATTAGGATGAGAAGCAAGGAGTCGCGTGCTGTAGCAGTTTTTTCGTAAACATACCGACATGCTGCACTGTAACTAGGTAACATTAAGTAAAACTTTGTCTTTGAAACTCTGCTAAAGAACATACCTTAGTTATTTGTTTATTCTTCCAGCATAGAATTTCATTATAACAGACAGTAAATGTAAGGAAATTACTGGGAATATAAGTTGTAATACATCGCCGCTAATACTATGTTTTGAAGTAATTCAACGTTAGTGATCTTGGGAATGGAGGCAAGGAATTGTTACAGGCCACAGTTAAATTCTTTTTGCAGTAAGGGAAGACATTTATTTTATTGTCTTTAATTCGTATTGTAAATGAAACATCTGCACATTTATCAGAAAGCTATTGATGATATTTAAACTGTTTTTCAAAGTTTATCAGGATAATTACAAATAATTAAGATAACAAATACATATACTCGTGATTAGGGTAGACTATTTATGTTTCACATTCAACAACAAACTCGAAACCATCCGAGTTATCAGCAGTCTTTTGAGGAGGTGATTAGGGTAGACTATCTACGTTTCACATTCAACAACAATACCGAAACCATCCGAGTTTATCAGCAGTCTTTTGAGTAGGTGATTAGGGTAGACTATCTATGTTTCACATTCAACAACAATACCGAAACCATCCGAGTTTATCAGCAGTCTTTTGAGTAGGTGATTAGGGTAGACGATCTATGTTTCACATTCAACAACAAACTCGAAACCATCCGAGTTATCAGCAGTCTTTTGAGTAGATGATTAGGGTAGACTATCTATGTTTCACATTCAACAACAAACTCGAAACCATCCGAGTTATCAGCAGTCTTTTGAGTATGTGATTGCCCTTTGTCCCTTTAACTGAAAGCTAGAAAAGGTTTCCTGAAAACGAACAAGGGGAAACCCGTTTATTTTCATAACACTGCTTGCCAAGACCAACATATGAGAGGTGGGTAAGTGGACATCACAAATTAGGTTTTCCCTATTTTCAAAAATATGTAATTATAAATGTTAAATAAAATAGTTTCGAAGCTGCCACATCAAACTTTGGACTAGTTCAGAGCTTAGGGACTGTTATATTCCTTCAATGACGTTTCAAAAAGCAAGTATTACTTCTCCAAGCTATGTTTAAGAAAGCTGAGTTTTCTATATATTTCAATAGTTTTACTACACAATTTGTTGTAGTCATAACAAGGGGGATAAAGGAAACCAAATCGATAGTCAAATGTTTTAAAGCTGGGTGCATGCTGGCCTTTACATTGCATATTCTTTCAAAACATCGAGATAAAATCTGAATGGCGTACTTCTTTAATATAATGTTGAAAGTGCTGAAAAGCTTAAAGCAGTAAGAAGTATCTCGGAAATGATAATAGTTTGATAAAGTTATTTCAAACTTATTGCATTTTAAAGGGAGCTACATTTTTTTTTGTTTTTTTTGTTTTTTTTTTTTTGTTTTTTAGTTTATCCATTTAACAAAATGATACAAAAGTCCTTCTACTATAGAGCACTTCACCAGCTATTCACGGAATATTGAAAATATCAATTTAGTTTTCACATTAATAGCTCAAGATATGGTATATAAAAAAAATACTAAGATTTATTTTTGAGAAAATCCAAAAAATCTCAAAATATCAATGCAAATGGTAGTATAGGGTGTTTGCATTTGTAAACACCATTTGTTGCATCTTTGAAAGATGTTTATTTTAAATAACAGATTTAGTAATCTATCGAACCCTTTTTGAAATTCTGCTGTTCACAGACAGATAGAGAGAAAGAGAGATGTGGAAATAAATATACCTGGGTTAAAACGTTTTATATACTAAATTTTTAGTATTAGTTTAATGCTGAAACTGTAATATATATATATATATATAGGCAGAATGTATATTCGTGTAGTATCTTAATTTTAACAAGTAATTTGCCAATATTAGTTGTAATAAGTTTTTCATTAATTACTAAAGTTCCTCTTTTTTCATCATTTTCACGATGGAAAGGTCAAGTCGATTGTTATAAATGTTTGTAGGTAGCAACATCAGCTACATATAGAGTTTAATTACTCTTTCCAAACCTGAGTTGCCAGTATGACATTAAAATTAAGAACAGAAATTCCTTGTATATTTTATTTCAATTTATGTGCAGTTGACATTTTGCAAAAAAATACATTCACTTGCAGATATTGAATAGATAGATGGTAACGTTTTCGAAGTAGGCCTAACCCATATCTGCTGATGTTGACTTGCGTATGAATTAAAAGATTGTTTAAGTATATTTAGAAGTACAACGCTTCTGGTCACTTATAAAGTGTACATAAGATGAATAAAATTTTCGAAAGTTTCCATACACATTTGTGTATTATTAAACGCTTTAACAAAATCTGACATTATATGTATTAATTTTATAACAGCTTTAAATAATCACATGACATGTAGGTAGAAGACGAAGAATCCGAAAGACGGAGGAGGTTGAAATAAGAGTAGTAGAAAGAGAGAGTGAGAGGCACAGACAGTAAGAGAAATAGGATTAGAGGAATCTCCACAGCTATGGAACAAGAGCGAAACGGAATGGACTTCTCATGAGTAATACGAATATGTATATATGTGATATGTAATCTTCCGCTGCTAGGCGACTAGGCAACTTAAATAAAAGTCGCTACACAGTTTCATACAAAATATTAATAGACTTTCAGTTTGTTTAGACTACACTTTAAATTGTATGATGGGTTGTTTAGATATATTTTACAATAACTATTTTCAGTTCTTTTGTTTTAATAATACAAGTAACATTAATACTGCTACTGAACTATTTGAGTTTTGTACATTAGCGAAATGGCCTACTATGGAAACACCTGCACCATAATTATATTCACAAGTGTGGACAGTGATATGGCCGCAAATATGTTAATGCTTTAAGCGAATAGCAGAGAATACAAACTAAGAGATAAATACATGGGAGATCATAAGCAACAGAAATGTGCATAATATCGTAAATAGCATCTTATGTATGCAACGGTGTAGAGGTAAAGCAAGCCAACTCCTATCGAGTTGGTCTTTCAGCACAGAGCATTAATAAAAACAACAGCGGAGAGAGGTATGTGAGAGAGGTCGGACGAGTGTGAGAGAGATGACACTGGCTTAAGAAAGAGACAGAGATACATAAGAATTACCTAAGATGTGATCAGCAGCACAAGGTATTGGAATAGGTGACAGTTTGTGGACAGAGATGTGGCTGATTTAGGAAAGAGATGCAGAGGAATTCCCAAATATGCCATCAGAAGTGTGACAGCAGACGAGCAATTGAGCTCTTGCAACGTCATGTAAAGCGCCAATAAAAATAAATGATATTAATTATTGGTGGAGGGATAATGTGAAGAATATGAGCAAGCTTCGCGTTAATTGTTAAAGTATTTTTAGGTCAAGAAAGAGATTCAGAACGCCTAAAAAGTGCGAACAAGTAAATAATCTTGCCAACTGCATTTATACTTTAACATCTAGAATAAAATTCAATTAATAAATGAAAGACGGTTACCTATATTATTACTTTAACCCATTACTGATATAAAATTCGATACAGATATAATTATTTTACAGCACGAGATCACAGCCGAAGGAACTTCGAACCAGAAATAGCCAGAAGGCCAGCGGAGCAGACGTGCTAACTTTCTCACCACAACTGGGGTCTCGATCTTGCCATAACTTGAAAAAAAATACAACCACTGCCTGGGAGATTATATGATAAGTATTAAAAAAAAAAAAAAAAAAAGCGTATGTGTTACACTCACATGACTTTCTCTAGCTGTTCTATAAACTTCTTACATACGATTATTCTTCTCTCTGCATCTTGCTAATCGAGATTCTCATTAGCACAATGTTCTTATTACTTAGTTACTTATAAGCAGGAAAAAATAAGGGAATGCGATTGTCATTACAAATCCCTTCATTTCTTGGCCAGGAGTAGAACAAAAGAAAACCGCACACTCCCGTCTCTGAAAAGTATAAGTACTTCACAACTGAAACTAATAACAATGAATACCTCGAAAACTGTAAGCTCCACAAGAAAAATGTATATAACATAACTTGTGTATTTTAACAAGACCTACATTTTTTGTATTGTAAGTTTTTGTCTATCTCTTACGGTTTACTAGTTATGCCAAATTAAGCAAAATCCATCCAGAATAAACAGGTCTTTAGAAGCTATTCCCAGAAAATTCAATTTATACATAATATTTATCAGCTAAATGCCTTTGATATATGATATTTTACTCAAAATCGTTAGAGCCATTTTTAAGAAAATCAAAATGTTCGAAAAAAGTTCCATGTAAAGGGTAGTTTGGGGTGGGGGGACTTTTCTCAAAACCTTAGTGTCGCATCCCTGGAAGATACTGACTGAACTTAAATACCAAGTTTGGTATTTTAGCTACTTTTCGTTTTTGAGTTATCGTGTTCACAGACACACGGACACACACACACACACACACACACACACGGACCTTTTTCTGGAAATGCTTTTTTTGAATTCAGGTGGTCCTAAAACATGTATTTTCGGTGAAATCTCGACATCGAATTTTTGGGTGGAATGCAATACTTCTCTATCCCTATGTACATTGTACATAAGGGGCTAGAGAAAATAATAAATTACATAAATGTCAACAAATGATTGGTATATTAAACAGAACACTATTGAAAATCTCTGGTGTGTCCAGTCACGTGATTTTCTCTATACCTCTGTACACATTGTTGTTAAAAACCTTATTCTTCTATCTACTTTATACCAATCGAGATAAATTTTAGCAGAAATAATCTTATCACTTGATTTCTTGCAAGTTGAAAGGGAATAAGGGGTACACTAGGCTAAAGCGATACTCAAATACTTTAAACGTTAGTTACCTATATGATTGAAATTCGTTTCTTCGTAAGGCCAGCAGTTAATACATTCCCGTATGAGAAAAATTGAAGTACTTTAAAACTCAAACCAATAAAAAGCAACAGCACGGAAATTAGCAACTGCACGAAAAAGATCCATATGTCATAAATTGTGTGTTTTAACGAGATCTACATTATGCGTTTTTGTCTATCTCTTACGGCTTATCAGTTATGCAAAAGTCATCCAGAATGAAGAGGTCTCCTAACGATTTTTTAGAAAATCACATTTTCAAAATGTTTTCCATGTAAAGTGCAGTATGGGATTGGGGGATTTTCCTTAAAAGCTTCGTTTCGCAACCATAGAGAATAATAAAGCTAAACACAAAGTTTGGTATTTTACCAACTTTCCGTTTATGGGTATTCGTGTTCACAGACATACGGATACACTCACATGGACCTTTATTTGGATTAAAGAGATTCTAGAACGTGTATTTCAGGTGAAATTCCGGTATATAATTTTTGGGTGGAGTACAATACCATATCTAAATACTATGTAATAAGTACAGAAAGTAAAAAATAACGAATGCTATAAAGTCTTAGATGTGATGTGTTACTTTATGGTGCAGAAGCGTGTACTTTAACAACTACATGGAAAAAAACTGATGTGTCCAGTTACATGACTTTTTCTGCCTGCTCTACCAGCAAACTTCTTACAAAAGATTATATTTGTTTTTACTGCATAAACATTAGCAGAATAGTCTTATTACATGTTTTTTTATAAGTAGGAGGGAAGTAAGGGAATATACTGGCTAAAGTGAAAATCAGATTTTTAAGTTAACGCTATAAAATTGAAATTCACGTTTTTTGCATGAGCAGGAGTAAAACAAAAGAAACTCGAACGAAAAGTTCCTGAGAAACGTATAATTATTTTAAAATTGAAAAAAAATAACAAGGAATAGCTGGGAAATTATTAGCACTAATACAAAAATTTCCATGATATAATTTTCTGTTTTGATGATTTATGCATTTTGTGTTTTGTAAATTTCTGTCTCTCTCTCTCTCTCTCTTAAAGATTTAATTTTTCATGAAAAAATGTTTGTTATGGCATTTTAATCAAAATCATAATTGCTATTTTTTGGAAAATCAAAATTTTCGAAACTTTTTCCATAAAAGGGTAGTTTAAAGTGAGGGATTTTCTTGAAAATCTTCAATCGTATTCTTGGAATTTACTGAACATTAATAGTAAGTCTGTATTATTCGAATTTTTGAGTGGAGTACAGTACCTTCTCTACCTACTTTACATTGTGCATACGTGCTAAAGAAAGTAAAAAGAATTGTAGCAGTAAAGATTCGATAGTTAAAAACATTAGCACGTAACCGAATCCGATTCACAAAAGGAAATTCGAGGGCCACTAGGTTTTTATGGAAAAAGTGAAGAAAGACCAATCCAGAAGTAAGTGCCGCAAATGTACGGTGTTCGCATTCTTTAAGAGCTAAGAATAGAATCACTAAGAGGGAGGAAACAATGGACATTCTAGAAAGAGCGGGAAGGATTAGTTATGAATTGTTTGGTTTTGGAGCACACAATACTGTCTAACCTGAATTGTATATGATGACACTAGAGCCTTGGGACAGTTCAATTTGACCTCTACTCTTACAGCTCACTTTCCTTTTATGACGTTTATTCATTTTCCGTACAGATTACACTGTGCCAAAAATAGTTTCCTGGAATTCATTGTGATTTATGATGCTTTTTAACCTAAAGAGTAAGCAATACTATTGTTATCTCATGCTTCGTATCCTGGATTCCTTTTGATACACATACCAAGAAAATTTATATGAATCGTTACAAAATATAGAAATAAATACCGGTGTTAGTAAAGGGAAATTTTTCTTTCACCGGAGATTCCATTCTGTATTCAATTCAGTTATAAGCAGCACGAATTTAAAATAATTAAAACCTTGCACAATGAAAAATTATTGTAATAAGCGTTCCTTATGAGATTTAATTAATATTTTTGAAATAAAGTGATGGTAGCATTCAAATTCTGTGTTTTATTTCTAGGAGTTAATTTTAATCTATTAAATCGTTCTGTTATGTAAAAAATAAGGAATCCTAGCGTTAAATTTATGTAAAATAATATTTAATAAGTATGTGGTTTTGAAATACTTATTAAAAAAATGTTAATCTAGCAGTCAAAAAATCTTTACCACTCCACAAGTTCCCTGCTAGCTCTACAAATAATTACACAAACAAATTTTGTTTTAAGAACTGCAAATATGCTGAAGAAACTAAATAACTGCAATAAGACGTACAGCTCAGATAGGCCCCTTCCCATATTGGTATTTCAGGTAACGAGAGGGCTGATACTGCAGCACAAGAAGCGCCTAAACCTACAGCTACAGATTAATTGAAGCCGCATCATAACTTTCTCATGTGTGTTCGTCGCCACATTTATCAATAGTACAAGCAACATTGGAATCCTTCTTCTATCAGTAAACCTCACGAAGTCAGTCCTGATCACCACTCCGACCAACTTTTTCAACTCTCCTCTCGAAAGGACCAAACAGTTATAACTAGAGATGCTGATTTTTTGCAAATAAGACATTGCGCGAAATGTTCACAGTCTTTTAATCTTGAATTTTCATTTTTCACGACCTCTAAATCACATTTTATTGTATATTGAAAATGCGAAATTGACTCAAAATGCGGAAATTATATTAAAATGCGACATAAATGCGAAATCGCCGATTTTTTAAAAATATTTATTTATTTTTTTATTGCAACTGATGAGCTGGAATGCTTATGATTCTGACACTTGTCCACTAAATTGATCTGGAATACGGAACTAATTTCCTCATTCCTCATCTGCTTGTAAAATACGCATTAAAAATCTGAACTTGGCATACAGAAATAAATCAATTTCCTAGTTATAAAATTTAAATAACAATCACAAATTACAAGAATTTGTGCATACATTTTAGTTCAAAAATGAGGATAAGAATCATGTTCTCAACTGAGGACACTGGCCTTATGTAGACATTAATGACTCATGATTTTATCTCATATGCTTACTGTTTATGTCAACAATATTTTATTATTTTGTAATTGTTGTGAGCATTAGTGTCATTGTTATTGTTGAGAGTTCAGTTCTCGTTACTAATGTGTTATTAATGTCATATTAAAGCTTTCTCATGAGACAATATCTTTTATCAGAATCAATTCAAGATGTATGTTTTTCTTCAAAATTCTAAATTGAAAATGTATTAATGCTATAAAATGCTAAATGCACAAATCAAAATGCTAAATTTCTGATTTCAAAAACCTAAAACTCACCACCCCTAGTTATAACCCTTCTGTGTATTTGTTATGCTGCAATTACCCACTGCTATCTAGTATCGCGCAATCCAGCAACAGTTATTACCATAACAATCTTGCTATAGCACATAATGAAAGTGAGATAACCATAATGTGTATCTTGAACGATTATATCAATAGCTGAATTCAAGCCTTCAATTAACAGACTCATTATTACACTCCCCACAAATCAAAAATTTTAATTAAACTACATAAGTAATCTAAAAATCAAATTAATACAAACCTTCTTTTCAAAATTAATAGTTCATTACGTCATCCTTACCTGTGGTTAATATACAAGCCAACGAAGACTCGGTGGTGTTCTTGAAGATCTCCTTGAGACCTGTACCACCCTCAAAAAACTTTAAGCTAGTTCTGCAATAGGTAAAAGGATAAATTTGTTCACCTCCATTTAAATATTAATATACACTGAAAGTTTCAATTCTAGTCACGAAGTGACTATGTACTCTAATTAAGGAGGTTCTAATAAATTAAAAAACAATTACTATTGCAATTTTATTATAATGAATACGTTTTAGGGAATGCATATAACACTAAGTGAGTTTTGGAGGACTTGTAGTACTTCGTTCTATTGAAGGATTTACACGAGCTGATTCTCTTAAATGTTTTCTCTTCAATATTCCGACGAAAGAAATTTCTGCATTGCGCGTTTCTGCTGCTTGATAATGTTAAAAATAAAAATAACCAAGGAATGAAACATTCAGAGGCACCTTCCGGAAAAAGTGAAGTGCAAGAAAGAAAACGAGCACATAAAAACCCGTGCATAATGGGGAAAAGAAAATTATGACGTAAAAAGTCGAGAAGTAAGAAATCCAGCTATGTGCCCATTTCCAAGCCCCTGTTCTTACAACTGTATGCGAGGCATATTTTAACATATTCAACATTCTAGGTCACAGAGAACAACTGTGTTCTATTTCTATTTCAAATGTGGCTAAAGTAATACAGCATTAATACATTTGTTTTTTATACTCACTATATTATGGAAACTAAAGCAAAAAGATTTGGATTTAGTATTCTTAAATAAACTTCTAACTAAACCGGGTGATTAAGTTGTTCATAATATTTTAGGAATATATACCACTCTTAAATAGTAAATTGGTAAAAATCAGCTTTGTTATATCTAAATTGGGTACATATCACACAGTGCGTTATTGTACATTTCCTTCTACAAATAAATGCAAACGTTTTATAACATACTTTTCGCACAAACAAACTATTCTTAATATAATAACGTTATATAATTTGTAACGTTATCGGAAACTTAATTGTATAATTACTGGTAACTTGTAACTTGATTTTCACAGGAAAAACGTTCTTAAGCGAAACATAAATATTTGCCTTTTCTAGTGCTATATTAATATAAAAATTAACACAAAATAACAATTTTAAATGAAACTGTGAAGGATTAAATTTTAGTTTTTATTGGCTATGGTAACAGTTTATTTGGCTATTACAGCAATATTTTATAATCATACACAATAATAAAGTCTTCGAGATGGAATACAAAATAGTAAGTTGTCATTTACAACACTTATGATAGCCACACAACTATATTAAGAATTGTTTATTTCAGAGATATATGACCTTTAAAATACTCTTTCGGCTTATCGGCGTGTTCTTGTAGAAAACACCCATTTAGCTGTAACAGAAAGTGATAGGGATCTATATATAAATCTGTATCAGGTTCTATAGGTTTAGTAGGAGTTTTACTTAAATTAGTTCTTCCTATTAGAAATAAACAATAATAAGAACTTGTAGACCATCCAGTTAATATTACTGCATACAAACCTAGACTTTTACTGCATAGCACTTAAAACGTCGTGTATTGCCCTTAATGTCTAAGGTTAAGAATAAATGAAAAATTCCAGCGAAAGGTTACCAAAACTATTTTCCACCCTCTAGTTAGCTTAAAAGTGTATTTGTTTTCTCTTTTCTCCAACCAATGCAAAAATTGAGTGGAAATATTCTCTATGTCATTTTGCTTACTATTTACAAGTGTATCATATATGTTGAAAACAATATTGCAAAATAAATGGAAATTGTGCACCGAATGTATGACAATATCCTTTTAAAAATCATGTATGGTTATAAATGAGCATACAATAAGCTAATTTTCATATTTTACCAATTTTTTTAACAGAGCTTGCTTATTATAGTACGGGGGTCTTTTTTCAATCTCCGATAGGCTATAAATAACATAGAAGTTCATTGAAAACAATTATTTTATTACTAAAAGTTTTGGACACTTATGGTTACTTTTCAACATAATCACCGAAAAGATTGATAAATTTATTTTCCTGTGCACAAGCTTTGCAATGCCCGCTTAAAAAAATGTTGCCGCCAATGATTTCAAATGATTTGTTTTGAATATCTTCGTACTTTACGACGTTTGCGGAGTCATTCAAAACAAACGAAGAGGAATGCTGACTTCAGGAGTTGTGTTGATCCATGACAACGCTCATCTGGCACAAATGATGGGCTCCTTGAAAAATTTCAATGGGACATTTTCGATCATCCGCCATTTTTGGTAGTGTTTAACGCCCGCTTTAACTACTTACGGCACCGCAGGTGGTGACACTGATGATACATGAATGATGATGGAACACCGGTGGAATGCGATGGCGGGGGAAACCGGAGTACCCGGAGAAAATCAGCCCCAGCGCCGCTTTTTCCACCACAAATTTCACATGCGGTCGCTTGGGATCAAATCCCGGCCGTCTAGGTGAGAGGCGAGTGGTCTAACCACTCGGCCACGGCGCGGCCCAATCATCCGCCGTACAGTCCTGATCTGGCACCCAGCGACTTTCACCCTTTCTCTGAACTGAAGACGTGGCTAGGAGGGTATTACTTTCAAACTAGCGAAGATCTTCAAAACAACGTCAATTCTCATTTGAAATCATGGGCGGCAACATTTTTTGAGCCGGGTATTGCAAAGCTTATACAGAGGTACTATAAATGTCCCAATTTTGTCGGTAATTATATTGAAAAGTAACCATAAGTGTACAAAACTTTTAGTAATAAATTATTGTTTTTTATGAACTTGTCTCTCATTTATAGTCTATCGGAGGTTGAAGAAAAAACGGCCCTCGTATTTCACGGAAAATCAAAAATAATTAAACTACATATTAATTGTTGTTTCTGATGTCTCAAAGTTGCCACTATTTCATTATTTGGCAAACTTTCAAAGCTTTCGGAATACAAATAAAGACAAAATAAGTCGGCGTTAACTATCGCCTTGAGTAATCTATTAGGTTCATTACTGTCGGCCAGCGTAGCTTACGCTTAAAGCATTCGCTCTACCCATGTGCAAATTTTCTCGTTTCCGCGCGCATTGTTTCCATAGCCACTAAGTGCCAAATAATTTAAAATTTATGTATGAAGGATGCTTTATTGTTTACTTTATCTAAATGGACTGGAATAATGATATACACAATAAAAAAACTATTCTGCATTATGTTTCCAAAGAAAAAAATCTGATGTGTTCCATTCACATGACTTTCTCTACATCTCTGCAACAAATTATTGTTAAAAAGCTTATGCTTCTATTTACTTCATGGTAATCGAGAAAACATTAGCAGAAATAGTGTTATTACTTGCTTCCTTATAAGTAGAAGCGAAATAAGGGAATACCATAGGTTAAAGTGATAATCAAAAGCTGGTTGCTATGTGAATGATGTTCAGTTTTTGTATGGACAGCAGTTGACAAATTCCTGTATGAGAAAAGTTGTTTTTCAAAGCTGAAACCAAAAACAATCTATATCTCAAAAACGATCAGCTCCACAAAAATGTAAATAGCATAAATTGTGTATTTTAATGTGCTCTACATTTTTGGTATATTAAGCTTTTGTCTATTTCTTACAGTTGAGCAGCTATGCAAGATTCTGTAAAATTCACTCAGAATAAAGTAGGCTGCAGGGGCTATTCCCAGAAAATTCAAAATATACATTTTATTTGTCAGGTAAATATATTTAATATAGGTTATTTTAATTAAAATCAAGATTTTCGAAAATTTTTCCACGTAATGGGTAGTTTGCGGTGGGGGGAGTTTTCTCAAAATCTTCGTGTCGCATCCCTGGAAGATACTAAACTTAAATACCAAGTTTGGTATTTTAGCAACTTTTCGTTTTTGAATTATCGTGTTCACAGACACACGGACATACATACACGACCTTTATTGTGAAAATACTTTTTTTTTTGGATACAGGGAACCCTAAAACGTATATTTCCGATGAAATCTCGGTATCGAATTTTTTGATGGAATGCAATACATTCTCTGTGCACTATGTAAATAGTGCGTATAGATAAAGTAAAAAAACTTAACTTTCATAATTTTGTCAAACATAAAGAGGTATAAGATTTAGAGGATGCAGTGAATATGGATTATACAACAGAGAACAAAATAAAAACAATTGGCTAGATAGAATGAGACTGAAAGTTTTAAAGCCATAGCCAGGAGTTGTATCATGGTTATTAGTCGCTTGATTAAACACTGAGCTATCGTGGCAACATGCCAGCACAAAATTAAATCCCCTACTGACTTAATGTTTCCCGGTAAACTACAAAGTGGTCTCAAATTATTGTACATTGACGTACCTAAATGACGACTTACAATGACATAAATACTTTAAACTTGTGTCCACAGACGACTTGTGTGTAAAACAATTAATTGGCAAAAACAAAACTGTGCATACCAAAGGTTATAATTTATTTTTACTAAGGGTAGTATTATATTACACCCATAAATTCGGTTTTGAGATATCACCGAAAATACACTTTTGGGACTGCCTGAATAAAAAAAATAATTTATATAAAATGGTCTATGTCTCTGTCTCTCTCTCCCTCTCCCCCTCCCTCTATCTTTCTCTCTTGTTGTGTATGAGTATGTGAACAGCACAACTGAAAAACGAAAAGTTCAGTACTGTCAAAGATACTTAAACTACACAACACTAGAGACATTTTCGTTTTTCTGAAATACGAATTCGATTGTTATTAAAATTCCATATATTAACGATATTTATGAGACAAATAGGTACAATTTCTATCTTGAATTTTCTGGCAATAGCCTGTGAAGCCCTCTTCGTTCGGAAGGAATTTTATATAAGCATGTATATCTAGTAAATGTTAACAAATAGACGAAAGTTTACTACAAGAAATGCAGACAATTTATTCCAACAAAGGTTTTTACACCATAAACCATTTCTAAGATATCCGTTATTAACGGTTCTAATTTGTTAATTATTTTTGTTTGCGATTTAATATAGTAGGGTAGGTCATATCGAAGGATAAATAAATAGGTGTAAAGATATTAAATGAGCTCAGGGTCCTTGGAACTTAAGGTTGAACAAAAGTCTTCTCAGGATAAGGAAACATCCGAGTAGACACTTTAATCAGGTAACTCAGGCCAAGCTACTCGGAGCTTTTGGAATGTGAGGCAGACACAGATATTTTGTCATTCTTTAAGTCCTTTCCATTTACAGCTGTTCCTCGCGATTTCATGGAACCACAATGAATTTTTAATATCATCTTATACCAATCAATTCTTAAATTTGACTATCGCTGCTCTCTTTAAACGAAATCTAAAATATAGGTTTTTTTTTTTTTTTTTTGTACAGTTTAATCTCGATTAAAATGATCTGCAGTAAAAAATAAAATTTCTTATGAATGCTTTAAATACCCACTATTTTACAACAGAAGGTAGAGGTATGACATTTTAATTAATTGCATTAATAATATTCATAGTTTATCAATACAAAGCAATATATTTCAAAGTAACAAAAAAATTCTGCATAGTATAATAGCACTCGATAGCATAGAACAAATATCAGAGGAAAAACTACTGATGTGCGAACATTGGACAAAATATCAATAAAGCAGGAGGTCGAAAATATGTTTTAAGCAAGAAAGCTTTATAAAATAGATAATAATTCAGAATAATACTTTTTGGTTTGTTTGCGAATGTTACACTTCAGTAGATTTTCCTTAAACCCAAAAAAAATTATCCACCTAAAAATTCATATTGTATTAGCTTTATAATATGATATATGATTATTATTATTATTATTATTATTATTATTATTATTATTATTATTATTATTATTATTATTATTATTATTATCATTATTATTATTATTATTATTATGGTATTGGTTTGTTGGTAAGACTACCAATGGTTACCTTAAAATGGACAAACAAACGCGCTATCTGTTGTTTCATTCGCTAATCTGGCTGACATGTTCTGGTAGCATAATGGAATGTAAATAAAAGCAAATAGCTTATTCACACAAACTGCGAGAATGTTGATCTGTCATAGCGGGAACTTGCGCCCACACAGATGACGTCACAGGTTGTACATTGCCTCGGAAACAGCGCAGCGATTTGCCTGCAAAATCTTTTAATGGCATGTTAACCAGTAAAATGGAGGTCAGTGCGGTGATATTAGAATTGTGTTGTGGGCTGCAGACTGTGACAGGGGCACGGCCAGCGGACTCGTTTTGACTTATGACGGAGATACACACATACACACCCTGTAACACGATTCTACCAATGGGTGGGGGCTGGGAATCAATTTCGCGCATATTTACGTGGTTTGCTCCACAGAGTCGCGGGGGTAGGGTTCTAATGGAACAGGTTGCATGGTCCCCTGCATTGTGGTGTGATGCGGTCTGCCTATCACTCAGGCGCAAGTAATCCCGTGAAACAGATTCTATGTTACCCCTTCCCATCCCACCACTCACAGCAGACAACAGCACAGGGAGGGATTCTACGGTAGGGCTTAATCAGGTTCACTTTTAGGTTTAGGCGCTTCAACATCTTACGATACCTCAACAATATTGACAAACTGGAGTTTCTGAGGCACTTCATCGACGGATGTATCCTAATAAAATATGTTACAGTAGTAGTAAATTGTGTCCTATTCTTGGCTTTCTTTTTTTAGATAACTTTTTCAATTTTCTCAGGTTTTGTAAACAAAGGTAAAGTTGTAATATTGCCGTTCCTCTTCCAAAATGCATTTTGTGTTTAAAATGAATGTGGCAGTTGTCATACATACAATAGTTATATAAATGTGCAATGCTGGGTCCGTCATATGCCGTTCACTAATTTATTTTTCAAAGTTATTAATTTTTTTTTAATTTTCAAATTCTTTTCCATGTATATCAATAACAAAAAGTGGCATCGGCCACTTCAACCTCAGCCGTGGTTATCTGATGAAGAAAACAACCAAAGATCCTTGCCCAAAATGTTCAGCTCCAGAAGTCGTATCAACATCTCACCTTATCCTCGAGTGCCCTGCTTTATTCAACGACAGAAGGAACTTAAACCTCAAGAGTGATCTGTATTCCATTTTAACACCACCGAAGGATGCACAAAAACTGTCAAAGTTGATGGAAATAGCACAAATGTTGTTTTTTATATAATGTAATTCAGCTGATCTTGATGGAAAATAAAATATTGATGGTAGCGAAGACATCATACTTCCCCTTGTTTAGCACCTCCCACCGCTGGACCAGGTAGTTGATCGTTGTTTGGAAGACAGACTTAAAGTTTCAATTTTAAAATTTACAGTCTTTTCCCGACAATTAGGAACCTATGAGAAACTCGAAGTACGGATATTGTTATTTTCTATCTGCTTTCACTACAGAAAATCCCAGCTCAGTCTGCGACATCAATATGGCAACGGCTCCTTATCAATCTTTTCAGTATGAGTAACTTGTGTTAAAAGCTCTACTTTTGGTGTACTTAAAACTGAATTAAAGTGGAGAAAGGGACTGCAATAATGACTTTCTTGCACAAAATGATTTGCTATATCTATTTAATTGTGAACACTCTTAATTGAGAATGTGTAATTATGATTCATTGCAAAGTAAATAAGCTTGTGTGTTATAAAATTAATTTACCGGCTTAAATTATGCAGAAGCATTTTATCCTCCAATTTTAATCGAAGAGGCAAAGTATCTAAAGAAACTGACGAATTTTCTTCACCTCCAAGTTCAATCTGAAGAAGGAATTCGTGTACTCGATAATGTAAAGCCCTCCAGGTCAAATACCAGGTTTCTGGCTGACTCTTTGCTTGCTAATATCAGGGTTTTCAGAAAGTGGCTAAAGAGTTGCTATTCTCCTCTTGAAACTTGGAGAGATTTTTCTCTTCTCCTATAGTAGATAAATCTGTTTTAAGAAGAATTTATAGCGAAGTTGAAATCGTGGGAATATATCACGGTATTAGACAAGTGCCCCAGGCGCCGATGGTGGTAGTGGTGTTTCGGGAACTTTTCTGCTCTTGCGGTATGCGCAGCATTCCAATAATTGTCTTCCTTTTGGTGGCTTGGAGAGTTGTAACGTTGGTTTATCTTGAAGATAAATCAAGTTGTGGAAGAAAGTGCTAGAGAAGTTCGACTATATCACCGACACTCTGAAATCGCGATAAAAATGTCATTAGTGGCACGTTTCCCTGTAATATAAATATCATGGTGCAGGAAAACCGCAAAGTTTGCTGAACTCACTAACAATTGTAAGAAACTCTCCTACAAAATGTTACAAACTATTTTCTTATTCCAAGTTGTGCACTTTTAACAAGATTTAATTTATCTTAACAAAACAAAGCATTTTAGGCTTTTCAAATGGATATATAGACAGTATTGTCATTATATCTTCCTTACAAAACATTATGATGACCTAACTTTCTCCTAACTCCTTTATCTGTTACCAATTTACAGACGTCCTTTATATGTTTTATTGTTCTTATATACTAATTGCTTATTTTAAAGAGTGTTTTGTTTGAGTTATTTTTGAAGCAATTTTAGACTGAATGAGGATCAAAGAAGTAAGTTAATAGATAACTAATGGTCAATTATTAAACTAAATTGCTATAGTATTACCATTTGCTCCAGTTAATTAAATATGTCTGAAAATGAAAAAAAAAATGTTTACGTATACGGAATGTCAGCACATTTTTACTTTCTCTAGCGCATATTTACAGGGTGCATAGATAATAGGCAGAGAAGGTATTGTATGCCACCCAAAAATATTATACCAAGATAACACTGGAAATATATGATTTAAGACCCCGGAATCCAAAAAAGTGTGTTTTTGTGTGTGGACAGCATAATAAAAACGAAAATCTCCTTAAATACTAAACTAGAAATTTAAGTTCAGTATCTCCCAAGCATTTCAAGAAAATCTTCCTACCTAAAACTACCCTTTGCACGAAACAAATTTCGAACATTTGGATTATCTTAAAAATAGCAGTAACAATATTGATTTAAATATCATATATTAAAGATATTTTTATGACTATACAGTTAGCTTAGACATGAATGTATTCCAAATAACATTTAAATATTTAAAATATATACTTCTGTAAGTGTGGAAATATTGCCATAATCATTTAATATTGATTTTGTGAATATGCCTATTTTCTGGATATTGGATTTGTTTACTCCCTTAACTACCACGTAATGCTTATTCCTTGAATGTTTATCTAACATATTTGAGCTTCTTATTTAATTAATAAGTTCCCCATGTAAAGAACAAACTTTCGCGTAACACTGCATTACATTTATATCATTACATTTATATTGCAATGAAATTTGAGCTCCTGTAATAATAATAAAATCTCACATACTAAATACCCACATTTTGAGTTGTTTTTTTTTTCAAAATCAAAGAGTTGTGAATGGTCACATTAGTTGCTTATATCCAGAAATGCCTTGAATAAAAATTCTAGAAAATTGTGGGGATGTCCACAACAGTAAAAATAATCCAAGTAATATTAATAAAAATGACGTAAATGGACCTGACAACCACAATTGTGTACATGAATTTGAAATACTAGATTCTCTAGATAAATTCAAAACAGGACTTACTTTCAGACAACATTAAAGAGGCTGAATTTGATTTAAATGCACAACATTTTACATCGATTTTAGCATCTGGAATAAACTATCTACCTGCCTAAACATACAGTCACAAAATATAACATGGCTAGGAAGAAATAAGCAGAGACTAAATACTCAAGTAATCCAGAAAAAGTAAGCAAAAGGGATAGTGCAAAAAAGTGTAATTACGAACAAACACAATTCCAATTTTATAATTAATGAAAAGAAATTATTATATTGGTTCTGGAAACAAAAAAACGGAATTTGTAAAATCGCAAAAGACGATGTTCAAAACGTTTTTACCAGAACACATTCTCAAGAAAACTCAGATGTAAGGGATACTATGCATGTAAAATTACTGAAGTTGAACGTTGTGAATTAGACGACATATTTAATAAGGAAATTTCAAAAGAGGAATAATCACAACTACTCGAAGCATTGCAGTTGACACAGCTCTTGGTCCCGATCGCGTTATTGGCGATACTATTAGTGAAATAATAGCGAATATTACAACAAAAATGTTAAAGACCTGTAATGTACCAATATGCTAACAGAAAGCAAGAACGACATTGATTTTTAAAAATGGTGACACAAATAATATTTCTAACTGATGTCCCATTTCTAATCGCTCTGTCGTAAGACGGGTAATTGAACGAGCCTTAAATTATCGCCTTCGCACCTTTGTGCAATTTAACAAATATAAGCTTGGCGTTACCAATCTATCGAGTATAATAATCAATACATTAGCAATCGGAACAATCTTAAATAACGTTAAACAAAGTAAAAGTAACGTTGCATTATCATTTTTGGATGTTACAAAAGCCTGTGATAACTTTGGCCACAACCTTTTAAGACACTTACAAATCCGAAGGATTCCTTCCAAGTTAACGGATGTAATAATAGCTTTCAAACACAAATTTAAACATCTGAAGGCAAAACGAGCACGGTTGTTCTTTCAAGAAGTGTCATGCAGGGATCTCCACTGTCACCATTTTTATATAATCTTGCTATTAACCATATTCTCGATGAACTATCATAGGAAAGTGTAAGAGATCAGTATAGCTTTAAATTCATGCTGGCTCTAACCATTTTGGTATTTGCAGATGACATTGTCATGATTGGGAAAGATAAGGCAGCCACTCTCGAATTAACACGCCTTGCAACGTAGCAATTTGAAGAAGGGTTACAGGTCAACTCAAGGAAATATATAGGACTTCACATCCATAACAGTAAACCAGTCCTGCAGAATTCAAACCATCTAGCGAAGAGATTCAATAAAATATTTGGTGTGACCTTCACTGATGTGCTGTATTTTGATAAGAGTGGTGTGATTATAAAACTTCATAACAAATTATGTCTATTAGTGTCATTTCCTTCATTTAATTCTGAACAAAAATTTCAGGTTCTTGACTCTTCAATTTGTACATACGTAATTTACCCTTTCCAAACCCTGATATGGTTAAACTACCTAACAAATTTCTTAATGAATGTAACAAAATTATAAAAAGTTCCTTAAAAGAAATATTACAGCTACACAGGGATATACCAGATCACATGTTATATTCTTAAATTAAATATAAAGAGCTTGGCCTCTTCAAAGCAGCGTGGGAAGCATATCTGCAATACATATGCAAAACTTTAATTCAACCCTCCAATCCATATGTACAGACCATTCGAGACCTTACTATTAAGCTGAATAAATTCTTGAAATTTAACAGAAAACAATTGAATTAAGAATTCCCGCATTTGATTGACGTTAGGCGTATCAGGATATTTCGAGAAAATGGGCCAAATTTCTTCAGAGAGGAATCGGCCTTGAATTATTCAAAGAATACAAACCAGCGAATTCATTGATTTGAAACCGTGATGGCCTAGCATTAAGTGAATGTCGTGGATCTATAAAAATGACGGCTATCTTATCCTCCGTTGCATACCCTGGAGATCGCAGTACAGCCACAGAGAGATAGAAACTTCGCACACGTCTAGGCATCTTGCCCTCATGGAGAATTCGTAACTCTCGCCATCATAAAATTTGCTCAGTGATCGACGACAAACAACTGCAAAGTCTTCGAAGAAGTCCGCAGACTGGAAATTAACGGTAGCCCAAGACGAATTGATATAATTGCAATTCGAGAAAACACAAAAATAGGATTTATATTCGATCCTACCTTTAGATTTCTAAAGCTCAAACTTCAACCAGAAGTCATCGACAAAGAGAAAAGGGATGTTTACACCACCCATACTTCAAGGCAAAATACAATCTAAATATCATTGAGATAATTGGTCTAATAGAGCACGGGGCATTCATTATTCCTTCACATTTTCTCAATACCTCGAAAACGTTTTTGACTGAAGAAGGAAAAAAATAAAGAAATTGTCATATCTGCAATAAGAGCCTCAATTTCTCTTCTTCGAAATAATTTGTATAATAACCATTTCTAGCGTTTCTATATTCCTTTGCTGTACATTATTTATGTGATGTGAAGTTTATGTTATGTTTAATAGTCTTTTTTCACTTTTAGTTTCCCTTTGTATTACTATACTATTGTAAACTCCCGATATTATATTATCTAATAAAAAAGTTTCAAGTTTATTACCATTTTTTATTTTAGATAGTTCATTTATAATTTGTATGGTTTCTGTCATTCTTGGCAGTCCGTGAATACGAAGAGTTATTATTGTTAATGTTTCAATAAATAAATAATATCTTGAATTTCTTTAGTAGTTTCTAAAGTCCTCTTCATTATGAATGACTTTTGCATAATTTAAACCGTAAGATATCGATAAACTTACTGGACAAAAAGTGTAAATATCGGCAAAAAACACAATTTATGTCCTTTGAATCTTCGTTTTAGAGCTAACCGTTTCCAAGATATTACTTGTTACTGATTTAAATTTTAAAATACTTAAACTTTTCTCGAACATGAACTCCTGTGCATTCCTTTTTCTTAACTTCGGGCAATATAAAGAAGACAATTTTAAAACAATCATTTAGTGGCAGTTATTAAAACATTTGGCTGTTGCTTTAGTCTAATGAATTTCTTTGGTACCCTTCTACTTATAAGGAATTAGGTAATAAGACAATTCTCCTAAAGCTAATCTCGATTACCATTAAGTAGAAAGAAGAATAAACGTTGGAATAAGCTTATTTGTGAAACAGGTGGAGAAAGTCAAGTAAATGCAAAACAACTGTTTAAACTAGCACCCAATGAAGTATTATTGTACTTCCTTTAGAGTATCAAACATATTTATCAACTTAGAAATTCTTTCAAATGCAATATGGACAAGTATACATTAGGATGACAAAGTAGCTGTATATGTCAGCTTTTGGATACTAACATGGTCATGTGAAAAAAGAAGAATCGCATGTTTAGGTTGGTTTTTTGGTTGGTGGATAGGATGATAGCAGAGAATCCGACGAGCATTCCGCGCTCTGGGCTTGATTTTAACTTTTCGCCATCTTATTTCCAAAGCGCACTCACTACCACGAATGGTCATCAGCACTTTATTCTCGCCAACACAATCCTGAAAGAGACTGGTTAAAATAAAATGGAGATAAATTGAAGTGCCAAGAAGATCGGGGGAATGAAGAAACCTCTTCAGCATTCTCCTGGTGACCTGGAAACACCCCGAAAAATCCCATGGAGCATGTGTCAATCGAACCTACTAGCTCCTGATTGCTAATCTCAGAGGAAACACCTGAGCCAACTGGCCCAGTATCACATCTTTTGAAACATAATCCATTAAATGAGTCAAAAACAATAATTTGGGGGAAATAAAGCATGTAACAACTAATATTTCGGAAATATATAATCTTAAGATCAAAGATCTCATGCCTACATGCTAATGAAAATGGTTAAAGACATCGTTTGGTAAAAATGGTCAAATTCGGGGTACCTTAGTTGCTCGTTATTTACTGATATTTTAATTGCTCCCCTTATATGTTACGAAATCAATTATTTATCATTTTTTTTGTATTTGAGAAATTCTTTACGTGCGCACGTGCACATACACACACGCGATCACACACACACACACAATTTTTACAATTCAAGAAACTGAATAATGTACGACAGTGCTTGCAATCTATTGACGTCTAGTTATAATGAATCCTTCTTAACCTTATCTACTATCTAAGTCATTGGAGAAGGTAGTAAGCTGAGGAATCAATTTTCAATGGTTTTAAGGTATATCTTTATGATATACGTTACAGTTTTATACTTGAAATTCACCAAGATTATAATTTCAATTTACAATTTAAACAGTGGATTTTGATGTTTAAAGCCACAGTGATGAATGTTGAAAACTACCGAATAATATTTTTCGAGTATAGTTAATTCCTAGTAAATAAAAATAAAATGCAATCTTACTTAAAAATCCAGGATTATACAAATAAGCAATTTTGATTCTTGAAAGCATCCCGCAAAAGGTAATTATAGTTGCAAATCCACACTAAATGTGATACAAACATTTTTTATTAGAACTTTCATAAAATGGACAAGAAGAACATCATGGACAATATTTTAAACTGCCAATCATGTAGGGAAATAAGCTCATGATAAAATTAATTTTTCAACTAAACACCGGTTTTGACACCTAAACTAGGAAATTTAAATGCCAAAGAGACATAACCGCAGTTGAACCTGTATGTTTGTTCCATGTAAGGTTTATAAAAGGCGACATTTTATTCATTATATCGAAAAGTTAGTGTAGTGTATCCTTAGGCATACTATGTGATTGATATAATACTTCTTTCTTATTTCATATATGTGTGACAACACGTATACTAATTTGTTTACTGCATTGTTGGAAACAGCTAAAGCAATCTAGCACAACTCTTTTAGGTAACTTATTTTTCTTTGTTTACCGTTCTTGATGTAGGTTTATACCGGCCCTCAGGACCCCAACGCCAGGGGTCAGAAGGTTATTTACCAATAAAGTATTTTAGTATGTTGTACAATAACTAAAATAATAAATTAAATATTTTTAAATTTGAGAAAACAAAATGTTATAATTCATTTTAATATGCTCCAATTCACAAGATACAATTGATAACATTATGTTCATTTAATTATTATAATATTCTACTGTTGACAGGCAGATGCTCTGGAGAGTAGCCAAAATGAGTGATTAGCCCATGAACAGTGGATGATATGAAATGATAGTGAAACGAATGAAGACTATGAGCAATTCGCGGAATAAATCCGAAGAAAACCCACTCAGTGCCGCTTCGTCCACCACAAATCCCACATACGGCCCTTGGGAGTCAAACCCAGATCGCCTAGGTAAGAGGCAATTGGTCTATGCGTTCGGCCACGGCGCCACCTACTCTTCTATATAATGATAAAGAAAACGTGTTTTTCTTACCAAAATTTAGTGAGCAAACATAATATTAGAATGTTCACTTTATGTTTGACACATTCTGCAAGTTAGTTGGCTTTGTCTCATTTTAATTACTGTGAAACTTTATATACGCTTAGCAACCTAGAAACATGGCGAAATTAATGGCGAACCGTGTTAATTAATGAATGCAAGATGGAGTACATAAACTTCTGATACACATAGAGATAAGATTGATACTAAAAAGTTTTAACGATCTCTATGTAACTTATTGTAGTTATTGCTTCTAGTAATATTTGGACCACACAACTCATCAAACTGCTATGACTGCAAACTTAGTATTCAGTAGTAGCGCGAATTCCACATACCTACTTGGAATCAATTAAAGGTGTGGGCTTCAAGAATGAAATACTGATTTGTTTACACCCTCCGAGTATAATTACTGATTAGATGATAAGTCCTTGACACCACACCAGCTGTGTATAGTCATTAGGTAAGTTTCAAATGGGAATAATACTCTAAACTCCAATAGCACGACCGGAATTCAAGCTATCCAAAATTTAACATGGATTTTTACTTTTTGAACACGTACTATGTACATAGTGTAATAGTGTTGTAATGCCCCCAAAAACTCGATATCGAGATTTCATCGGAAATATATGTTTTGAGACCCCATGAATCCAATAAAAGCATTTTTAGAAAAATGTCCGTGTGTGTGTGTGTGTGTGTGTGTGTGTCTGTGTGCCTGTGGGCAGTGTAGCTCAAAAATGAAAAGATCGTTAAAAACCAAACTTGGTATTTAAGTTTGGTATCTTCCAAGGATACGACACGAAGATTTTCAAGAAAATCTCCCCACCTCCAATTACCCTTTACATGGAAAAATGTTTGTCCAAAATTTTGATTTTATTAAAAATAGCTCTAACAGCTTTGATTAAAATCCTTTATATTTAAGATATTTACTTCCCAAATAAAATGCATATCTTGAATTTTCTGGGAATGGTCTCTAAAGACCACTTTATTCTGAATGATTTTTATTGCATTTTGTATAATTGGTAACCGTAAGGGTTAGACAAAAAACTCACTGCACAAAAAATGTAGACCAGGATAAAACACACAATTTATGTCATTTACATTTTTTTCGTGGAACTGATCGTTTTTAAGATATTCCTGTTTTTTTTTTTTTGTTTATTTTTGTTTCAGCTTTGAAAAACTTATACTTTTCTCATACAGGAATTTATTAACTCAAATAATAATACAAACAATAGCGTCCGCCAAAGAGGACTTGAAACCGGTGTTCCGCTATTGTTTACAGAGTATTAATGAGCTATACCGAAATAACTTAAGATATTGTAGACGTGTCTGGTGCAAATAATTTGAAGCTAAACAAACATTTACAAAAAGTTCTTTGGGTTTCTAACGAAAGATTAAGTGGTAGATTCTTTTGTAAACAATTATTGATATTACAAACTTTAAGACAAAAAATCTTATGTGTTCCATTCACATGACTTTCTCTATATCTCTGTAACAAATTATTGTAAATAAGCTTATTCTTTTATTTATTTCATGCTAATTAAGAAAAATTAGCAGAAATAGTCCTATTTCTTGCTTTATTGTAAGTAGAAGCAAAATAAAGGAGTACCATAGGTAAAAGTGAAAGCCAAAAGCTGGTTGTTATGTGACTATTGTTCGTTTCTATGTATGCACACGAGTTGGCAAATTCCTGTATGAGAAAAGTATACATTTTTCAAAGCTGAAACCAAAAACAAGGAGTATCTCAAAACGATCAACTCCACGAAAAAAATGTATATCATATAAATTGCGTGTTTTAACGTGCCCTACATTTTTTGTGCGTTAAGTTTTTGTCCATCTCTTACGGTTTAGTAGTTATGTAAAATTCATCCAGAATAAAGTAGGCCTCAGAGGCTATTCCCAGAAAATTCAAGATATACATTTTATTTGTCAGGTAAATATCTTAAATATACGATATTTTAATCAAAATCGTTAGAATCATTTTTTAGAAAATCAAAATTTTCGAAAATAATACCATGTAAAGGGTAGTTGGGAGTGGGGAATTTTCTGAAAATCTTCGTGTTGCATCCTTGGAAGATACCAAACCTAAATACCAAGCTTGGTTTTTAACGGACTTTTCGTTTCTGAGTTATGCTGCCCACAGACACACACACATACACAGAGACACATACACAGACACACACACACACGAACATTTTTCTAAAAATGTTTTTTTTTTATACAGGAGGCCTCAAAACATATATTCCCGGTGAAATCTCGTTATCGAATTTTTGGGTGCATTACGATACCTTCTCTATACACTATGTGCATAGCACGTATAGAGAAAGAAAAAATGGATTAAGTGTAGTATCTCCTTTTTATTTGTTTGTCCGTAGCACAATTTCTCTGTTCGTTTTGTTTATTTGCGACTTGAAATAAGGAGGCTACTGGTTCTGGAGGCATAGCACTCATAAACAATTGAGTACTCGCACTGCTCACTTTACTCAACAGAGGACTCGAGGCGCTCCACTGGCAACAATGGTTCGCTGTTATTCTCTCTTAATCCTCCGACCGGCGCAATATATCTTAATGTTGCCTGTCCCACGTTTTTTTAACATAAATTTATATGAAGATATTATAAGTCAATGTTGCTTCCTAAAACACATTGCAATGTTCCTTGTTACCTATTGACCAGCAGTCTGTCTTTTCTATTTCATTATCAATCAAAGCTATCTGTGAGATACATTGCGCCTGTTCTCATGCCCATTGTTTTTGTGCTCCTTTTCCACTAGCGCATTTTTGCTCATATAATGTAAAGAAAACAAGAAGTATTCAATGTGTGTTACCCAAACGACTTATAGAAAGTACTGACAGTACTTTTGTTTGATAATGAACACCATGACGTAGATAAGAACACCACAGATGTCCTGCGTTTACCGGTAAAGATGGGTTCACTAAATGGAAGAAAACGAAATCTCTACAGCACAGAATAACCAGATCACAGAATTTGGTTACTCTTCTACCTTGAGTTAGGGTTTCAGATTGAAATGCTAGCACACCTACAGGTTGTCGAATTTGATTTATTACAGATGTTTTACCAGAAATAATCATCATCTACACCAGCCGGTATATTGAGTTTATAGAAAACAAATCAAATTCCTAATTTGACAGCAAAATAAGAGATGAAAGCATTCATAGGTTCTCAATATTTGTCAGGAGTCCTACGCAGTAGCAGACTATCTTAAAAAATCTGATGTGTAACATTCACATGACTTTCTCTATATCCCTGCAACAAATTATTCTTAAAAAGCTTATACTTCTATTTACTTTATGCTAATCAGAAAAAATGAGCAGAAACAGTCTTATTACTTGCTTCTTGTAAGTAGAGGCGAAATAAGAGACTACCATAGGTTAAAATGATATTCAAAAGCTGGTTGCTATGTCAATAAAGTTCCTTTGTTTATATGGATAGGAGTTGACAAGTTCCTGTATGAGAAAAGTATGTTTTTCATAGCAGAAACCAAAAATAAGGAATGTCTGAAAAACGACGAAGTCACGAAAAAAATATATATATATAACATAAATTGTGTGTTTTAACGTGCTCTACATTTTTTGTTTAGTAAGTGTTTGCTCATCTCTTACGGTTTAGCAGTTATTTAAAATTCAGTAAAATTCATCCCGAATAAACTACTCTTCAGAGGCTATTCCCAGAAAATTCAAGATATACATTTTATTCGTCAGGTAAATATCTTTAATATACGAACTTTTAATCAAAATAGAGCCATTTTTGAGAAAATCAAAATTTTCGAAAAAAGTTCCATGTAAAGGGTAGTTTGGGGTAGTGGGATTTTTCTCAAAATCTTCGTGTCGTATCCCTGGAACATGCTAAACTTAAATACCAAGTTTGGTATTTTACCGTCTTTTCGTTTTTGAGTTATCGTGTTCACAGACACATGGACACACGGACACACGGACACACACACACACACACACACACACACACACACACGGACCTTTTTGTGAAAATGCGTTTTTGGATATTGGGGACCTAAAACATATATTTCCGGTGAAATCTCGGTATCGAATTTTTGGGTGGAGTGCAATACCTTCTCTATACACTATGTACATAGTGCGTATAGAGAAAGTAAAAAGATGGGGTTGGAGTACGAATGTTTAGATTTGTAATGCAACTGAGCTGTGCATCATTTGAATAATAATAATAATAATAATAATAAAAATAATACAATTTTATAATAAATTCTTAGATGAAATTAAATATAGAATAATTAAATAAAATACACATTAATCTGTCCCTCCATTTCTATCTGAAAGTTGTAATATTTTGGTATTCTCTATCACACTGATTTCTCACTGTGAATTCACTTTTTAATTTCTCTACATATACTATGCACCTAGAAAGCACAGGAGGTATTGTATTCCACCAAAATATTCGATAGCGACACTTCATCGGAAATATACGTTTTTTAAGAAAATGGTCCGTGTGTGTGTGTGTGTTTGTGTATGTATGGGCACCATGGCTCAAATCCAAAAGACCAATAAATAGGAAACTTGATTTTCAGTTTCTTCCAAAGATGCAATACGAAGATTTTCAAGGAAAACCACCCCTTACATGAAACATATTTAGATTTTTTTTTGTTTTCTAAAAATGACTCTAACAATTTTGATTGAAATGCGACATATTAAAGCGATTTAATTGTAGTTGAAATGAAAATAGCAACTGAAGTTGTCATCATTCTAGATGACTTTTACATAACTGATAAATGGTAAGAGATAGACATAAAGCTTACTATCCAAGAATGTAGACTTTGTTAAAACACACAATTTATACCATATTCATATTTTTTTGTAGAACTAACCATTTCCAGAATATTCTCTGTTATACCTTAATTTTTCTCAAATGAGAAGCCGTCATAGTTTTATATCTCTGTTGTTCTCTCCTACCATGAAAAAAGAACCAAACTTCAATACCAATCCATAGCGCCATCTTTAAACGATATGGCTGTCGCTATAGTGTAGTAGTGTAGAACAGATGGAGAAAGTCATGTGAATGGAACAAATCAGATTTTTTCTCTTCACAAACCTAATTGGCTAATACTTTATGAAAGCTGTACATTTTAAAACCCAGGATAATTGTTGGCAGGATTTAAGTATTTGTGAAATGTTAGCGGTTCTTTATTGAAGAAAATCTCCTATATTCTATTACAAACATAACTTCTACTAACTCGGATTTAGGACTTGTTTTTTACTTCGCCTTTTTATATGTATACACAGCGCTTCACCGACAAGCACCGGTATAATTTGCAGTTGGTTTAACAAAGTTATTTTTAACCATTGTTGAATTATTCTGTATTAATTGTTAATGGTGTTCAACAAAACCTGTTCCTTGTTGGATTTAACTAATAATCTTAAGAATGTTTCACTATTTTGCCTATGGTTGTCACTCACCATCCTAAGAGGTGTGTGTGTGTGTGTGTGTGTGTGTGTGTGTGTGTGTGTGTGGGTGTGTGTGTGAACGAACAGAATTAAACACTAATTTCTTTAGTCTTATTATATATGTTGTTTACTATCTTATCTTAAAACTTTCATGCACAATATTAAATGAACACACTTCCTGAAAACTTACAGATAATTGTGTTTATTTAATGTATGCTTTGGTTTACAGGCTATCATGGATTGTCTAATGACGACATGTGTTTACATTAGGTGTGGTTCTAATGAACTCGCCAACATGATCTTAGCTTTTCCGTGCTTGACGACGTCAATAATTATTCCGGACATCACATTAATTGATGCTGATGATTGAGATTGACCCTAAGTTAACATGGAATACTGCTGTTAAATTAAACGGAAAACAATTTGGCAGATGGGTTGGCGTTAATTGGTAAAGCGCCTGCTTGCTGTGCGAGAGCCGCGGGTTCGATTCCCTGCTGCTTTTTTTTTCTCCAACCATATTATTTCCTATCCTTCCCAAAGTTGATACGAAGAAAAATACTTCTGAAACAATAAAAATGATTATTCCTCATTGTAGTTTGTAAGTATGCATGTATGTGATCTAATAAACAAACTTAAACAAAAATAGAAACCCTAGGCCAATAGTATACGATTTACTACTTTCGATAGACAAAATGTTTTCCAAAAGAAAATGCCGCTCAAGTGACCTGGCTGTTAAAGGTGGAGTATAAATGAAGAAAAAAAAAAGTGAAATTACAATGCAAATGAATAACACTACAACCTTTCTTAGAGTTCTTATGTCATAAAACACGATTATGAGATTTTACTTGCATAATCGCATGCCTGCTGCTCACTATCATTGGCTAATTTGTAAACGAGTGCATGAAATAAAAGCTTTATTCTTATAATTTTTAACTGAACAATCACACTTTTTAAACCACATTGTTCTCACACGTTCTAACATACAATATTCATTCCACTCGAGTTTTAGGGAGAAAGAGATCTCTGTTTCCGTAACTCTCATGTCGAATCTGCTTATTTGACATTTCAATATAGTGTACATAATGTTGCGAAAAAATTCCGTTCTATTAAATATCGTTTAGAATACTGATACACTATAAAATGACTAAAATATAAATAAGCAAGATATGTGCACTAAAATAAATGGACATGCCATCATTATTAATGCAATTATTTCCAAGATATAAAGCTGCCATCCATTGCCAAAATATATTTTCATTAGAATTCATCGAGATTTTACCTCGAGTGAATCAATGTGTTTAAAATGATGGTGTAAATTTTTAAAATTAAAACAACGGAAGAAAACCAATCGCAAAAGTTGGAATAACTCATTGATGCTGGTCTATAGAGAGACACGAAAGTGACAATTTTATTTTATCTTTTTATTTCATTTTAAGAAAAATGTATCATTTGCTATAATCATATGACTAGTATGGTTATATGTTTTCCTTGTGGCTCTGTTTCCAATTAGCATTAATCTTAAAGCATCGTTTGGGAAAACTGCAGTTTCTATTATGAAGTATATGATTGATATTACATGTACATTGTTTTAACCAAAGAAGAATAGTCAACAGAAATGAAATATTCTTAGAACTATTGCCGAATGCACACAACATTAGAAATAGAGAAATTAGAACATAATTAAAGGTTTTAGGTATAAAGTATATTAATAAAATTTGTATATGTTATATAATATCTAATAACTAAAAGAATTCTATGTTGCTAATTTTATAACGGGTTAGTTTTTAAAAAATAGTTATAATGAATTTAAAGTTACAGGGTTTTGTGTAATATATTATATTAGGGCTGTTAGGCTTAACTTAAGAAATACAGTGTAAGTAAAGTTAATTTTTAAAACTGCAAAACATGCAAAAAACATATATTAAGGATGCCCGAAGGAATAACTATTATTAACTTTAAGTCAAAAGGAAGAAGAAATGTTGGAAGACCTTAAAAAGAAGAAATTATCTATTTCAATGACTCAAGATGAATAGCATGAATAAATAAATTCCTGAGAAATATTTGGCTCGAGCCTTTGTTAATGTATAATGAAGTTAATCATAGCTTAAAATTTCATATTACCTTAAATAAAAAGAAGCAAAAAAAATCCAAAAGTTTAATTTAGAAATAGCTAGCACACTTACAAGAGAGATGACATATACATGCACTGCAATATTGTTAGTCAAATGGAATCGCCAGAACAAATGAATAATCCTTCGCAGCAGGTTTCTTTTTCTTGCCAAACCATGGGAAACACCCGCATTCCTACGGTTATGGTTATAGTCGTTTTTTTTTCTTTGTCTCGCTATATCTTGTTTTACTTCTCCAACCACTGCTCACCACTAGCACCTACATCCATTATTCCCGTTTCTTTTCCCTTTCGTTTCCACATATTTTTCCGGATTCTCTCCCGAACTGGAGTCGCTCTGACCCTCTTTTTTACGACACGATGACGTCAGCAGAGCAATGTTTGCTGATGAGGGGGAGGCTGGGATAGATAAACACTAAATTGTGGACATAGTATCCTTACCTGTTACGCAGTATGCAGATATTTCCGAGGAGGAGAGCGACGGGTTGTATTAAAGTTTGGGTTAGTTGGCTCGATTTTGTTCGCAGATAACTTGCTTGACTATATTTCACTGTTATTATAAACTACCTCTCTACTGTATGTTATGTTACAGACGTTGTACAATACAGCGTTCGCTCTCGGTTTAATACCTTTGGATTGCACTGATTTTTGGAATATTTAATCAAGCAGATTATGATTTTACTTTACAAAGGCTTCTTTTATTTTATAATGGTATCTCTAGTGCTTAAGTTCGAGAGTTCAAGCCAGAGGCCGAGTGATGAATCTTTTGGAGTTGATAATCTTTAGTTTAGTTTCTTGGTCTCATGGAAGTTTATTTTTACATAAAAACTTCAAACCTTAAAAGAGAAGGTCCCTGGACAAAATTCCGCCATTTCATGTCCGTAAGTCGTATTTTCGTTCTATACTGCTATCTGGATAAACTCGTCACCATGTCAATTTCCACCCCTTCTTAGAAAACACGGTTACATTTCCCAAAATGAGTAAGACATGGCATGATGGACAATGGTTGTTTTGCTTTAAGATGTATTCTTTAGTCATTTTTTTTTTCATTGTTAAGTTACATGTAACTCCTCAAAAGTTTCTGATCTCTGTATTTATTCTCTAGCGACAGCTATTATAAATATTGCAGGAAAATTACGCCTATTGTATTGGACTTTTCTGAATTACGCTTCAGTGATAGTTTTTTACATACATATTTATACATTATATCCTGTTCACGTCTATGCGTTCATATTATAGGTTTCTAAAATACATTTAAAAGGACCATTTCTGCAAATAAAACTTTATTTTGTATAAAATAGGAATAATGAACACCTAGCTGAAGAGATGATAGCAAAAATAAGCCCTTTATTGCCTGTATTATTTTTCTATGTGTGACGTTCTTCCTCCAGTTCCTAAATCGGCTTTCATAAACATTTCCTAGTTTCGAATGATCGTGAGGATGCACACCTGCGCAATTTCATTGGCGAAAATTGTAGAATTAAGGCTCCAATTACTACAACATCCACCGTATTCACCAGAATTAGCCCCTAGGACTTTTTTTGTTTCCAAACTTGAAAAAGTGGCTCGGCGGAAAACAATTCAAATCTAACGAAGAGGTCTTCTCACAACCAAATGCCTATTTTGAGGACTTACCGAAATACTATTTTTAGAAGGCTTAAAACTGTTTTAGAAACGCTGGGAAAAGTGTATCGAGCTATAAGAAGATTTTTTTGAAAACAGTCTACGAAAAATAATTTGTTTTCTATATCTTTGAAGGCCTTTTGAACGCCCCTCGTAATTGATACATAAATGTTCTATATGAGGAATTTATTCATAATACATTTCCTAACTTGAAAGCAGTTGGCCCGTCTTCAACGGGAACAAAGATAAATGCTAATATCATTTCATTGTGTTTCTGATTTTAACAGGCATTAGAGATGCCAGATTCACGTTCGGTGCACACAGAGTATAGCTAATTATGACGAATAGAGACGCATAATTTCTACAGCCCATTTCGCAACGTGTTACACTATCTAGCATTGCTCACTGCCCGTTCTCGTTCAGTTCCGCTAGTAGATAAACCAGTGAACGCTGAAAAATGTCGAAAATACGAAAGGGTAGGCATTTGATACTGAAGAAACTTGTGAGTGATTCAAACATACTTTGAGAGACACGAGGAGTCTTTTCTTTACAAATGTAGTTTTTAATTCACTACAGTGAATTCTAAATGAGTTTGATTCGTTGTCTTTTCAAACATCTGCAAATTATTATCCTAATTTCTTTGTACCAACTTTTATATTTTATTTGTAAAAGTACAAGGCGTTTAATTTACTAATATTATAAATAATTGTTTCATTGTTTTACTTTATAAATTAGAACGATGCATATAATGACAATACATGTAGTGAGCTACTTTTGGAACAGGCTATACCTCAACGTGCACTGTTTACCCTACAATCCTCTCTTTATACCGCTGACCATATGTTTGGAAATATGCTTTTCGACACCCAGAACCGAGCTGCATCATTCTGTACACAGTTTGAGACAAACGGAAGAGAAGGAGAAGAATCTGGAGGTACCTCAGAATCGCAATTTGTAATGACCTTTTCAGCGTCGCACTTTCCTTATTCGGTAATGCGCATAAATTATCAAGTTTAAAATTGCGCTTCCTACGCTTTGAACTACTTCGGTATAACATTTTTGTCGGTGCTAATAAGCAAAGCAAACCTAATGGTAAAACAATTTGAACTTCATCATTTGGATGCATGCTAAACCTTGTTTCCAAAGCCATTATCTGAAAAACTGCAAGAATATGCTTGGACCTTTAAAGTGTCATTTGCATGTATAATAAGATATAGTTATTTATTTAATTCTGTATTGAAATTTTCGTGTTGCTCTTTAAATATTTTTCTGGCGGAAAATTGTCGCTTCTGAAAAATGTATTCAGTAGAATTCCTAAAACGTTATTGAATATACTTTCTGAACGATAAATCGAAAAAATGAATGTTAACGTCACTGGTGATTAGCTTCTGGTTTGTTCATTAGCACATGTTTGCTTAATAAATTATTGCTTATGAGTGGGTATTCTTCATTATTTATTTATTGGTTAAGTGTAGGTATAAATCAAATACAATCTGAAAAATAATTATTCCATAATATTTAAATAAATTAGAATAATGATCAACCTGGATCTTTAATTGGAGATTATCAAATTAATAATGTTATTGAAGCTATTCATGTTTTCATTATACCTTTTTTATAGTTGAGGTTATTAAAAGCATATACAATGCACATATTAACATTGTATTAAAGCAAATGAATTAATGCTCCCCTAAAACTCGCAAACACAGGATGTGTGGGGCATGTAGCAAATTGTCATAATCATGTCTATATCCTTATTAAATAATTTATATAATTGAAAATAATTACCATCTATTTCTATTATTAGAAAGTTCTTTTGATATCATGCATATTTTATTTAACTTTTATTTCTTCCTTAACTTTATTTTTTCATACATATTTGGTATGTAAATGTTATTGTTTTACACTCTTGTTTCAATGGGTTTACTTGAAACATTGTCTTGTATTATTATTGTTAACATTTATATAAATATGACTTTATGTATTAGATATCTGGGATGGTCCCTTCCTCCATTATGAAACTTATCATTACTTTTTCAGAGTAATCTATTATTTAATGCACTAATATGGAATGATAAGGAGTTACATTCAGATAATTACGATTACTGTGTAAAAATAGTAATCCTGAATTGGAATGCCAAGAAAATTTTGACAATTTTTGTATAACACTGAGAAAGTCGCTGAGAGAGAGGATTCGCAAAGGTTTATTCAAAACCTTGCTAACAATTCTGTTAAAAGCAAAGGCAGACACAACTTGATTTTCTTGTAAATGTGAACTGAGGCTTTCTCTCCAACTGTGTATATCACAGGTCTTGAATCTCTTCTTTGTTCTTTCTTGACAACTGCAGCACACTCCTACAATAGCATGACTGTACTTCATCCCCCATTTCACCTCTCAGCCCTCATTTTCCTCCCCTTTTTATTTTACTTTAGTGACGTGGCAAACTACTGTTTGCTGATGACAAAGTGGAAACCTTAACAGGAACCTTGGGTCTGAGCTTTGTTGGAAAAGGAAGCGTTAGATGCGAACCTCGCTTTCACTGTAAGTCTGGCAACGTACCTAGCTCACTCGTACAACTAAATTTTTCTTTCAAATGGGGATAAAAAAGCGTAATAATGAACAGCTCGTACTTGTGCACACATGCTGCATTCTTCATGTCAAGGTATTAGCATTGCTAGTAACTAACGTTCACTGCATAAAATGTACATAGCAAGTAACTTCTGTTTTACATAAGTTGACAGCTGTGAAGAAATAATATGAATTATGATTGAGATGTATAAAACGTTGTGACCAGTACATGAGGGATGTGTTGGATCGGATGTGAGGGGTATGTTGAATAAAAAGCATCAAAGGCCTATCCTCCCTAAATAACAAATTTGCCCAAAATTCAGCTTTAAATGGCATTTCAAAACATTGGTTTGCTTCAAAATACTTTTAGTATTATTTTATACTGCACAGATAAATTCTAAGTTCTCAAAATATTTCGTGAGGGACAACAATTAATGAAGATTTTTTTTTTTTTTTTTTTTTTTTTTTTTTTTTTTTTTTTTTTTTTTTTTTTTTAGTTTAACGTCCTTTAACCTAGTTGGTCAATTCGGACGGTGAATTAATGAACTTGGTGAAATGATACTCAAATGACCTTGGGGTTCCATGGAGATTAAAGTTACTCAACATTCGTGTTCTCAGGATAAGGGAAAACCCCGGAAAAAACCTTATCCTCGTAACTCATCTAACCGAGATTCGAACACACGACCTTTTGAATGTGAGGCAGACACGGTATTACCACACTTTCCAGGCAGGCTGCCATATATATTTATAGAAAGAATATTGATCTTGAGCTTATTTTGAGAGAAGCTACAGTTACAATGTTTTTATTTTGTATATTTGGTGAATATGAAAAGCAAATATCACAATGTTTACAGACTAAAAGAAAAACGAGAGTAAATACCATCACTTTCGTGCAAAATTCCCAGGATTATATCACCAAAAATAACATTTTTCTAAGAATTATTACAATTATATACGACATTTCACAAACTGTGAGATATATTTACAGATCACAGGCATAAACAGCCTTTGGCAGCTTGCAAATACAAAATTACATTTTTTATACTACGTTAGGAACATTAGGTGTATACTCATAGATACAAACCTGAAAGTTTAGGTTTTTTTATGTAAACTAACTGATTGGGGTGGCTCAGATGTCATCTGTATTAGCTTTCAAGAGTTTGGACTCCTGGCGCTTAAAAATGGACCTCATGCACCTGCACAGTTCTTTCGCTGTGACACATTTGTAGTTTGGCCACCTGGAAAAGATACTTTGACTGCCTTCCTGAATTACTTAATAGTATCCAACCCAACATCAAGTTCACAATGAAGATTAGAGAAGAATAACCGTTTATCGTTTCTCGACTTACTCATCTAAGAAAAGGAAAATGGACACCTAGCTCATAAAATGTACAGAAAACCCACGCACACCGACTTGCACCTCAACAATACAAGCTGCCACCATCCCGCACAGTAACACATAGTACTTTCTACAATTATACACCGAGCGATAACAGCCTGTGATAAACATAACCTTCCAGCAAAGCCTTTAGACAGCACCTTTATACCACCCGAGATATCAACAAAGCGTTCAGGAAACTCCACCACGAACCGAACGCCAATGCAGAGAAAAAAGAAAACCATTATTCGGTTCGTGGGTGCAGTGTCTCATAAAATAGCATCAGAATAATTTTCAAGCCCACTGCCAAAAGCAAACATAATCTGGGCTTGCGCACTGCCGGTATTTACAAAATCCCATGTGCATGTGGAAAAAATTACATCGGCCAGACTGAGAAGACCATGGAAGAGCGCATCAAAGAACACCAACGCTGCATCAGGTTGGGCTACCCAGAAAAAAATATTCGGTGGCAAAACATATGTTACTAGCCATAAGATCAATTTTTCATCCCTCAAAATAATGGAAAAATCTACCGGATATTATGACAGGCTCATAAAGCAAGCAATATACATAAAAGCAAACAAAATCATTTATACAAAGACGAAGGTATGCAGATAAGCAAAACATGGCTACCTTATAATTCATAGCCAGTTGCCCCATCCTCCTCAATCCCCATAGGTCAGTGCCGACCAATGATCATGCGAGGCAGTCCTTCAGCCTTCCCTTGCAGGTAAAAATACCACCGCAAGAGCAATTTCTCTCTTCTTTCATGATGATGGCGACAAATTACGTCGTTGAAAGCTTGGAAATTAACTCAACACTTACCTGGCGTACGTTTCGAGAAGAAATAATTAATAAGCAGCATCGGGAAAGTTTCAAGTTGCTTAGTCATTCACACTGTTTTTCATTCTGGTTAGGCAAAATGTGTCATTATTTATTTTTTGCTTAACGTCTTTAACTGGTAGATCATATCGGACGATGAATAAATTTGGTGAAATGAATTTCAGATGATCTTGGATCTTAAAGTTAGTTGACATTTGTCTTCATAGGATAAGGGAAAATACCGAAGAAAATCTTATCCTGGTAAGACACCCGAAGAATTAAAAAAAAAAAAAAAAAAAAAATTAGCTACAATAAGTAAAATAAAATGTTCAAAAGAATGATACAAATAAAAATACTTCTGAGACAATAAGCAAGATTTGAACTCGCGACCTTTTGAATGTGAGGCAGACACGCTACCCCAATACTACTTAAGTGGGACTTCAGCCTAGTGTATTCCCTGTTTCTCTGCTACTACCTCACTTGTACTGACGCTAATCTAGATTTGCACGAAGTAGAGAGAAGAATATGCTATCGCAAGAATAGTTTGTTGCAAAACAGGAAGAAAAAGTCATGTGAAAATAATGTATCAGATTATTTACTTTTTCTAGCACATATGTACACACAATGTACAGAGTAGTTAGAGCGGGTATTGTATTCCAACCAAATAAGTTCATGAAATTTCACCGGTAGTATATGATTTGAAGTTCCATGAGTCCAAACTAGCAATTTTAGAAAAAGGTGCGTGTGTATCTGTGGACAGCATTGGTCAAAAACGAAACTTGGTATTTATGTATTCCAAGGATGCGACACGAAGATTTTCAAGAAAATCCCCCCATCCCAAACACCCTTTACATGTAAAAAATTTCGAAAATGTTGATTTTCTCAAAAAAAGGCTCTTACGATTTTCATTGAAATAATGCATATAATTGTATATCCTGAATTTTCTGGAGCTATCTTTGAAGACTTCTTTATTCTGAATGAATTTTTCTGAATTTTGCATAAATGGTAAGCCGTAAGAGATAGACAAAAACGTACTACACAAAAAATGTAGGTCTCGTCAAAACAAATGAAGATTTTGAAACCTAAACAAAAAAATAAAGTAGATTAACGTCTTATATTCATAAAATTGTATTAGAATGCAGTTCTGATTGTGGGATTATATGCTGTAGAGATGTTTTCGTGTAGTTGACCATTTCCGAGATATTCCTTGTTGGTTTCAGTTTTAAAATACTAATTTGTCAACTGCTGGTCATGCAAAGAAACGGATTTCAACCAGATTTTATAAGATTTGACCATAGTTTAGTCTAGGGCATTCCGTTGTTTCCCCTCTACTAACAAGAAAGCAAGTAATAAGACCATTTCTGCTTATTTTTATCTCGATTAGCATGAAGTAGATAGATGAATAATCATTTTAACAATAATTTGTTATTGAAATGTAGAGCATGTCATGTGAATGGAACACATCAGAGTTTTTAAATATGGGAAGATGTACACCGCACAGCTGCAACATTTACTTGCTATAATCTACCCTTGAAAGGGGTTTGAATTCACGGCAATGTCACCTAGGAGTTATGAACCACGATTGTACAGATAACGATAGCATAGAAGCATACATTGTGACTATAGTGGTGCTAAAACCTGCATACATTGTAAATATACCTAGATAATTCATAATAACGATGAGCGCAGTATCCATTAAACAAAACAAAACTGATTCACTAAACATAGAACCTACAGGTGTGCATTATCATCCATAATGCTTTGTTACAATATTTACAATCGTTACATTGTTGATTATTATAGAAAGAGAACCATGTTGCTTTAGCATGTGACAATGTTTAATGATAATTTTGCTCATATAGCAATTCAAACAGATTCACAATTCAAAATATTGTTTATGTCATTTTTGAGAATCAGTGATTGAGGTAAAGTAATAGCAGGTTAAATGTATAAATTATATCATAAAAGCTATTTGTTTTGATATCATATTGGATAAGCTTGTTGGGACAGATTAGGCTAAACTTTCAGTAGAAGGCATATACTCTTACGGAACGATCAATTTTAGGAGCTCAGAAGATTTTTAATACAACTACAAAGAAGATATTAATCTTCAATTTCAGGATATGACGATCCACATAAATATACTTTAGGTTCATACGCTTTTAGGGCTGCTTTCTTTACTGCTTTCCTTTAAGCAAAGGAAGAATTGTATTTCAACCAAATGTCGATACTGAAATTTTACCGGAAATGCATCTTTTAAGATTTAAAAGGTCCGTGTATACCCACAAGAAGCATAAGCCTTTTTTTTTTCTTTATTTAACCAAATTATTTACATAGCACTAACCTTGGAGTATAATATTTTTCAATGGTGTGACAAGATCTCTAAGAAAATGGCAAACTCCAAAATACCCTTTACGTAGAACATGTTACAAAAATTTTGATTTCCTTAAAAAATGTTTCTAGCTATTTTGAATGAGATAGTATATCTGATTAAAGCATGATGTAGTTCGAGAAATAACTTATCAAGGTTGACATACCAGAGAAGTAATAACAGGATTACGATGAGGAATAATCCTTTTTATTGTCTCAGAAAATTACCTGAAAGTATTTTCTTAAACAGCGGTATACAAAAACTTAACATAAGTAAGGTTCAACGTGGATTATCGATCAATTTATGTCAAATACTTTTTAAGCCGTAAACAATTTCTGATATACCTAGGTATTCAATGATATTGATTTTTATTTTCAAAAATTAAGTTCTTTACTACGTACTTAATAGGTAGAGAAGGTGTTTCATTCCAACCAAAAATGCAATACCGATATCTAATTAGAAATACATGTTTTGAGATCCCCTTAACCAAAGTTTTGGAAAAAGTTCTGTGAACAGTATAACTCAAAAACGAAAATTTGGTTAAGTACTAAAAAAATCACATGTAAGTTCAAAGTGTACCCTTTACTTGGAATCCTTTCCGAAAACTTTTGTTTTCTCAAAAATACACTAAGAATATTTATTTAAATACCATATATTTAAAACGTATATGAGAATTAAAATGTATAATTTGAACTTTATGGGAATAACCTCTGAAGTACTCTTCACTCTGGATGGCTTTTGCATAACTGAGCAATCGTAAAATATAGACAAGAACTTCGTGCACAAAAATGTAAAACTTAAATTCACAATTTATTTCAAATTTTGTTTTTTCTTTCTTTTTGTGAATTTAACATTTCCAGAGTAGTAATTGCTATTGACTTAAATTTTAAAATATCTACTTAATACTTTCTGAAATAGTATACTGTGACTCGTTTTTATTCCTTCCGATCGAACAAAGAGAATGAAATTTCAGTTATTAAATATCCGACCAGCTTTTAATATATGGCTATCGCTCTAGTCTATTGTATCCCCCTTATCTTGTGTATCTAAAATGAATTATATAAATTAATCAAAAAACATTTTTTAAAGGAATACTGTATGGCAAGTATATGCTTTTACAAGATTTAACCTTTTACCTTAGTTAAAAGGCAAAGGTTGGCGTTCGTTCACTAATGTAGTTTATGTCCTATTATAGTAATGATTCACATAGAGCATTGTTTAATTATAAAAACTGTATGGCAAATAATGGATTTTTGCACGATAAAGGTTTTCTATAGCTCATAAAAAATCTCTACACGCAAGGTGTTTATAAACCTTTTGTCTACCTATGGCAGGAGGAGTAGTAAACAAAGTTGATTTGTTTATGCGGGCTTTTAACCTTATTACGCCCTCATTTAAGGGCTCTTCTGTTTTTCAAATGAAAGACTTGCTTTTTGTCTGAACGATGCTTTTAAACATTATTCAGACTTACTTTAATTATTTTGTTTCAGACTGTTATTGCGGAAGCGTGTATATACCTATAGAACATTGACGTTTCGAGATAAGCACTTAGAATGCATTATTTATACATTCTTAAATCCAGGCCATATTCACTCTAAAGCCACAGAGGCAATCCTAAGAAAAATTCAAATAAATATCAATTATATAATCTGAAATCCGAAACACAATGATATGGGAAAGCCTAAACTCATCGCAAATACTACGACTGTTCATTGTTTTAATTCATAATTATTTTCATGAATTAGCGAAGTATTACAGTATCAAAATAAATTACCTAATAAAATGGACTGACAAATAAGCTTTTGATTGTCAAAATATAATAATCCAGAATTAATGGATTGTAAATTAGTTTTCTGAGTAAATATTAAGCTAAAACAAAGCGTTAGCTATAGACCTCAAGAATTAAAATAACTTGTAACTTGATAACAACAACTTGTGGAGATAATGACCTGAATGTTAAGTTGGTAAAGAACTAGAAATATTTCTACCACACAGGGCTTCACTCTAGTGATTGATTAGCGGCCTTCACATCTTTTTTCGACGGCGGTTGTGTACCAGAGGTCCATCCGCAGTTTCAGACGCATTGATAAAAATAGCATCAATTCAATCGCTACCCGTTATAAGCCCCTTTGTGACAGAAAAAATAATTATCTTAATAAATTATTATTAATTGTTCCCTCCATAGGCTGCTGAGATATGAATGAAAAAAATCTGATGTGTTACACTCACATGACGTTCTCTACCTACTCTAAAACAAACTTCTTAGAAAATATAATTCTTCTTTCAACACCACGCTAATCGAGATAAATATTAGCAGAACTTTATTACTTAGTTCCTTATAAGTAGACTGAAACTAAGGGTATGCACTAGGCTAAAGTGATATTAAATTGTTTTAAAAGCTGTCGTTATGCGATTGTCTTTGCAAATCGCTTCTTTGCTTGGCCAGGAGTAGAACAAAAGCAAAACGGACACTTCCCGTCTGAGAGAAGTATAAGTATCTACATCACAACTGAAACTAATAAAAAGAAATACCCCGAAAATGCTAAGCTCCACGAAAAAAATGTATATGACATAACTTGTGCATTTTAACAAGATGTACATTTGTTGTATAGTAAGTTTTTTGTCTATCTCTTACGGTTTACTAGTTAGGCCAAATTAAGCAAAGTTCATTAAAAATAAACAGGTCTTGAGAAGCTATTCCCAGAAAATTTAAGATATACATTTAATTTGTGATAGAAATGTGGCATTTTAATCAAAATCGTTAGGATCATTTTTAAGAAAAACAAAAGTTTTGAATTTTTTTCATGTAATGGATACTTAGGGGTGGGGGGATTTTCTAGAAAATCTTCGTGTCACATACTTGGAAAACATAAGGTATTGTGGAAAGGATGACATATGAAGTTAGCAGCGTCGGCAATCAAGATGTCGTTGGCATAATAACAGTAATGGCAGTGCTTTCATAGTGTGCCGGGTAAAAGCTGGCACAGGTAATGAACTACATTAAGGAGAACGTCGCAAAGTAACATTCATGCATCTTCCGAATTTCTTTCTTTCATTTACTCCTAATGTTTTCCACCTCTTTCTTTATTTCCTTCTATGTCAAAATAGCCATTTCTATAGCTAAAATTTCATAACTAAAGAGTAAGTAGATCTGGTTGGGCAATTGATAAGCTTTTATTTTATGGTCGCTTTTGTGTATTAAATTTCTGCATTTAACCCAAAATATAACTCCATCAAATGTATTAAGAGCACCGCAAATGCAGTGTGATGGTGAGGTGGGTATCTTCATGTTCTTTAGCTAGTTCGTGTACCACATAAGTCAAATAACCAACATCTGCAATGGGAAGTTAAACTTAAAATGGATCCCGTCATTTCTCCGCCATTTTCAGATTCCAAGTAGGGTTAATGGTTATGTGAATTGTTTATAATTTGTTCGTTTTAAAGAATTACAACAAAAATATACTTATTTCTTTATTTAAACGATGTGACCAAGGGAACGATACTTAATACATAAGAAATATATTTGATTTTCAGAGTTATCTTGTGTCATTTTCTCCATAGCGGGGTGCTTTCCCTTAGCATTGAAAGGGGAAGAAAAATAGAGCAGAAGAAACTACCCCAATCTGGTGGCAAATTAAGTACGTATTTTAGGTGTTCGTCGCCAGGAAAGTTTCTTTATTTTAAACGATAGGAGTAAAGAAAGGGCAGTTATTAAATAAAAATGTATTTGAATTTCACTGCTCCATTGTGTCATCTCGATAAACTGTTGCGTTGCCTTAACATTGGCTGGGGAGAGAAAGTACCACTATAGCCATCTAGTGGTAAATAAATAAGTACTTACTCTAGCTGTTAGTTGCCAGGAAAGGTTCTTTGCTGCTTTATTTTAAACAATAGGAATAAGGAAAGGAGAGTTAACATATACAAATGTATTTGAATGTCACTGCTTCATTGCGTCATTGTGTCGATAAACTGGTGCGTTACCTTAATATTGAATGTGGAGGGAAAATATAGCATTACTACGACAATTTAGCAACGAATAACCGCTATAATACTGTCATCTGGTGGCTATTAAGCGAAATATAAAAGAAAGTCGTATTACTTTTACTATGTATAACTCAAGAACGGCTAAAAATCAGTAAGGAGGTAGCTGAGAACCAGGAGACGGACATAGGTTTCTTTGTATCCCGTTTCCGTGGGACGTGACATAAAACGTGGTATAACAAAACGCAACAGACAGCTAAACGCATTGTTGTCTATGGTGTTTGTTTCCAGTTTCTATTAGCTTATTGTGCCGATATTAACAATGCCGCGACTAAGACAATCGAATCTTTTCCAACAAAGGCGTAATGCAACTAGGATTCGAAACATTGCGAATGAAACTGCACGTGAAGAGCAGCTATGCAATTAAAATTTTAAACTGCTTGGATGTGCCTGGCTTACCACCGCACAATTTACGAGTAAAGGTTGACTCCGTAGTAATCATGCTTCGAAACATAAACCAACTAAAACTATGCAACGGAAGGCGTTTGGTGGTAAGTAAATTGATGAACAATGTGATTTACGCGACAATACTCTAAGGAAAATTCGAAGGTGAGGAAGTTCTCATTCCGAGGATCCCGATGATCCCAACCGATTTGTCGTTTGAACTCAAAGGACTTCAATTTCCGATCCGTCTTGCATGCGCCATGACCATTATGAAATCACAAGGCCAATCCTTGAACATTTGTGGTCTGAATCTAGAAAATCCATGTTTTTCCCATGGTCAATTATAGAGGCATATTCACTTGTCGGAAGACCATCTGCGTTATTTGTTCTTGCGCCTGATAATAGAACAAGAAATGTCGTCTATCACAAGATGCTTCACTGAACCCATGTACCAAAATACACGGCCAATAAAGAATCATTAAAATACTTAAATTTTTGTATTTATATTTGTTATCCTAATAAAAAATTGAACTTAATAATGCTCATTTATTGCTTCTAAGGCGGAAGAAAGTTCGCCGGGTCAGCCAGTATAATATAAACACCTCTTGTTTTAGCTGACTGCCTGAGATATTAAACATTAGAGCGTCAATAATCCCAGCAAATAATTACAAAATTTAGCCCACTACAGTAAATTAATATTACTTTAGCACACACTACAGTTTGTTTGTGCGCCAAATACTAAAATACTATCAGCTCTAAAGAGATCAAGGTATATACTTCAAAATGAACTCAAAGCGATGGTAGAGTTGAATTTGGTATAACTTTCAAACCTGTGCATTCTTTAAACCCAGAGACCTTGTCTTTCTCCTACAGGCCTTCAAAGAGGCACCAAATAGCCTCACGGGCATCTGGTGCAGCATTGCACGCAGTATACGTCGGAAAGATACAGTTGTCTAACTGGCTTAAAAGTATTGAAAATATTAACATGTTCATACTTTTAAGATTCATTTAAATAATATCTAATTAACAATTTAATAGTATGCTAATGGAGTCAAACGCTGTTCAAACTCAATCTTACGAACGGAGGAGAAACGATGTCAATTCTATCTGCTTGTTTTGTTCTTCCTCTGATTATCGTTCAAGGAGTAGAGAAGGGTGCATAGGAACGTGCCAATACTTGTGGTTTTCTTCTCTTTTTTTTTTTCTTTTGTTGCTTGAATTTGCGATTTACACCAATTGTACGAGAAGCAACACCGTTATTATCCCATAAAAACATCCATGTAGGTGAAAGGCGAAAGAAGAAGAAGATATCGCCTGAGTGACGGTCCACACTGGAACCTGGATGAGATCGTCTCGTATTGGTTTTATTGTAAAGATCTGACGCTTAACACACTACAAATAGAGTTCAATTTCAAGCTCATAAGCGAGCGAAAAGGGGGGAGTAAGACATTAAGTGGAGTACTACCACCAGTAAAGAGGTAGGGTGGTGTGTTTAGTATTCTCTTATTAACTTGAATCACTGCACATTATATTAGCACAATTTCATGCACTTGACTGAACATATTCTATTAGCAACCTGTTAGACACATGACTTGCCCTTCCAAATACAGAGTATATACACATTATACTCTGGTATTATTTTATTCCAAATAATTTATGATGCATTGCGTTGACAGGAATTTCTGTAACCATTCTTCAGAAAAAATTTTCGCAAAAATAAAAAAAAACACCACCTATTCATCTCTCTCTTTCATGTTAATCGAAATAAATATTTGTAGAAACTGTTTTGTACCATATTTCTTTAAAATATTCGGGTGGCATTCTTAAAATATGTTGGATTTAATTACCAAGTTTAAAAAATTGTATAAACTTGCTTTTTGACTTGTTTCTCTCTCTCTCATTCACATTTATTAATACACACATATAAACTCACACACAACATTATCTAAAACGTCTTTACATGTATTCAGGGACAACAAAACGTGTTTTTCTGATAAAATCTAATAATCCACTTTTTTTTTTGGGATGTAATACTTCCTCTGTTTTGCTAGAGATTTGTGAGATTTAAGATTACGTCGGCCAGAATCATAAATGTAAACACCGTTGAGTGACATTTTTGAGAAACAAGCCAGATCCTTGCGCATGAGCTTCATGAAAGACATTTTGTATTTCAACAATGCTCTATGTTCCAGCTCACAAAGCCGAATTAATCCAAGCATGACCATGTTGCAGAGTTCACTGCAGTGGAAGATACCCTCTGGTAGCACAAGCCTGATTCCACGCAGCAGTGTCTAGTGACACTTAATGCACAAGTTCTGTATAATAACAGACTGAGAGAACTATTTCTCCAATCAATTATATTATCAGACAATATGAAACAAAAATCCAGCTCATAATTTAGGAAGCTGCTTTAATACCGTACTTTAAAAATATAAAGTATTTCCATTAGATTTAATCAATGTTTATAATAGAACTTCCTATATGTGATGTAAACTCGGATATACTAAGCCGTAAATGACTGCAAAGAAAAAAAAATCTGATGTGTTCCATTCACATGACTTTCTCCACATCTCTGCAACAAATTAATGTTAAAAATCTTATGCTTCTATTTACTTCATGCTAATTGAGAAACATTAGCATAAATAGTATTATTACTTGCCTCCTTGTATGCAAAATAATATAATAATATCACCTTAACCTGCAGGTTAAAGTGATATCCAAAAGCTGGTTGCTATGTGACTGAAGTTCCTTTGTTTGTATGGACAGGAATTGACAAATTCCTGTATGAGAAAAGTATAAGTTTTTTGAAGTTGAAACCTAAATCTGAAAACCGATCAACTCCACTAAAAAAATGTATATGACTTAATTGTGTGTTTTATCGTGATCTAAATTTATTTGTGTAGTAAGTTTTTGTCTATTTCTTACGGTTTACCAGTTATGCAAAAGTCAATAAATATCATCTAGAATAGAAGTCTTTTGAGGCTATTCATAGAAAATTTAAGATATACATACTTTTTTTTTGGAAAGTAAGTATCTTATATATAAGAGATTTTAATCAAAATCGTTATAGCCATTTTTAAGAAAATCAAAATTTACGATATTTTTTTCATGTAAAGGGTAGTTTAGGGTGGGGGAATTTTATTGAAAATCTTCGTGTCATCACATCCTTGGAAGATACCAAACTTAAATACCAAGTTACATTTTTAACGGTATTTTCATTTTTGAGCTATGTTGCCCACAGCAGACAGATAGACACACAGACATTTTTCTAAAAATATTTTTTGGGATTCAGGGGGTCTTAAAACATATATTTCTGGTGAAATCTCAGTATCGAATTTTGGGTGCAATACAATACCTTCTCTATACACTATGTACATAGTACGTATAGAGAAAGTAATAGTGTCACATGGATCACACGGATTTAAATGGTGACTGTATAATTGGGCCTGGCTTCGTAGTTCAGTCGACAGAGCACCTGCCTGCTGTGAAGGGGTTCCGGGTTCAATTCTCACCTGCTTCTCTAGGCAACATTATTCCCTATTACACAGAATCTGGAAGCATGGATGCGTTGCAATGGAATGAGTAAAATCCGAAGAAAAACAGAAACCAGATACAGAGTTAATACTCTGCTGATAGTCAACATATTTGGAAGGTAAATTACGCCAATATGACCGTACAATTAATTGCGAGCCACAATGTAAAAATGTAGAAGTGTTCCAAAACCAGATAGATAGTTTTCCAGGACAATTTGCTTTCTCTTGAATGCGCCGTCTGTAATAACTGAAAAGAGTAGGTATTTACAAAATACAAAGCTATAGTTTTTTGTTTCTCAGTGTGTAAGGAACCTTGCAACTACGTCTAATTTCCAATTATTAAAAAGTTTTGTGATAGGAATAATTTATTCCAATATTTTATTTTTCACTTAAAGTCTATACCTGTATTTGCTGTGCCCATGAGCTGCTTCAGTACTAAGATAGTAAGGTCAGAGGTCGTGAGAATGAAAAATGACTGAGAACGTTTAATGGAGGCTACGACAACATATATTGGGACTAGTCGCCAATTGGTTTTGTGATGAAATATTGAACTGTTCCTGATTTAAGCACCAGATACTGTATTATACCTGAAATTATTCCGACTCCTGGATGTCCAAAAAAATCAGAATAACTATTGATAGAGAATTGGATCTCCACTTCCTTCTGGATGTTGGTCTAAACATATATTTTTTTTTTTTTTTACCGTATATGCTTACAAGTCAACTGAAAAATTTAATTCCTGTTGGCACAGCAACGGTTATAAGCTGGTGTATCTACATCTACCTTATACCTTCTAGAAGTTTAATACTTTAGGGTTTAAAATGTTTTTCTATTAAAAGTATGTAACCTTAAGCATCACCGCTGAGTGGGTAATGAGCTTAGTCAGCAACAACTGTGAGACCGAGAAAGAGAGAATAAGATTTAATAGTTCTAAATCATTTAAATATACGCTCTTTTATTAAACTAAGTCCCACCAGTATTATGATTACCCCAATAGAGCTCCTACCTTCTATGTTGCCAAATCTTATACTTTTATTTGCATACTTGACACAACTTTTAACCGTTTGCTTTGAAAAATCCTCAGTACTCTCTTTTCTAATCCCCAAAACTGGTGTAGGTACGTTTGCAAGGGTGCTTTATATTTCATGATCGTATTAATTCTTATGAACTAAAACTTTAGTTGTTGGATTTTTTATTTCCAGAGTTCATCGGAACTCCTAATGTCCCTCACAATTAGAGAGATATCCACAGTTTCTCTGCTCCGATACTTTACTTGTCTTGCTAATAACGCTACCGAGTAACAGGCTTATAACCCGTTCTCTTTATATTATGGGTTGATGTTAAGACAAAATTGTTTATCGCAACTTTCTACTTCTCCATTATTTCTCTACTAAAATACTTATTAATTTAATAAAACAATAATTCCATTATAAAGAGCGTCATGTTTGGAATAAAATTACCGAGTTGATAGACTTGACTGTGATTAATTGTCATGATAATTCTGTCGTGGATAGCGGTTTGAATGCTGGTCGTGATATTTCAAGTACTAAGAAAATGTTTCAGCTTGTGATATCATAAATGATTTCTCCTTTTGCAAGCTTTCTTACAAATGTGCTATACATGTTAAACATAGTAATTGAGTTGTTTTTTTCAATAAAACTGTATGGGGTCTAAGATATCCCCATTTTCCCTATTGGTTTTGCCCTCCCCTTCAGTAACTTATTGCTATAGCATTTCCGCATATCAACTACGTAACCAGGCCAAATTCACCAGCATTCCTTAATTTAACGTTAAACATCTACAGTCTGGTTTGTGTGCCCGGTCCGAGCGGACGCTACCAGGAAGCTCTAGTGTTGTTTACAAGTGGTGGTGCAGTGACAGCGAGTGAGTGCAAGAGGGACTTACAGCGCTTTGTCTACAACCCTTTGTCAATACTTTTGTGTTATATTTGTGTGTTACAGAGTACTTTCTCTGTGAAAAATGGAAATGTACGCCAGGAAGAATACAATTAGAGTTAAATTTGCGTTAAATGCAACGAGACCGACAGCTTACGAGGTACATGACTTTATTGCTGATACCTTACGGTTAAATGCGGAACAAGTGGACACCATTCAGTTAATCGCCAGTGAACGGGCAATTTACGTAAAACTGATATCAGTACTCCTGTTAGAGAAGACTTTAAATACCTTCTCGGACGAAACGAATTTCACCTACATGAATGGGGAAATAACTAAAGTAATACTTGACCACGCGACCGGTAATGCGCTATCTGTGCGTGTTTTTGACGTTCCACCTGAACTTCCGAATGAGGTGTTAAAGCAAACACTGCAACGTTATGGGACAGTGTATGATGCCCGAAAAGAACAATGGGGACGTGTTCCAGTGTTTAACGGTATACGAACGGTTAAAATGCAACTGAAGACGACTATTCCTAGCTTTCTTGTCATTGGCAGCTATAGATTATCCCTGTCTTATGCTGGACAGCCACGCTCATGTTATGTCTGTAATAGTGTGGAACATCTGAAGGAAGTCTGCCCTCACCGCTCCACTAATGTGCGCTCGGTGACTGTTGGACATCGGAACGACTTGGCACCCGTTTCTCCGGTAACTGACCAGCAGAATGACAGTTTCCCACCTTTGAATGTCCGTGTACAGCCTTCCGTGTCAATTGAACCTCAGCAGCATGGTGCGACCCAGGATGAGTCCATGCATGAGAAGCATTGGGAGTATGCAACTGTGCTCCGCGAAGTCGCGGGTAAACGCGGTTTTCCGCCCACCTCCGAGGGGAGAGAGCAGGTCGGTTCTGATCCACTAGTTGTTGATGTAGCTGCAGGGGTAGAGAAACGGCCGACTGGACAACAGAGTGGTAAGCGCGCAAAGCTCCGCAAAACGAGTGGTGCAAAATTGTCCAGGAGCAGCCAGCTGGAAACTGAGCAAGACATGGAGGCAGAACAGCAGTACACTATTCCGGCAGAACAGCCTATACCACAGCTAATGACGCCAGTGGCATCGACTTTTTTGAGCGAGCCGCAGGCAGCAGTGTCGTCTGCGTCGCTTAGCATGGAGGAAACAGCAAGCAGGTCGTCATGCGACTCCCGGGATGCTGGAAGGGACGCTGGGAGTTCGAACTGTGGTGATGGTGGAGGGCTGGCACCAGGGCAGAAAGCTGCGCAATTCCCAGAGGAGGTTACTGTTGAGGCCCGCTCTGGGGCCAGTTGTCCCAAAGTACCTCCTGATATCCGAGTCACAGTTTCACCTGTGGGACGGGGGTCTTGTTCTGCACGAGACCCTAGGCTAAAAGTACGCGAACTGCAACACAGCCACTCCGGGGATAGCCAGTCTACTCCCGCGGAGTACGCAGTTCTACATCCAGCAGTGGCCACCGGTGGGACTCAACCTTCTCGTTCCGCCCCGGTAAAGATAGATACGGACCCGTTACTTCTTCCTCCGCTTGGAGGGGAAGGAAGGAGTTCTTCTGATGAACCGAGGATTCGCGGACATATTGCAACACAGATCTCTTCAGATGGAGAAAGTGACACCAGCCAGTAATGTGCGTAGTATTGATAGCAGGTATTTGATGGTGCTGTTCTTGCTGGTACTGTCCTTGTGCTCGTGCCATCTTAGCATGATTTATCTGCAATCAATAGCGACTTTAAATGTGAACGGTTGTCGCAATCTTGTGACACAGAAACTGCTCAACACCTTCCTCGGAGTGAATAACGTTCATATCTGTTTTCTGCAAGAAGTAAACACTTATAATTTGGATACTCTTTATGGTTATAACTATAAAGTCAATCTGGGATCAGACGGAAGGGGCACGGTCATTGCCTATCGGGAAGGTCTTCAATTACAGAACTTTCAAATGGACCCCTCGGGGAGGATCATCTCTGCGACCTTAGATGATATTGCGTTAGTGAATATATACGCTCCTGCAGGTACCCAACATCGACAGGAACGAGAGCGGTTGTTTCAGAATGATTTAATTCCACATTTACAGCATGCTAAGGAATGCTTCCTCGCAGGTGATTTTAATTGTACGCTGCATGCTAAGGACCAAAAAGGTGCGCCCAATTTCAGCACGATGTTACATCAACTAGTGACGCAGCTCCAGCTTCAGGATGCCTGGGAAATAAAGTATGGCACTGCTGTAACATTTACCTTTCTTCGTCACAACTCTGCATCTCGATTAGATCGTATATATGTTTCTCCAGGGATATCTACTGCTGTACACCGCATTTGCGTTATTCCGTTGGCGTTTAGCGACCATCATGCCGTCATCTGTCAACTCCAGGTTCAGCAACTCAGCATTCGGAAGGCCGGCCGAGGTTACTGGAAGATTAATAACGCCATTTTAGAGGATACCGAAGTCCTGGAGCACTTTAAAGTTAAATGGAACCAGCTACAAACCTCCTTCAGAACCGCACCCCGGAAGAGTGTTTGGTGGACTGAAATTGCAAAACCGGCGATCCGCTCGTTTTTTAAATACTGGAGTATTTTGCGGGCACGGGCGAAAAAGGAATTGCTGCTTTTTTATAACGAGGCCCTGGGGGACCTGTGTGCGAAGCAACGAGAGGGCTGTGATGTGACGGCAGCGATCAAACGACTGAAAGAGATTATTAAGATGAAATAATTACAGCACCTAGATGGCCATTAAGCCCGAGCTAAGGCCCGGCACATACACGATGAGGAACGGCATTCATTTTATTATTTTGCTAAAGAAAGGAAGGAGGGGCGTGCAAAATATCCAGAAGTCCTTCAGAATGTTGTCACTGGAGCCCCATGCTCTGGGAGCAGAGCCATTCTTCAACTTATCGCGGATCATTTCCAAGCTTTGTTTCACGAGGAACCAGCACAAGGCACATCGCATATGTATGCTGATCGTCAGCTATTTAAAACTGACGTCTCGCAAGACACCTCAGAGATGCTAACCAGCCCTATCACCGAACGTGAAGTGTTAGATGCTCTTCTCCAGGCGAGTCAACACACGTCTCCGGGTCCTGATGGACTGTCCTATGAATTTTATAGGACGTGTTGGCCAATCATAAAGCATGCAATCATGCCAATCTTTGTGGAATTGTGGGATACAGCTTCTTTTTCCGACACATTTGCGGATGGAATTATAGTATTACACCCAAAGGCAGCTCGGGCAACCACAATGAATGATTATCGTCCAATAACATTACTCAATGCGGACTATAAATTATTCGCTAAAGTATTGGCTAACAGACTGAAAGGTGCTTATGCTGAAATATTAAATTACAATCAGGCGGCAATGTCACAGAAAAATATCATTGCAACGTTAGTGGAACTTCGGGATGTACTAATGCAGCTCCGAAAGGAACATCAAGTAGCAGCTTTGATCAGTCTCGATTTCCAAAAAGCTTTCGATAGAGTACACCATCAATATTTATGGAAATGCTTGGAAGCAGCACATTTTCCTGTGCCGACGGTTCAACTGATTCAAGGTCTCTACAGAACAGCGAAGTCTCGGGTGTTGTGGAACGGATGGCTCTCCATCCCGATTCAAATCAGCCGGTCAGTGCGTCAGGGGTGCCCTTTATCTATGGGACTGTTTTGCCTGTCATTAAATCCTTTACTCCAGATTCTTCAAGACACCCTCCGAGGAGTTACTGTGTATAATGAGCGCTTCACTGTTACCGCCTATGCTGACGATGTGACAATTGCGGCTGTTGATAACCTAGATATGGCAGCATTACAGCATGGCCTGGAGGTGTATAAGGGATTGTCAGGTGCAGCGTTAAATGTGGTCAAATCGGAGATATTGGTAGTCGGAAACTGGTCGGAGCCGCTTAATCCGTTGGGCATGAAACTTGTTTCCACTACACGAATCCTGGGTGTCTCCTTCATGGAAAATGTGAACGACACCATTACTTTTAACTGGAGTGATAAAATCAACCACCTACGATATTCCTTATCCATTGAGCGGACTCGTAATTTGAATTTGCTGCAGCGCATCTGGTATATTCATACCTATGGTCTCAGTCAAATTTGGTATTTAGCACAGCTTCTGCCGATTACAAAATATGACGCACAGAGAATTGAACAAATTATCGGTTATTTCTTATGGACTGGTAAAGCATACAGGGTGAACAGACCTCAACTACGCTTGCCATGTTCCCATGGTGGATGTGGATTAGTGGACGTCACAAAGAAATGTTTGGCATTATTGGGGAAAACTGCCATCCGATCACTCAGTGGTAATGGTTCAGCAATCGATAGAGCGTTCTGGGAGGAGCAATTGCAAGATCCTTATACGGTACGTTCCGGCTTTAAACCTATCGTCACACATTTGAAGCGCCTTCTGGACACATGCACGGAGATCACAGCATTTGAGCAAACCCGGAACCACTACCGTCTATTGACTGCCGCTCCGCTTGCTCCTAGGATTGAAGAGAAACATGCTCGGAGATGGAACATTATTTGGTAGAATGTCTACTGTAAACATATTTCAACTGATTGGCAAGAGACGGCTTATGAAGTGTTAAATGAGACCATACCTACAGCAGAAAAACTCTGGCGACATGGGCGAGTACAATCTAACCTCTGTGCACTCTGCTCCAACGTTGATACTTTGGAGCATCGCCTTATATCGTGTCGGCAGGTTGCTGGCATTTGGTTGGTGCTTAATAGCTATCTAACTAAATGGTGCCAGCCAGAGACCCCGCCGTGCCTGGAGAAACTCTAGCGCCTGGAATTTCATTTCTCGAACCTTCAACGTAGTGTGATTTGGTTGGTAGCGGGAACACTCCATTGGAGTTTGAAACAGAATACCGACACTGTGGCAAAGAGGGAAGACTGGTTTGGCTTCCTGAGACAAGAACGATGGAAAGTGATGAAGTCCGGATTTATCGGCGATATGCAACCATTTATTACCATGTTTGAGGTTACCACCTAATATTGTTAGTCCCTCGGTGGACTATCACCTCCACACTAAGAAGCACTGACAATGTTGTTAGGTTCAGCTTCCCGCTTCTGTGATTAAAAAAGAAACTATTATGGTCAACTAGCATTAAAAAAAAAATTTGCCAGAATTGAAAAAAAAAAAAAATGTAACTATTCGGGCTAAGGATTCATTAACCCGATATTAATTATGTTTATTTTTTGTGGTTTAGTTTTAGAAGATGATGGTTTATTTGCACTGATTTGTAGTTATTTAAAACGAGTGTTAGTAGAATTATGTTTAAAAAAAAAAAAAAAAAAAAAAAAAAAAAACATCCAGGAAAACACAAAAATATGGCACTTTGGAGTAAGATATCTAAGTCCTGTATTTCTGTAATTGAGAAAAAGTTATTTTACCAAGCAAGATGGCTCCGCAATAAATATGAGGAAATAAAAACATCCTAGGTTTGATTTCCGTCGTACCGGCCACTCTGACCATGAGTTTTTTCGTTGTTTGTTGGATCTTTTGGCAAATATGGTGGTTATCCGTTATCATGAATTTCGTGTCCATTATCGGCTTGTGAAACCCTTATATTTGGATCGGTTTGTGAAGAAAATATTGGATCCGATATCCTTTCAAGTATTTAATCTTATATTTTATTGGACCTGGAAACTCTGTTTCTGTGTTGCAAGTGCATTTGACAGGATCGTGTGTCCTCCTCCTTCCTGCCTTCCATCTTTCCTTCCTTCCTACCTTCCTTCCTTCCTGCCTCCCGTCCTTCCTTCCTTCCTGCCTTCCTTACTGCCTCCCTTCCTTCCTCCCTTCCTTCATTCCTGCCTTCCTTCCTTCCTCCCTTCCTTTCTTCTTTCCTTCCTTCCTGCCTTCCTTCCTCCCTTCCTTCCTTTCTCCCCTCCTTCCTGCCTTCCTTCCTTCCTCCCTTCCTTCCTGCCTTCCTCCCTTCCTTCCTGCCTGCCTCCCTTCCTGCCTTCCTTCTTTCATTCCTCCCTTCCTGCCTTCCTTCTTTCCTTCCTCCCTTCCTTCCGTCTTTCCTTCCTGCCTTCCTTCCTCCCCTCCTTCCTTCCTGCCTTCCTTCCTTCCTCCCTTTCTTCTTCCTTCCTTCCTTCGTGCCTGCCTTCCTTCCTTCCTGGGTGTGTTTATTCTACACTCTGAATCCCCAGCTGTTCTCAGGATTGGTGTCATGTTGAAATCGTTAGGGATCTCATCCTTGCTAGAGCACATCGTAGTCCGCATTTCGTATCCCTTAGATTTTCCCTTTCATTTCTTCCTTCCAAGGGCCACGTTAGAAGAACAAGGGCTCACTAGACCGCCGCAGTGCTCCAGTTACTGGTGGCTCCTAAGTATACTTCTAGGAATGTTAAAATAAGTTTTACACTGTTTTTGTGGAAATTCTATTTAAACTTTTAAGAGACTAAGTTGTTAGTTCTTTACTAGCTAATACTACATATGTATTTATTAGCAGAATAAGGCATTACAGGTTTTAGGACTCGACCAGTTTTACTATAAATTCTTGTGTATGGCTACAAATCCTGAAAATGCGTCTTTGAGACACGCTACAGTACTCTGCGCAGCGCTGTTTTACAAAAATCGGTACCTACAGGTGAACCACGGGTAGGGAATTGGGAAGTGGAGAACCGTGTGTGGAATGTGTCTTATAAAAGGCAGAAGTATATTACTCAGTATGTATGTGCGCCAGTGAATGCCTCAGGGAGAAGACTTAGTACCCGACAAACATCACAGCAAACAGGGATTAGTCGGAACTCATTAAGGCGTATCTGTACGTGGGATTTGCGTTGCATATTCAAGAGATGCAATGCAGCTAAGCAGAATAGCTTCCACAGCTTTCTCAGGGACACCATTAAGCACAGATGGCATGTACCTACAAACATTTTTGGGGAAATTGCTGGTTAAACAGAAGGTTGCGCTAAAATAATTAAAAAAGGAATTAGTATGAAATAATTTTCTTTTATATTGGCCAATATGTAGGACAGAGTTGAAAGACTTAAGTGCTTACGACATTGTAGTCGGCATTGAGGTATCCATCTCAAAATAGTTTCAGATGTCCTTCTGTGATTTAGCAAGAAAACGTGACTCAGTTGGGGGATATCATAGTGTATAGGTATGCTCCCATGGTATATCGGTTATTAGAGCAACTGGACAGAGATCCGTGGTTCAATTTCGGATATGACATTACCTTTTCTGGCTGACTCTACTTTTATAAAGGAATAGTATTTCTTCATTTTATAGCTATGAAAATTAACCAAGAATCGTGAAAAAATGTTTGTTCCTTCTGTATTCTTATCACTGAGGGGGATGGCTAAGGCAGTAATGTTTTTGACTAGTTGCATTTTAAATATCGGTTTTCCAAAGAAAGCTTACAATTCGCTGTTGGTTTATCTAGCCCCTATCTACAATGTAGGCAGTGGTTAGAAAAAGTATTGTATTCCAAACAAAAATTCGATATCAAGATTTCACCGGAAATACATGTTTAGAGACTCCCTGAATTAAAAACAATTAGAAACATACCCGTGTATTGTCTGTCTGTGTGTCTGTGGGCAGCATATTTATGTTAATATTTATGTTTAATATATTCCAAGGATGTGACACCAAGATTAAATCAAATCCCTCAGCAAAACTACCTAGAACAATATTTGAAAATTTTGTTTTTCTAAAAATGGCGTATGTTAAAGATATTTACATCACAGTTGAAATGTATATTTTCAATTTAATGTGAATAGCCTTGAAGATCGCTTTGTTATTAATGAGCTTTGCAGAATTTGGCATAACGGTTAAACCGAAAGAGATAGACAGAAAAAAACTGAACGCAATAAAATGTAGATCTCGTTAAAGCACATGCTTGATATAATTTTGTTTTCCTGTAGAGTTAACATGCTTGATATATTCCTTATAATTAGTTTCAGTTTTAAACTACCGAACCTCAATTATTTCACATAACGACTAGCTTTTAAAACATTGGATTATCGTTTTAGAATAATGTATTTCCTGACTTTCCATCAATTTACAATGAATCAAGCAATAAGACCAATTCTGCTAGTGTATATCTTGATTGGCTGATTTAAATAAAAGAATAATATTTTGTAAGAATTTTTCTTATTTGGAACAGCTAGAAAGGTCATGAAACATCGTGCACTGAAATATTCCGTGCATGACTTTTTCGTTATCACCTTCGTTACTTTCATGAAAAGTGTTTTAAAATTAATATCCATAAACGAAAAGTTTCTTTGTATAAATTCAGAGGAATCTTAAGAATGTAAATAACTACCTTTGAAATGTTGCTTAGCATGAGTTACTCGCAAAAATAATGTAATACAAAATACTCTTTCATTAAATTAAGTAACAATCTAGGAGAGATGGAATCATTGAAAGAAGTGAACGCAAATAAAGGCAATTAAAACAATTAAATATCTCAGAACAAAAAATATTTAGAAATAAATGTTAAAAGCATACTGAAAAAAAAAATTCTCTAAAAACATATTGTATCTAAATATATTAAGTGTAAGGTAAAACTATGTTCACATTTCTAGTCACAAAGCAAGTTGAAAACTGTAAGGAAATTCACAGAGTTGGCCAGGCCTTCACTGGAAATAGGAGGAGAAAACCAAATTGGTAGCGTGGGTGTGCTTACCAAAATGCCAGAAAAATTTTATTGCATCTGAAAGTATCTTATATGTAAACAAGTTGTCCATAAGCAAAACAAGTTATCCAAAGTCTAAAATTTACTCTTGCTGTTATTAAATAACACAGATCATTTCATAGCCATCAACGTTTGTCCAAACAAATAAAGGAACTTCAGTCTCATAGCAGCCAGATTTTCACTATCACTTTAACGTATGGTACTCCCTTATTTCTCTTCTACTTACAAGGAAGCAAGTAATAAATAGAAGTATAAGATTTTTTACAATAATTTCATGCACAGATGTAGAGAAAGTCATGTGAATGGAACACATCAGATTTGTTTATATTTGCAGTAACCCCTTAACTGATATTGTTATATCGGTCTGAGTGTCTTAGTTTATGCTGTTTCAGCTTGGACGTGCACCGAAAGACCTGCGAGTAATTCGCAATTCACCTGCAACATGTAATACTGTGTAAAATTGAGGTCAAGCTATCAACATGGAGGAATGAAAGTTTGGAAATGAAAGTATTATGGCATGATCTTTATGCCGTGATGTATTTTATATGACTGGTAAGCCAGAAGAGATAGACAAAAACTTGCACACCAAAAATAGATCTTATTGAAACATATAATATATGCCATATACATTTTTTGTAGAGCTAATCGCTTCCGAGATATTCCAAGTTATTCGTTTCTGTTTTAAACTACTTAAAAATTTTTCTGAAGTGGGATGTCACTTACGTTTAGTATTTCTTTTTTTTTACTCCAGGGCATGCAAAAGAGAACCAAATCTCAATTGTTTCCTATAGCGATCAGCTTTTTAAGAATTTGACTAACGCTTGAGCTTAGTGCAGTCCCTTATTTCCCTTCTACATACAAGGATTCGAGTAATAAGAGAATTTCTGCTAATGTTTAACTCGATTAGCATGATGCACATTACAAGATCAGTCTTTTATAACCATAGTTAGTAGAGAAAGTCATGTGAATGCAACACATAATATTTTTAAATTAACACACACATATTCACATGCTCTTCCATACTTCCAGACTCTGGGAGGCTGGGGATAAGAAAAACCTCCAGTCGAACTTTGAATCCGGGACCTCTAGTATGGATATTAGCATGCTGACCACCTGCCCTCAGTGAATGAAAGACTAAACGTGATAACGTGATTATTGCAACACCTTAACACATTCCTCTAACGTGACAATACTTAACAGGTGTATAAAGGAAACGTAACGGCGAGGCGATAAACTGCGCTGTTAAATTCCGGCAGCTGTAGCAGATTAACTGAACGGAAGATTAAAAAAGGGGTTTGTGATGTCGAACATAAAAGTTAACGAAATTTTAAATTACTAATCATTTATTGCAGATAAAGAAAAGTTACAAAGAAATATGAGTTTGAACAAATTATTTCCATCTCACTTTGGAATAGTTTTCAAGAGTTTTGTTGTAGCTAAGACTTCATTGTTGGGAAAACAAACTTTCTTTAATTATTGGATAAAAGAGTAGGAAATGGCACAGCAAATTAAAGCAATCCATTCACAATTTAACATTTAGGCCAATCGCAATAAAAACTTATCACGAGTTTATGCGTACTTTATGATTACCTAGCATTCATTTTGCACGTTATTTTAAGTGGGAGGATGTCAACGATTGTTTTCATCTGTTTATAATTTATATACAACGTACCTATGTACGAAGCGAAAACTGCACATACCATCTAAACACTCATTTGGGATAGCTTACTCTTATTTGTAAAATAGTGAAAAACCAAAAAGATCTGCACCGCCGAAGGAAACTAAGTCTGTTTATGCGGTTTGCGTAGGGGCATTCTAAAAATCACTAAATCCACGTACTGAAAATGTTACAACATTTACCTATGTCGAAACAATCTGGGGACTCGTATGCTACTTGTGTTAGGCATTTGCAGGCTTGCCTCTCTAGAGCAGGCATGTTCAACCTGACACGAATACTTCTTAGGGGCACATATTATAATGTTTCCTGAATGATCACAAAGTAACGAAGAATATTTTAACCAGAGAGATATGAATGCCCTACCGGTTATGTCAACAATAATGACATAAGACTTCGCTCGCTAATAATATGTGTTATAACAGAATCTGAGAATGTACGTTAGTTAACTGTTAATCTACCGGCAGTTCAGTACTGTTCGTGACTGTTAGGTGCAGGTTCGCTTTCTTTACTCAAAGCTTCAAATCTCATTCTTCATATTTCTGAACTGTTGAATGTCTTTATTGTGATAGTCCACTATTTTAACGTTTGTTGTAGGATGGATAAGTTCGTTATAAGAGGAACACGTAAACTCAGTGAAACAAGTGATAGTGTCGATAATGTTGAACCACGGCAAGTGAAAAGTGTTGTTCCAACACGGGCTTATTGGCGAAAATAGCGTTGAAGTTGAACTATCTATGAGCAAGTCGAAAAGCCCAAGAAATGTGAAATACAGATATTACAGTGAATCTTACATTAAAAATGGATTCGTGTCAAATATTTGTTCTCCACCTCTTCCCATCTGCATTTTTTGGAACCAAACTCTGTCGAATAATTCTATGAAACCATCCCTGCTTCACAGACATTTGGTAACCAATTACGTCGAATTTTATCGGCGCAAAGCAGAAATTTTGAATAAAAGTTCAAACGTGATACACAGTTTTACAAAATCCACTGAGGTGGCACTGGAGACATCGTATGAGTTAGCGTTGCTAGTTGCAAAACAATAAATCACCTTGTACCGCAGTTGATTCTGTTCTTATTCTTGGTTCTTTGATTATAGCAGATAAAATATTACACATAGATTCCTCTAAAGTAATCAGAACTATTCCGAAATCTGACATAACTGTAGGGGTAAAATTCATGATATGGCACAAGATATTCTTGACCAAATAGTAGAAAATATTCAAATAGCCAAAGATTTGTAATTCAAATCGATGAATCGATAAGTGTGTCACACCGATGAATGGTTGTGCATGTTCGGTATTTTGACGTTAAAAAGGGTGCTATTGCTGATGAAATTCTAGGATGTAAACAATTACCAGAACATAGAAGGGGATGGATATTTTTAAAATGTTTGAGAAGTTTATAAGATTAAAATTAAATTTGTCATGAAACTGGTATGTAAGTTTGTCCATTGACTGGTGTTATTGCTCGTATTCGCGAAATTAACCCCAAAATAATTTGTCAATGTTGCATTATACAGAGAGAAAATCTGGTAGCGAAAAAAATAGCTCCTCAGTTACACGAAACATTGAACACTGCTATACTAGTAGTCAATTTAATAAAGTCACGAACACTGAAGTCCCGTCTGTTCAAAAAATGTGTAAGGAGATGGGAGCTACACACAATAGGTGCGCGTTATCACGAGGACGCGTATTGGCTCGTCTTTTTGAACTCAAAAATGAGGTCAAATGTTCCCTTACAAAATTTAAATCCGATCTGGTGGAGCATTTTGAAGATGAAAAGTGGATTTGCCAATTAGCTTATCTGACGGATATTTTCAACAAATTTAAAGAGCTTAATCTTCAATTTCAAGGGTTTGACAGAAGCATTTTTAAAGCTCATGAAAGAATAACGGGGTTTTATAAGAAAGTTTTATTTTGGATAGATTGTAGTAATAAAGGAAATACTGCAGTTTATCCAACTCTTTTGGAACATAGTAGACAAAATGAAGTTAGTATTGCTGATGGACTTATGGAAATAATGAAAATCCATCTACAGGTTACAGTTTTTGAAAATGCTTCCCAGAAATTTAGAAAGACGATATTACAACAGAATTGATTACAAATCCGTTTTGCACTACCGCCATCAACTTCTCTGACCTTTCCGTTAACTTACCAGAAAGTATTTTGGAAATGTCCGTTGACAGTTCACTGAAAATAAAATTCGAAAACATGTCAATTTTTATTTCTGGTGTTGCGCATGCAAAGAGTACACTGAACTCGGTGACTCTGCCACTACATGCCTTCTTCCATTCCCCTCAACTTATCTGTGTGAGCAGGGTTTCTCTGCATTGACAGCAATCAAAACGAAACAAAGAAATCGCTTGAATCCAGAATCCCCATTGATACTCGCATTAACGAAAATTCAGCCACGAATAGAGAAGCTGGTGTCCAGAAAACAAGCTCAAACATCCCATTAACTTTAAGAGACGTATAACTTCATACAATTTTATGTCTGGCTATCTGCAACGTATTTACATAGTATTTACATAATTATTTTATACACTTATAGCATTGTCCTCTTTTCTGTAATATTTAGTAAATTGTAAATGCTATAATGTATTTTAGATATGGTTATTATAATTTAAATGAGGGAAAACTCTAGGAATAAGACTAGGGGTACAGGCTGGAATGGAAAATTTTCAGTGGGGGTACGCGGAGAAAAAAGGTTCTCTAGAGCAAACCATGAGCAGCCATGTCGCTACGCTAGTGATAGGACGGGCGTCGACTCCAGTAGCTGTGGTTGTTGGAGTGTTTGATGTTGACGCTCTGCCGCGAAAAAATCGCGGGTTCGAATCCCGCTGTGGGATGTTTCTGTGTTTGTGTTCTATGTAGGTCATTCTGTCTTACCTGATAGCCAATTAGGTTGCTCCTAGTGACCAATATGTGGAGAGAGAGAGAAAAGAAAAACGTCAGGACGGGCAATAATGGTATTTACGGCTACTGGTTGACGGTTACACTTTCAGCGTTGATTTCATTCTGCTGTTCTACCAATAATATAAATATTGTTATTTAAAAAAAAATACTACTAATTTAGTCTAAATGAAAGGAAATATATTACTGATTTGTAATTTTAAAACTTTCTCTAATAAGGTGTACACAAATCATGTGTATTTTACGCGATATTTGAGTCAAAACTCAACGAGAATCTTAGCAATAGAAGTATATTTTATGATATATATATATGAAATACATTTTTATGTGTAATTTTTAACGAAAAAAGTTCGTCTGAGGGCTGCAGGACCACTTGTGATCTCGTCAATCATATAAAAGAAAATATACAAGTTCCAGTCTACTTTGTTTTTGATTGGGTTTATATCGATACATTTTTTTATGTTTTCAGCTGAGTGAATTCGAATATTAGTAGGACATGATTAAGGTTCTGATCTGATTGTGTATTTCTGTTGTGGACTTGCATATTTTCATCACTGAGTAGAGCTGTTCACATAAGAACTTAAACGATGATTGAAACTTTCTTTAGCATTCTTCCAGCGTCAGTGGAATTTTACCACGAGGGTATCTGTGATAAAATGTTAATAGATTATTATATGTAATGAAGGTTTCCTTTAATTTTTTAAATACTAATATAGGACAGTAAATTGCTCTATCCACATTCTGTTATCGAGTGGCGATGTCTGCAAGTTAGGTGGTGGTGTATTTGTCCCACTGTCACATCAGTAACAATATCTCTTTGGTATTTGAAGTACTATTTTGTGTATAAGCATATATTTCATTAAATAATTATTACATGCACATATGTGACTAAGAAAGTTATAATCTTCAAGTGTGTAACAATTCTGTGATCTTGTGTGCGTACTCTGCCTTGTGATAAACTTAAAGGTTCGTTTTTTTTAACAATAAATAAAGTAAGAGTTACATTGTCATTAAATCTAAAACATATTTAAAAAAGATAGAGATATGCAACATAAGAAATGGTTGGGATTTAAAATCAATTAATAATAACATATTAGATTGGTTCATTTCATACCCAGAGAAGAGAAAACAAAGGGTCGAAATTAATAACCCCAATGGGTATCAAAATAGTGCCTCAGAATGAAAATCAGTAAAAAATTATGTTCCCCAGGGATCAAACTAAGCGCCTCTTTTATTCTTGGTTTACATAAATGACCTCACATTATACATTATTAGTATTGCAAGTCTTTATTTATTCTCAGATGACACTAGTGTTCTAGTAATGACTGTGTAGTAAAATTAAACTATATTGTAAATTGTATGTCAAATTGGTTCAAAGCAAACAAACTCTCAGTAAACCTTGAAAAAACAAAAAAAAAAAAAAACAAAAAAAAATTAAATTTATAACTACTCGCTCACCACAAATACACATAGAAATAGGAATTAATGATACATTGTTAGAACAGCTAAATGAAGTCAAATTTCTTGGCCTTCAGGTAGATAAGCATTAAGACCGGAAGTCACATATTAGCTACATCACACCTAAACTTAGCTCAGCATGTTATGCTCTCCGTGCACTGGTTAAATTTCACTCAATCGATACACTTAAATTGGTGTATTTTGCCTTTAACTCCATCATCGGGTATGGAATAATATTCTGGGGTAATTCAATGGATAGTAAATGCATCGGATACAGAAAGCTATACGAATAATCTGTAATGCTTATAGCAGACAGTCATACAAGGAACTATTTAAAACTTGGGTATACTCACCTTACCTTGTGTTTATATATTATCCATTTTAAAATTCTATGCAGTTAATCGACATAGTTTTATAACAAACATGGATATTCATAACATTAATATTAGACAAAAGGGATATATTTATCATCCCAATGCTAATATTCGTTGCTTTCAGAAAGGTGTATATTATGAAATACTCAAGATATTTATTGCTCTCCCCAGTAATCTCAAAGAAAATGTTGCGAGTTTCAGGGCTTTTAAGGCCTCTCTTAAGGAATACCTTTGCAATAAGTCATTTTACTCTGTAGATGAATATTTAAGTGAGCAATCTGTCTGACAATACCGTAATAATCATTGTATTTATAAATATTACAATGTATTGCATTTTGTGTATATTAGTGTGTGTGTGTTTTATATTACAATTAAAGTATAAACAAGTATACTTTGACTTGTACGAATGTGTCAAATGGATTTTCTAGTATTTAGCAGTGACACAAGGTCTGTAAAGCCTGATGCTTTGATATTTTACACTCTAGTGCATACTTGTATATTTTTGCATTGGAAATTCTATAACATATTTGTAAATATGTATTGTAATTTTTTACTATTTATGAAGAACACATATTACAATAATCATATTTTAGTTTATATAATTACTGGTAGTAACTATTATGTTAATATTTAGAAAACTATCATCTCACATACATGAAATTATATTTATTTATACATTTTAACACTAATTTTTGATACTCTTTGTTTTGATATGCTTGCAAAAAAAAAAGAAGAAGAAGAAGAAGAAGTACATATGCTTTTATAGAGCACATTAAGTATAGTGCAGTGGCGTGCAGTCCTCAAAAGTAAATGCTATCATTATGTGTCTATTCTGTTGTTTTTTATCCCATGCTTTTAGCACTAGAGCTCTATACGCTATTTTTCCCCATAGTATATAAAGACATGTATACATGTATATGCCTAGACAAGTTCAGTGTTCAGTGGCTTCTTGACCTAAACGAACCTACAGAATGCTTTCTAATCTATAGTAGGTAGGTAAAATCCATTATTTATGTATTGGTGACTACTTCCGGTATTGGCCGCCACCAATATATTAGACATGCAAGCCTACACATTCACATCCATTGTTTGTAAACTTTAAAGCACATCTAATATATATATGAATGAAAGAATATACTACTGTAGGTATATATTGTTAGTTTTCGTATCTTGTTGCAGATGTTCTCGAAGTTTCGTATTATTTACAAATGGAATATATTTTATTGTTGAATAACTGAATAGTAGTTCTATCTAACACTATTCTTGAAATCGCCATCCTGAGTCAACCCATATCCGCCATTGAATAAAAGGTGAAGGAGACAGTCGGAGAAGAGGAGTGAATGAGCGGTGGAATGAGGAATGACGCCTTTCAGAGCAGTGGCTCTTTGAAGCCGTTTACCCCCATGCAACCCAAGGTGTTATAGCGCACCAGAACACAGTGAAATGTGACGCCACACACCTACCAAAACAATGCAGTGTGACCCGCCCAACCGCTCGCTACAGTTTCCTAGGCTTCCTCGCATCACTGGTTTACATCTGGTGTAAAATATTCGCTTTCCAAAGCATAAGCTGAACAAGGATTACTAAATTACTAAATGACTCTTGAAGTGTGTAACAATTGAACGCCATTTGTCAAGCACGAATGATATGTAATATGATTCACTAATTTCATTACAAAGCAGGAAACATTCACAATGCGCTAGTACAGGTACCCAAACAGTAACTAGCAACTTCTCTGGCGCTGGCAAAGATATGGTTTTTGTTTCGAATCCTTCCCATCAAGGAATAATAGGAAATGACAGAGCTGATAAAGCAGCTAAAAATGCCGCATCTTTACCCATATAAACAAATATCCAAATCCCATATTCTGGCGTTCCAAATTGGATCTCCAAAATACCAATAGAGAAATGGAGATTTGAATGGAGTCAACAACCACCGGGAATGCCAATGGCTCCCCACTCCACCAAGTAGGGAACAAGCCATCGTCACACGGCTACAAATTGGTCACTCCAACCTCACTCATTCACATCTTATTCCAAGACAGATGCAGCCAACATGTGGCATATGCCATGGTAGCCTCAGCATTTACCAGCAGATGCAAAAACGAACAAAAATAACAATAAACGTTACAGTTGAGCCGCTTTTCCTTACCTCAATATATAATACGAGATCTATCTAAATCAACTGTAATCCATACATTGTTATGTACAAATTGTAAAAGTATTAAAATTCTCTTTAAAAATGTTTTCAAAAATACGTATGTATATGTTAGATTGAATAATTTTGTATTTTTTTCTCTCTAAAATACTATTACTAACATAAATGTAAATATTTGATTGTATACTTTTTAATTTTTCCATATGTTTGCAGGTAATGTATTGGTATCAATTACAGATTAGGAAAGGTATTATGAATTTCAACATTAAGAAAGGTACAATGAGTCAATTTAATAATTTATAGTCAACCCTCCATGATTTATTGTGAAAGTTTACATAAATCCAGTTGGTTCAGTGAGAGAAACCTCTAATTGTACAAAGGGAATTCATTTATTTAGTATGAAATATCTGCAGGAGTAGGGGTACAATATTGTGCTGTAATTCTCCAAACAGAAGTTACATCTAAACGTTTTAACATATTACTCGCACAACATGGAACCGACTTGATGATGTGAAAAAGAGGAACGGTTTTAATTAATGTAGAGAGAGAACGATGTTCGTGTACTGCCCTCTGTAAGATTTAATCTTCTCTCTGTCTAAAATCTTCTGGCTTGGTAACCTGAATATATTTCCGCTGTGAGAAGATAAACCGTACCAAGGTTCCTCGTTATTAAAATGTTTTATGTCAGAGTTCATGATGTTAATAAAACGTGGAGGGGATTTGGATTAGTCTACCCTCTATTTCAGCATACAGATTACGTGGATGGGTTGTGCATAATCAGTATTGTGCTTTGGTTGAAGTTTTCTTACTATAAAAACTAGTGAAATTGAAGTTTCTTTTTCCTTTATGCACAGATGTTTTGCAGATGAAGTATTTAAACCTGATATCATATACAGAGGATTGGCCCCTATTTGGTTGGCTTAATAATTTTAAAACCTTCAAAGGCATGCATGCACACGTCTTCATTGACATAAAACTGAAAAAAAAAATCCGGTTTGAACTAATGCTATGGAAAAATAACACAGTTGTAGTCTTTTAACTGCAGATATATTTATTATATATTAACTTATACCACAAAGTATTTGTATAACAGGTTGGTCGCGTGATTTTTATGGTATTTTCCCTTAGGTGTACTATGTAACCACATAAATTAATGAAACTACAAAGCCACCAGTGATGTAATGTTAGATTCATTATGTCAGGAATTTACAGGAAAACGTAAATACATATAGCTCATGGTCGCTTCAGGCTGAATACATTTAATCCCCCTTGGATATCCTTTTGTTCGCCAAAGTGGATAACGTATATGGGTAAATTGGCAAGGCAAGTTGCTTTATAAGCCTCAATTTTATTGCGTTCTGTAACTAACAATTTAGCTCAGAGGAAAATGTTATATGGTAAATGGCATACCTCTACCCTTTCTGACGATCAAGTTGCATTTACACTATGAGGATAAGTAAGCGTTTAAGTTAAGTTCTATTATTAGACAATATGGTTTAAAAGTATCAAGAAAAAGACAAAAGTAATGCTCCATGTAGAGCATGAGTCATTATCAGCAATGTCCCTGTGGAACAAGCAAATACATTTAAGTATTTAAAAGTTGTAAATAATATATGGTTACACAAAGGATATGAACGTTAAATTATCTGAATTCCAGGAGCTATTAGGCACAACTAAGATTAGATTATTATAATGGGGACTAAATGGAATTTGTTGGGCTCCTGTACGTCCGCCTCGTATTAGTACATAATTCAGATATCCATGAAAAACTTGGAACGACAAGCAGTGTAGAAAAAATTGATAGACGTGTGTTAGAATGGCATAAAGATGTAAATAGAAGCGATCACAATTGCTTCCCAAAATTATAAATAACTATAGCCCTATAGACTGTTAGGATATGAGGCGCCTTGAAAGAGATGGAAATACCAATTTCAATAAGAATAGTCAACTATGTGGAGACGGAGAGACCCCAAGGTCTTAACCGTAACTGCTAATGATGAGGATTTCGTAGGATAAAATTTTAATTATGTTTACTTGCTCTAGCACGTTTGTACAGTTTACATAGTATGAGATAGAGAAGATATTGAATTGCACCCAAAAGTTCGATACCTAGATTACTTCGTAAATATATGTTTTGAAATCCCTTAGTCAAAAAATACAAAAAAATTAGAGAAATGTCCGTCTGAGCGTTTGTGTGTGTCTGTGGGAAGCGTTGCTCAAAAACTAAAAGTTGAGTAAATATCAAACCGGGTATTAAGTTTAGTATCTTCCAAGGATGCGACACGAAGATTTTCAAGAAAATTCCCCACCCCTACTAAACTTTTCATGGAACATTTTTGAAAATTTTAATTTTATCAAAATTGCTTTAACATTTGATTAAAATGACATATAGTTAAGATATTTTCATGACAGATGCAATTTATATCTCAAATTTTCTGTAAAAGCACTCTGAAGACCGATTAATTCTGGGTTAGTCCAAAACTTAGCATACAAAAAACGTAGATTTCATTTAAACCCCAATTTCTGCCACATACTTTTTTTTTTGTAGAGTTGTAGACTTGACGGTTTTGATCCCGCCGGGTGTAAAGTGCGTTCCGTAATACGGTTTTTGAACGCAAGGAATGTTACACTAACTAAAATTCATTGTCAACTTGTAGAGATTTGCAGTGATAGTGTAATGTCAGATGATTGGTGAAAAAGTGGCTGAGACGATCTAATGGGACGAACCAATGTTCGTGACGAAACACGAAACAGGCGGCTATTACTATGCTTTGGTTGAACAAGTATATGAGTCAGTTTCTGAAAACGGACAGTTCACAATAAAAATGCTTTGTGATTTGTTTCTATAAATTTCAAAAAGTGTTTTGTAAGAGGTCACAAAACGCTATTTATATACACATGGCAGTTTTCTTTGAAGATGGCATACAAAAATTGATTCCCGCTATGACAAATGTCTGAGCAAAGGCGGCAATTATAGGTTAAAGAATGTCGCTGTGAAAACAAATATGTTATACATTTTTTTCAGTTCTGTTAAAGCTAATAGTTAATTGCTTTCAAGAATACAAATAAATGAGATAAATTATTTTTTATTAATTATGAGCCTAAAGCATACGCTTCGTTGAATCATTTAAAGTACGTATCACATTTTGTATCACTTGGTTTCATGGTATAACAGCAAATCCGGAAGTAATGAGTTATTTTATTAATAGAATGAAACGAAAGCAGAATTCTACAAAACTTATCTTTCTTAAAGCTCTCAAAACTGTTGAATAGTCATGTCCAACAAGTAAATCAACTAAACAATTGAAATGGATGAATAATATATGTCATTGATAAATTTAGTATGAAATATAGAAAAAATCAAAAAGCATAAAAACAGGTGTACCAGATATTGTTCAGAATTTAAATGAATTAAAAGAAACTGGATACCATAAAAGGGTAATTAAAAGAAAAACAGTGGACTAAAGTAACTAAAAGTGATAAGAGGAATGAAAGTTGCCCCTTATAAAGGAAAGAAACAAAACTTAAGAGGGAAAGAATACTAACAACACAAATAAAGGCTCCAAGCTAGAGTTGGCAATGAATTGCCGAAACTTTGCTCATTAGTTGAACTTATCTTATGAAGCTTCTCATGTGTAAATTATAATTTATATTATTAACATTTTGACAAGCACTATGGGAACTGTTTTTCTCTTATTTTCAGGCATTTATAAAGATGTATCACATTTCAATTAAATAAACTGTATTGTTTCTTAATATGTTAATAGGATTCGGTGTTCAGCACAAGTTCTAACAAATGTGTATTTTATTTTAAAAACCTTAAAAAGTATTTGCCTAAAATAATAACGGTGATTAATAGCATTTTTTCTGTGATCAATATTTGCGCGGTCCCGGATTCAAATCCCGTGGTACAACCAAACTCTCTGTTTTTTTTTTTTTTCGTGGTTTTCCACATTTACCAATGCAATACCTGCTTGGTTATTTAATGCCACAACTCTAAGCTACACCATCCGTCTAAAAGAGTGCTAAAACTGAAACTGGACTATAATAGAGACTGCGCCGCCATCTATCCATAAATAGTTAAAACAGCTAGACTAACTGCCAATGTAACGTCATCTGCTAATCGAGTAAGCAAAGTGATATGCTATATCTGAACTCTATTCTCGAAGGTTGGCTGAACTCTGCCATCTGTCTACGGATGGTGAGAGCAGTCAGACTGTGACATCGTATCGCCATTTGCTGGCCACGAAGCGAATATCACATTCTACGGGATTAGTCCCGAAAGGCATAAGCCCACCAGATTCGTCGGTGTTAATTTTACCAAACATCTAGGTCACTTTATCACCAAGAAGTTAAAGTGACGTAAAATAAAGTAGATCAAAAAAAAAAAAAAAAAAAAAAAAAGAGAGAGGAAAAAAAAAAAACGATGGTGTTTTAAAGCATGAAAGAAGCAGTATTCATAGTTTACAATCTACAGAATAAGTACTCCAAAACTATTCCTAAATGAGTTTTTATAACTGAACAATAATTGTACAAACGACAATTGCATTGCATTTTTATATCTTGAACAACTTTTGAAGACTTTTAAAATTCTCTTGGAACACAATACAAAATTGTGTATAGAATTTTACTGATGTTTATTTGATATTTGACCATAATACTGAGTACTTGAGATAGCAAAGCAGTGTGTTTACATTACATTTTAATCTAGATGCTCCAGGTTTTCCTCATTCCCCATAAATTGCAAATACTGTGAAGCTAGTCTGATGCCTAGAACAGGTCCTTTCAAATAGCTTACCCAGATTTTATGTCATTTATCTCCGCCTGTGTATTGCAATAACGGGTGTTATAGGAATAAGAGTTAGTAAAAACGTTATGTTGCAAGGAAATGTGTTTGCTCTAGGAGTTATTTTGCTACATTTTTCTAATGCATTTAAAAAAAATTAAAGTTAGGTTGTTTTCTTATCATTAGTCAAAGTCGAAAAGGGGAAAGATAGGAAAGAGGTTGTTTGTGCACAGGTCTACTATCTGTGGCAGCGCTTTATAATAGCCGCCGGTGCAGCCATGTGACACCCTTATCTTCCCCTTACACTGTATCAAATGACTCTACTCAAAGTATACACATATTTTCAGATATTGTTGAGTACCCAGTAGTAATTTTGAGTAAACTGGAGGTCACATCACTTGAGCAACCGTTGTATAAAGTAAAGCAGGAATGCTTGACTGCAATAGCCTCATGACACTGTCTAATTGCAATAAGCTTATACAGTAATAATGATGGTAATTTTATAAGATTAGGAAATTAGGTCATCGTGGCTCTGGTTTCTTGTCTCTGCTATCTCGAGTTTTGGTCAAGTGCTACGACGAAAGTGTCAGACGGCCGCGCCGTGGCCGAGTGGTTAGACCACTAGCCTCTCACCTAGATGGCCGGGGTTCTATCCAAGCTACCACATGTGAGATTTGTGGTGGACGAAGTGGCGCTGGGGCGGGTTTTCTCCGGGTACTCCGGTTTCCCCCGCGATCGCATTCCACCGTTGCTCCATCATCATTCATGTATCATCAGTGTCACCGCCTGCGGTGCCATTAGTAGTTAAAGCGGGCGTTAAACACTACAAAAAAAAGTGTCAGTTTTACTTTGACCATATGTGTTAATCATTAAGCATACAATTTCAGGTGAATGCTATAGAAGGTATTCCTGGTATTTTTATTTGCCCAATCACCTCATCAATGCTTTAACCTCAACTTTCCTTTATCATCCTAACCGATAAAGCAATTACTTCCGCTCTCGTAGCTACCAATTATTTATCCTTTGTCTTCTAAGTATGCTTAGTGTTAGGAGTGAAACCAGCATAAAAAGAAAGTAAAAAATATCCATACTTGAACGTGTAAATTAATAAAACAAATCTATCATTTGTTTGATGTATTAGGTTCTAATATGCTAAATTAACTAAAACAAAATCCATGACATAAAAAAGTACTAAACGTGACAGCATATAGCTTTTGGATCAATGAACACACAACAAAAGATCCTCTTATTTATTCGAAAGAGCGTAGCGTAAATATTAGGCTGAGTGCTTACAATTTTAATCACAAAAATATAAAAAGTTTCAAAAAGAAAGAAAAATAAAAATAATTAGAGAAAAAGAAAAAAAGGACACAAATACAAGACAATAATAGTGTGTTTAAAAGGAAATTATTAAATAAAACGTGAGAAAAAAACTAAGTGTTTGTAAATTATACATAGAATAATATTACGGTTATATAATGTATATATCAGTATAGCACAAATTTTATATATTTTTGACGTTATGCAAAAACTGATAAAAAGTGTGTAATGTAATATTGTGAAGCCAAAGGCAGAATTTAAACATTTCTTTGTATGTGTGTGCGTGTCAGTATGAATAATTTTAGATATATAACTGGTATAAATGGGATAAAATGGGCTACCCTGAAGGCAAAAGTAGCATATTTTGAAATGTATATGACTATATATCTGTGCAAGTGAATGCTAGGTTTTCATTAAAAATCGGCGAACTGGTTGATACGTTATACTAGCTATGCCTTAGGTCCCATTACAGTATAGGCTATAAGGCATATTAATTCTTTCACCAAGTGATATTCGTTGAAATGGAAATTAAGCGTATTTTTATTATAACGCCTTTATTACAGAGTTTTAGAAAAATGCGGTGTAATTTAGCATTAATGAACAGAAATAATTGACGCCTGTGTTATCAGTTAGACTTGTTTTTAGATGAACTGCGCCTATTTTTTATAACTATTGATCATGTGTATGTTCAAATAGCATTGGAAACAGTGAAGCTCCAAATATATATTAACAAATAAGCATATGTTTATGTACCATTACATCTTTAGCGAATATAAGATTGCTATAAAAAGTAGAGGAGAAAATAGAAATGAAAATAATTGTGGATCTTTTATTAAATTTTTCCTTTCCAATTAAAGGTTTAAATTCTTCATCGAATTTATTAATAATTAAATTTCATAAAACTATTTTATAACTTTATTAACATGCTAAAAAAATCTGATGTGTACCATTCACATGACTTTCTCTATATCCCTGCAACAAATTATTCTTAAAAAGCTTATACTTCCATTAATTTCATGCTAATCAGTAAAACATTAGCAGAAATAGCCATATTATTGCTTCCTTGTAAGTAGAGGTGAAATAAGGGAGTACCATAGGTTAAAGTGATAATCAAAAGCTGGTTGCCATGTTACTGAAGTTCCTTTGTTTGTATGGACAGCAGTTGACAAATTCCTGTATGAGAAATGTATAAGTTTTTCATAGCAGAAACCAAAAATAAGGAATGTCACAAAAACGACGAACTCCACGAAAAAAATGTATATAACATAAATTGTGTGTTTTAACGTGTTCTACATTTTTTGTGAAGTAAGTTTTGTCCATCTCTTACTGTTTAGCAGTTATTCAAAATTTAGTAAAATGCATCCAGAATAAACTACACTTCACAGGCTATTCCTAGAAAATTCAAGATATATATTTTATTTGTCAGATAAATATCTCTAATATACGAAATTTTAATCAAAATCGTTAGAGCCATTTTTGAGAAAATCACACTTTTCGAAAAAAGTTCCATGTAAAGGGTAGTTGGGGTGGGGGGATTTTTCTCAAAATCTTCGCGTCGCATCCCTGGAAGATGCTAAACTTCAATAACAAGTTTGGTATTTTACATACTTTTCCTTTTTGAGTTATTGTGTTCACAGACACACGGACACACACAGACCCTCACACACACACGAACCTTTTTCCGAAAATGCTTTTTTTAGATAAAGGGAACCCTAAAACATATATTTCCGGTGAAATCTGGGTATCGAATTTTTTGGTGGAGTGCAATACATTCTCTATACACTATTGACAGAGTGCCTATAGAGAAAGTAAAAAAAATCTGATGTGTACCATTCACATGACTTTCTCTATATCCCTGCAACAACTTGTTCTTAAAAAGCTTATACTTCTATTTACTTTATGCTAATCAGAAAAAATGAGCAGAAATAGCCTTATTACTTGCTTCCTTGTAAGTAGAAGCGAAATAAGGGACTACCATAGGTTAAAAGAATAGTCAAAAGCTGGTTTTTATGTGAATGAAGTTTCTTTGTTTATATGGATGGGCGTTGACAAGTTCCTGTATGAGAAAAGTGTGTTTTTCATAGCAGAAACCAAAAATAAGGAATGTCTCAAAAACGACGAATTCACGAAAAAAATGTATAGAACATAAATTGTGTGCTTTAACGTGCTCTACATTTTTTGTGTAGTAAGTGCTTACTCATCTCTTACGGTTTAGCAGTTATTCAAAATTCAGTAAAATGCATCTAGAATAAACTACTCTTCAGAGGCTATTCCCAGAAAATTCGAGATATACATTTTATTTGCCAGGTAAATATCTTCAATATACGAAATTTTAATCAAAATCGGTACAGCCATTTTTTAGAAAATCACAATTTTTGAAAAAAGTTCCATGTAAAGGGTAGTTGGGGGTGGGGGTATTTTTCTCAAAATCTTCGTGTCACATCCCTTGAGATTACTAAACTTAAATACCAAGTTTGGTATTTTACTGCCTTTTCGTTTTTGAGTAATCATGTTCACAGACACACGGACACACTGACACACGGACACACGCACACACACACCCGGACCTTTTTGTGAAAATGCTTTTTTGGATACTGGGGACCCTAAAACATGTATTTCCGGTGAAATCTCGTTATCGAATTTTTGGGTGGAGTACAATAACATACTTTCTCTATAGGCACTATGTACATAGTGTATAGAGAATGTATTGCACTCCACCAAAAAATTCGATAATTTGGTGCAGGGATATAGAGAAAGTCATGTGAATGGTACACATCAGATATTTTCAAACCATGTCGTGATTTGCACTTTGTAAGGGAATGGAAGTAGAGGAAAAGAATGGTCAGTTGTGGAAAGAGGGAATTGGAAGATGCAGAAAAAAGTGTTTTGTAGAAAGCTTTAATTACAGTTACATAAAGGAAGCCATTTAATACAAGCAAATGTCCGTGGATAATTAAAAGCATATAATTTTTACCAGTTTAGTACAAAAATGCATTTAGTTTAATCAAAGTTATCTTACATAAAAAATAAGTGATAGGTAAACTTAATGGTAAGTTTTAAAGGTAAGAATAAAACAAAAGTATTTTGCAATCCTGAAAAAACCAGTTATTTCGTTGCATACCCATCAGTTGAGAAGCTCCGCATCTATTTGTCTTTGAGCCCACGCGATTTTGTAATCGTCAAATGGAAATTTTGACTGTTCTTCCAATAAAACATTAGCTAACTAATCCTTGTTTGAGTGGCTTCAATGACGAACATGTTCAATTCAATTTATCCCAATTTATCTATTGTATTTAAATCTGTCTTGTGCAGTTCAGAGGTTTGATATGGTTATCTTAAAAAATGTTTAAATGCCGGAAGAATGTTTTGGGTCATTGGACTGCGGAAAAAAGAACTTACATTGCAAATAGTTTCTCCCACGTGGAAAAATACTTTTTTCTAAAATATCGATTACAAGAAACGTTCTATACGGCCTTCTCGTATTTGGACTAGAGGCCAAGTCCCACTTCTAGGAAAACACCCCATAACAACACCACTACCGTGCTTAATGGCCGGTTGGTACCTGGTATACTTTATATATACTCTTTCCGCGCTCCTTAAAACCCTAAGAAAGATCTGTAGTATGGCAGTTTGATGTTTCTTTGCAAACTCGAACCTGGTCTTCCTATTCTTGAATTAATGGTTGGATTAGATGCTGTCTTAGATCATTCGATTTTCTTGAATCAGGAACCGACTGTCCTCCTTTACTATTATTTTCCGAAGACAACCTAAACTTGGCTTGTTGGCTACAGTTCGTTTCTGTTTTTGCCGTGAATCTCACGGATTTAGTAGTTGATGTGATATGCCAAAACCTCTAGCAACGATAGACTACGACTTTCCCTTTTTCAAAGCAGTAAAAACAACCACCATACCGCCAAGTCAAACTATTAAACACTTTTGAGCGTTAAGAATATGCAGGGAGGTGAATAAGGATAGTTAATTTGGTATTTAATAAAGAATAACGCATATAGCTCACAAGCGAATCTCATTTTGCCCACTTTATTGTCATAAATGAATCACAAACTTAAGTGTCTAATGTGTTTTAAACCACTCTGAGCTCTGCCTCTACTGCGTTTACATACATCACTCCACCAATAGTCGAGCGGGACAAAGTGAAGAGATCAGAGGCGAGTCAACCGCATGGCCTGTTGTGTAAACAATGGAACGTTGGAGACAGGGAATAATAGCCATTCTATAAACATCGTGAAATTTCCCTCATGAAATAGCTTTAGTAACTGCCACAAATATTGGATCATCACGCCACCCACAAACGCTGATAATATTTGCACCACACCCACCTGTGTGCTTACATCGTTATTGTATGATATTTCTTACTAGATACATATCCACAGCAAAGTGAAGCTATTCATGGAGCGGTACAATTATATGCTTTGTTGTGACTGCACTGTTGTGACGTAAAACCTCAATTACAAAATACTTTTGAGAGCTACTATATGATTGATATAGTGGGAAAATACATACACTAAGGGCATGCAACTTGTGCTTCATGTGAAGATGAAGGTACATTTTTACTTTCTCTACATGTACTATGCACATAGTGTATAGAGAAGGTATTACATTGCACCCGAAAAATTGATACCGAGATTTCACCGGAAATATATGTTTTGGGTCCCCCTGAATCAAAAAAAAAAAAAAAAAATTACAAAAAGATCCGTGTGTGAGTGCGTGTGTGTGTCTGTGTGTGTGTGTGTGTCTGTGTGTCTGTGGACAGCATAGCTCAAAAACGAAAATACCGTTAAATACCAAACTTGGTATTTAAGTGTGTTATCTTCCAAGAATGCGGCACAAAGATTTTCAAGAAAATTCCCCCACCCCCTAGTTCCCCCTTTACATGGAACTTTTTTCGAAAATTTTTATTTTCTTACAAATGGCTCTAACGATTTTGATTAATATGTCAAATATTGAAAATATTTTCCTGCCTAATAAGTTGTATATCTTGAATTTTCCGGAAATAGCCTCTGAAGCCTACTGTATTCTGGATGAATTTAACGGATTTTTGCATAACTGCTAAACCGTAAGAGATGGACAAAAACGTAAAGCACAAAAAATGTAGATCACGTTAAAACATACAATTTAAGTCATATACATTTTTTTCGTGGGGCTGATCGTTTTTTACACATTCTTTGTTTTTGGTTTCAGATTTGAAAAACGTATACTTTTCTCATACAGGAATTTGTCAGCTCTTGTACATACAAACAAAGGAACTTCAGTCTCATAGCAACCAGTTTTTGATTATCAGTTTAGCCTATAGTTCTCCCTTATTTCCCTTCTACTTACAAGGAAGCAAGTAATAAAACTATTTCTGCTATGTTTTTCTCGATTAAAATGAAGTAAATAGAAGCAAAAGCTTTTCAACAATAATTTGTTGCAGAGATGTAAAGAAAGTCATGTGAATGGAACACATAATATTTTTACATTTAGAATATTATATTGAGAGGGTTTGAATAGCATTAAATAAATACCTTCTTACAGATGTGCACTTCGTAATTTATTTCTACGAGTAATAGGTATTGATGCAATGTGAGTTTTAGTTTAAAAAAGGCGACATATTGATTGCATTGGCATTTACTGCAAATAAGTTGTTTCCTCTTACAGTTGCATGCGATTGTCATTAATAGTTTAAAACAGAAGGAGCTGGGAACGAACATTTAATTATGTCATTCCTATGCTCAGTTTATGTGGTAGAACTTGACAATAATTATTTGTAACTGTGTACATCAGCTTTGCAGGTCCCCATAATGAGCTCTTGGGTTTAATAAACCGGAAACAACATTTGGCGGAGTTAAAATCATTAAAACCTTTCTTTAATGAATCTCTTTTGTAGTACATTTGTAACACACATTAACATCATGGACGATGTATGCCGTTAGTGCACAGAACAAAGCTAATTTATTGCCAGTAATGAAATATTCAAACTTTCAAACACAATCTATGTGGAACGTTAATTTATGTGAATGACCATAATATTTACATAGTAATGGAATCATAGAATGGGGTGATAAGGATGGAATGCTGTTATCCTAGCCATTTTAAAAATCCGAAATTCGCTCACATTATCCACTAATGTCCTGCAGAGTTTTTCGCGTAATTCATGTAAATCATTCACATTTAATTGTAATATTTACAGATAACTTCGTAAAAATATAACATTAATGGATACCATAAAAGATAATTATGTAGCGTCCATACGCACTTCGTAATTAAACTAATCTTTGAATATATTATGTGGAATATTGAATATCAGCCTAATGAAGTAGAAAGATGCACTCATGCTATGTGAAAAATGTTGAAGGTTTGGATATCATATTTTGTTTCACATTTTCTATTCGGTTTTGGAGGTTTTAGGGTTTTATTCATCACAATTATTTATCAGATTGTTGACTTTGCATTAGCCATCGGTTAGGGTGGCTCAATTGGTTAGGCGCTGGCCTTCTGATCCCAAGGTCGCGGGTTAAAACCCAGATCGATGGCCTTTAAATATGCTTAAACTAACATTATGACTGGCATGTAAAAACACTCTGCCAACCCAAATTCCAACACATTTGCGGGTTCATTTAATCCTGACAGTTCACAGCGTCGCTAACAAACAAAATGTGTATTTATTACTTTCTCTACACGTACTATGTACATAGTGTATAGAGAAGGCATTGCACTCCACCAAAAAATTTGATACCTAGATTTCACGGAAATGTATGTTTTAGGGTTCCTTGTATGCAAAAAAAAGCATTTTCAGAAGAAGCTCCGTGTGTCAGTGTGTCCTGTGACTGTGAATACGATAACTCAAAAACGAAAAGTCGGTAAAATACCAAATTTGGTATTTAAGTCAAGTATTTTCCAGGGATGCGACGCGATGATTTTGAGAAACATCCGTTCACCCCAAACTACCCGTTACAAGGAACTTTTTCAAAATTTTGATTTTCTAAAAATTGGTTTTAACGATTTTGATTAAAATATCGGATATTAAAGATATTTACCTGACAAATAAATTTATATTTTGAATTTTCTGGGACTAGCCTATGAAGACTACTTTATTATGGGTGAATTTTACGGAATTTTTCATAACTGCTAAACCGTAAGAAATAGAAAAATCTACCCCATTTTTTTGTGGAGTTGATCGTTTTTTTAGATATTCCTTGTTTTTTGTTTCAGCTTTGAAAAACTTAACTTTTCTCATACAGGAAGTTGTAAATTGCTGTCCATACAAATAAAGGAACTTCAGTCACATAGCAACGATCTTTTCACTATCACTTTAACCTATGGTACTCCCTTATTTCTCTTCTACTTGCAAGGAAGCAAGTAATAGGACTATTTTTGCTAATGTTTTGTTGATTAGCATGAAGTAAATAGAAGCATAAGCTTTTTAACAATAATTTGTTGCAGAGATGTAGAAAATTTCATGTAATGGAACACATCAAATTTTTTTTTTTTTACGCGATAACCTTTGAGGCCCGCATTTTGGAGGTTTGCTAACAATCGTCTCACACCTTTGTTCTTTCCTGGTTTTCCTTGGGCTGTAGGTAATACTACCGTAAACGCCTTCTACCGTAGTTTCCTTTCACTTATTTCTATTTCATGACATTATCTTCTCATTTTTCAAGCGTGCTTCTAGGTTTCGTGGCCGAGAAACGTTGCCGAGCAGATTGCGCTAGTGCTTGCCTCAAGAAAAGAGTATTCAGCATCGACCCCAGAGGAATGCCTGGTTCCAACGGTCGTTCATAGCCGACTTCGGCGCATCCTGTAAGCTGTCTTCTTACAACTGATGTTTGCTGTGGGTTTTTCCCCTCTGGTTCCCAAGTCGTGGGTTTAAACCCAGCGGAGGAGGATGGATTGTTGCCGGGTGTATAAATTCTTAGTATGACTTCCTTTGAAAGGGAAGTGAATCCGTGGTTACGTGTCGTAGATTTACTGCAGTATAAGAACCTTAGGCTTGATAGAAAGGCCTCTGAGCAAAATTAAGCAGTTAGCAGTGTTTCACACTCAATATAGAATGAGTTGTCTTGATCCATAGCAGTTAAAGAGAGTCCGTAAGTAACACTCAATCTCAATTTTAGTATCGCCTTACTAGATCGGTGTGGACAGCAATACGTGGTGTCCTCCAATGTGTATCCATATGTTATTTATCATTTTACTTGCACCATCTCGTATTTACAATGTACATATTAACTAGACAAGGTATTGTATTCCACCCAAAAATTCAATACCAAAATTTCACCGAAATGTTTTGCGGACACCTGAATAAAAAATTTTTAGAAAAAGGGCCGCGTGTGTGTGCGTGCATGTTTTGGACAGCATAACTAAAAAACGAAACCATTATTAAATATAATATTTAAGTTCAGTATCTTTCAGGGATGCAAAAAGAAGAATTTTAAGAAAGTCCCTCATTTCATACCACTCTTTACATGTAACACTTTTCGAAGTTTTCAATTTCTTAAAAAGTGGCTAACGATTTCAACTAAACTGCAATATATTAATATATATTTACATGGCAAATAAAATACCATATAGCCCCTTAAGTCTTCCTCATTCTCAACGATTCTTGTATAGCTGGTAAGCCGTAAGAGATAGACAGAACCGTACTGCACAAAAAGTGTAGGTCTCGTTTAAACACACAATTTATGCTGCATATAGGTTTTTAGGGCTAACCATTTCCGACATATTCCCTGTTATTGGTTTAAACTTTAAAATAATTTGTTCATTTCTTTCATATGTCTTTCATTCTACTTCTTGTCATGGAAAGTGATCAGAATTTCAGTGATATTCTCTTAGCGACAGCCTAAAAGGCTTTGACTGTCGCTTTAAAGTAGTGTATTTCCCTGTTCCCCTTCTATTTATAATGAGCTAAGTAATTATGGTAATTTCTGGTAATTATTTTAATTGTTTTCTCACAGAAACCGTGAGTAGGACAGGAATTGAGTGGTAGAGCCGGACTAAAAAATGCAATGCCATAGCTGGGATTTGAACCACGGATCTCCCGGTCGCTAGCGGTTGCTCTGCCAGTGGCATTGAATTTTTCAGTCTGACTCTACCAATCCAATTACTGGTAATGCATATTCTTTTATCTATTTGATACTAATCAAAATAATAATCTGAAAGCTATTTTTAATTGTTTTCTCACAGAAAATAGTAGCAGTAGCTCTGTAAGGTAGGTTGTTTGCATAACATATTGATATAGTGGTGTGAATGGAACACAATAGACTTTTATATGATCAGATGTTTTGTCGTAAAAGTGTTTTAGTTTCCATTTTTTTCTGTTAAATCGTTCCCATTACAAGACTTAGTGAATTTATTTATATAAAGAATCAAGATCTCCTGCAGAGCTTAGTGTATTGATATTATTTCTTAACGGTAGTGTCAATAAAATATGGTTAAATCTTCTCTAGATATCCAAATAAGGGACACTATTTCTTTGGAAACTTATTCTCATGATGTTACTTTGGTAATTGCGATTACCAGTTTTAAAAGTTATGATTATTATCTCAAAACATTGAATGATCATGAAAATATATAAGTTGTCCTAATAATGGTGCTGTCTTGTAACAATTTAAAAAACCTTAAACCCACTGCACTAATCTGCCATATTATAAATGCTTAGTAATGTGAGTTAAATCATTATAGGTATGTTCGGTAAACACCAGAATGTAAGATATTTCAGTATAATCTTCGTTTCGAACATCTTGAGCAGCTACAGACAACATACATAACTGTTAGTTTGATTTTAATCCATCTAGCTCATGAAATGAGCTTATTCATATGAATTTAATTCTCTTTCAAGAAGACGATAGACCGTGTTGGGTTCCTGTTGCCAGTTAGTTCATATTTTGACCAGATGTTTCAGGCATTTTGCTTCAGGATTCACATAGATTTTTTGAGACTACTACGGTGTTTAACTAAACCAAGTTTTGCACTGAAGGTAAACCAATGATAGTAGACTGTCTCGGGACAGACTGAAGTGCTGCTTGTACATCTTGTAGATGCGATATAAGAACATTGACATGCACATTGCCTAAAGGTTCCTTACAGACTGGTTATCTTTGAAGTAAAGCTCTTGAACACTGACCTGTTGTTTGTGACAGTTCTGTGTGCACTGAAGCGTTACGATTCTCAGATATGAAACATTGTGGATTTTCGTTGACTTCTTTCAGTATTAACTCGTTTAAATCTGTCAACAATATTGTCCCCTCTTTTGAATTCATGCCCACGATACATAGCACATGGTGAAACTGTTTTTGGAATAATAAATAATGAGGTGAACCTGGCAAACAATTGCCCTCCTATCTAGAAAACGGTTAACTGTTCCAAAAAGGTATATATAATATAAAATGTGTGCTTTAAAAAGATCTGCATTTTTCTGTAGTAAGTTTTTGTCTATCTCTTACGGCTTGCCAGTTATACGAAAGTTATTCAGAATGAAGGGGTATTCAGACGCAATTCCCCGAAATTCAAAATATATCTTTCGTTTGCCATAAAAATATCTTCAACATACGGTATTTTAATCAAACTCATAAGAGCCATTTTTGAGAAATTCAAACTTTTCAAGAAAGTTCGATATAAAGGGTAGCTGAGGGTGGGGAGAGTTTCTTGAAAATCTTGGTGTTGCATCCTAGGAAAATACCAAACTTAAGTATGAAGTTTGGTACTTAACGGTATTTTTGTTTTTGAGCTATTCTGTCCACAGTTACCACGCACGCGCGTACACACAGACAGACGCACGCGGATATTTTTTCTAAAATATATTTTTTATTCAGGGAGGTCTCAAAACATGTATTTCTAGTGAAATCTCGGTATCTAGTTTTTGGGTGTAAAACAATACCTTCTCTTTTCACTATGTATACTACGTGAGGAGAAAAATTAAGAAAAATATCTGATGTGTTCCTTTCACATGACTTTCTCTACATCTCCTCAATAAATTATTGTTAAAAAGCTTATTCTGATATTTACTTAATACTAATCGAGAAAAAATTTGCAGAAAGGGTATTATTACATGCTCCCTTGTAAGTAGGGACATAAGGCAATATACTAGGCTAAATGGAGTCTATTCTTTTAAAGCTGATTGCTATGTGAAGTACCTTTTTTGTAAGGATAGGAGTTGAAAATTTTCCGTATAAGAAAAGTAAAAGTATTTTAAAGCTGAAACTAATAACAAGGAATGTCTCAAAAACAGTCAACTCCAAGCAAAAATGTATATAACATACATAAATTGTATGTTTTAATGAGATACATATTTTTGTTAATTAGCTTTTGGCCTGTTCCTTACAGTTTACTATTTATTCAAAATTCCATAAAATTCATCCAGAATAGACTTGTCTTCAGAGCTATTTACAGAAAATTCATGATATACATTTTAGTTTTAAATCTCTTATATTTAAGATACTTATCTTAATTATAAGAGATTTTAATCAAAATCGTTAGGGGCATTTTTTGAGACTATCAAAGTTTTCTAATTTCTCCATCTAAAAGGTGGTTGGGGGAGGGGGATTTTCTTGAAAATCTTCGTGTTGCATCGTTGGAAGATATCAAACCCGAATAAAAGTTTTGTATATAACGGGATTTTCGTTTTTTGGGCAATGTTGCCCTCAGGCACACACATACACACACGCACACGGACAGTTTTGTAAACAGTTGTATGCAGGGGGTCTCAAAACATGTATTTCCAGTAAAATCTCGGTATCGAATTTTTGGGTGCAATACAATACCTTGTCTATACACTATGCACGTAGTACGTGTAGAGAAAGAAAAAAATCTGATTTGTTCCATTCACATAACTTTCTCTAGCTTTTTCAAATACCAACTATTCTTATAAAAGATTTTTTTTTAACATCATGAAAATCGAGATAAATAGTAGTCCAATTAGTCTTATTGCTTGCTTCTTTTTAAGTAGAAGAGCAATCAGGGAATACAATGGCCTAAAAAGGTAGTCAAATCCTTTAAAAGCTGGTTGCTATGTGAAACAATTGAGGTTCGGGTGTCTGTTTATGGTCACGTTTGAGAAAAGTATAAGTATTTTCAAACTGAAATCAATAGAAGTAATATCTCAGAAACGGTCAATTCTACCAAAAAAAGTATGTAATGGACCCATGACTTTCTCTACATCCCTGTAACAAATTATTGTTAAAAAGTTTATTCTTTTATCTACTTCATGATAATTCAGATACACATTAGCAGAAGGTGTCCTGATTACTTGGTATATTTGCAGAAGTGCAACAAGGTTGGAATCTGTGTACCGCAAACATTATGTTCGATTATAAAAATGCCAATTAGATAATATTTGCAGATAAATACAAGGGACTTAAATGGAGCAAAATGAGGAATGAGTCTACCTAATAAGTCAAAACCAAACTAACAGATTCCAACTTCGATATATAGAGTATATATTAGGGTCGGATGATAAGTCGCGCGCCTCTCAAGAAAAACAACATTTAAAAAAAAAAATGTTTTTGCTTTATTTCTCAACATAATCTACAGAAAGGCTGATACATTTGACATATCGGTGTTGTAATTTAATTAAACCATCTCTGTAGTACGATTCATCAAGGACCTCAAAATAGCTGTTTACCGTATCAATGACCTCCTCATTGCTGTGAAAGCTTCGTCCTCCATTTTCCATGATCTCTGGAGTTGTCACTTCTACAGGGCGTCCAGAGTGAGGCTCGTCATAGTGTCCTATGTACCTTTTAAACTCTGCAACCCACCTTTTAATATTTGAATATGAAGGGGCAGAGTCTTTCAGTAAGCTTTCCATTTCCTTCTTGATTTCTTTAGGCGTTAAGCCTTTGAAATGAAAATGTATTCACTGCTCGTTTTTCCAAATTCACCATTTTCGTGATACCTCTAAAGTTGTCTTGTTTAAAATGCTGTCATTTGAAAACTAAACAAGTTATTGACCTATAACTAGGATACAAGCTAGTCTAGAGTTCAATTATACGATGCTACCATCTAACTGGCCTAGTGGTGCCATATCCGTGTGAGGCCCGGGACTTACCAGCCGACCCTCGTGTAGGAACAGTTTAATAACATATTTTCATCCTAAAACAATAATGTTCGCAACTTCCATATTCGATTTCCTTTTCAATCGTGGGCTGTTATCCCTGCCTCCTTTATCTACTTACTTGCTTCTATTTTGGTAATTTACACCAACATTTAGAGATATTACCATGAAGGATATTGAAACCCAAACTTTTTAATGAATAGTTATTAATATAAATAATTATTTATGTAGTTTATATTAATGTAGATAAATGATACAGATTTTTTTTGATCAAGAATACAGATAAAAATGTGATATAATATTCTGAGCATAAGTTACGTATTGGCAGAGAACAATATTACTACAAGTGATTGTAAATTCGAATATCTCCATTTTAAGTATTATGAAATTCTTCGCCTCCGCTGAACTGTTTATTCCTCTAGGTTTCTCTTACCGTATAAACATTTATTGTCACAAGCAATATCATCAGACATCTAAGCTAACTGACAAATTCTCAAGCGGATCTAGTGGGAAAGTCATATGGTCGAATGATATTTACCTGGACTATTTCATAAATAAAATATGAATTTAAATACTGTGTCGAAGATTTGGCCAGAAAATGTTTAATTCTATTAAAGAATAACCTGACGACATTGAAGAATGAACTAGTGAAAAATGATCCAAAACAAAAGAATGACCAAATACTTAATTGCATATGATAAATTAAGGCTTCTATGTATGAAATAGTTAATGTTATCTTGAAAATTGCAGGTTTGGAAGCTAAGTAGCTTAAGAGTGTTCACTTTTTTTAATGGAGCTTTATGTTGAAGTGCATAACTTAATGCGATCAACTAAGATAATCAATTCATGTACCTTTAATAATTTAAAATGTTTCAAAATATATTTTTTCAGTTCGAATTGGCTGTGAAATATACTATTACTATGCATTTTTTGTTCAGGAAATTGTTTGGTAGGTTCAGACTTACGGAGGGAATTTAAATAGAAATACAGAAAAGCGATTTGCCTTTGAACTGAGAACCTTATTTTGTCAGGCTGTGTTTGTTCCACAGGAACATTAATGCTTCTAGTTACTCCGTAACTACCCCTTTATGTATTTTCACGCCTAGAATAATTATCTAACTAATCCCGAAAACAAGACTTCACATTCGCCCATTTTTACTTCTAAATAAAAATAAATTAGCTAATTTCTAAATTTTATTTCATTGAAACTCTCCCCTGCGCTGACTGTTTTTTAATCATTACTTAGCTTACTTCCCGATTATTAATTAATAACGGATTATTCAATTGAATAGCAAGAATGGCATTATGATGATTTTATAATCTTCTTATAATATAGTGGCGCCACCTCATATTGATTTGACTTTTTCTAGAGTAGCTCACATTTGTAATTATGATTGACTTTTACGTAGCCCATTGATGCCAAAACGTCCTTAGCTCCATAAAGCAGCAATTCGAGTAAGATATGGTAGTGGACTTGGCAGTGAACCTGATGCTGGTATTGTACAACGAAGCGTCAAGGTCGAGAGGGGTGAGATACGGACGGCGGAAGAGGAGTGACGGACATCAATGACAGGGATCCTACTGTTTCCAGAAAGAATTACCCTAACTGCCGACAAGTAGACCGCGTGACCCCACCCTACAGCCGATGTCGGGGAACGGAGTCACAATCACTAGATATCCTTTTACCTGCCACGCCGTACCGAGCACCATTGCTACCACTTCCAAATCTGAAAGAAACCAACAGGATGAATAAAACGACAGTGGAAACGAAATGGAGAGACAGGGAATTCGGGGGATGAAAGCACTCACCCAAAAAACTCGTAAGTCAGGCAAACCGGCTACGGAGATCGAACCTGCGACTCCCGAATTCGGGCATCAGACAAAAGCCCTGAACCATGCCACTCGGTTCTTTAGCGTCATTCTCAGCAGATTTGTGACGTTTCTGTACCAATATTTTTGACACCGCTCCAGATTATTTATTTCACGCCCAGTTTATATTTTCTTTATTTTTCGTTCTAGTCACATGGGTTTGGTTACTTCTATTGATTGAGCTTCATATTTTCGAAACTTTCAAGAAATAGCTGCAAATATATTATTGATGTTTTACTCCTTCTGATTTTTGTTTTAAATAGTCTAAAGTCAGCAGCTCCTGATAAAACCTCCCGTTCATTCTTTATTCTGGTTCCCGCTAAACGGTTTGTTTCCTCTATTCTTACACTATTTTGTATATATCCCTGCTTATTCTTACTTTTCAATTATGTCTATTCTTTCTAGTGATATTGCTTCTTTATTTTCTCTTTCTTTATTTAGCATGTAGAATTATTTATGATCCTTCTAATGTAAAGTATTCTTTCCTTTGTTTTAAAATTTTCTTATCTTTAATTGTTTTATAGCGCTTATAATTTCTCCTATCGAGCGAATACTGAGTCGCTTTATCAAGCTCATAATTTTAGCCAACTTAGAAATAATTTAAGGCAAACAAATTCAATTGTATATAGTTAATTCTAACATTAGAGAAAATTAATAGAGGTAGAAAAACAATTTCATTTTCATTTAATTTCCATAATCTTTATCTTACAATAAATTACTTCCTATTTTAGTAAACATAAATCAGTAACAATGACTTAGTTTACTCATATTAAAACAAGTTTACATAAATAATGCATACATTAAAGTGATGCATTTGTGAAATCTGGAAAACCTTCAGTATGTAAAATATTATTCATACCGGTTATTATACTCAATAATGTAACATTCTGCCCTATATGAAACTTTTACTTTACATGATTATTAATTAAAAAAATAATATTTTATCTAAATATATTTTTCTAATAAAAATGAACGACATGACCAACAATTTTCTCAAAATATTCACATAAATATCTAGTTTTACAGCAAACAAGTTTACAAACATCTATAATATTATATTTGTTTATATTAATCCTAATTAGCATAGAAAAATTATTTCTTTTCATACTCTCCAAAACTTGCAATTTTTCAAAACGTAATAATCTATTTCTCAAAATTGGAGCATTATTTCAAAAAGTATAAGACTATCTTCCTTAATGTTGTTTTAAGAGGCAGTATAAATTTGTGAAACGAATTTATGAAAAATTGTATCGATTGATACTTTTGGGCCTCAGAAAAGAATTGGAAAATATTCCCAGAAAATAAGGTTTAGAATTGGGAGTGGCTATTGGAAGAATGAGCCTAGCCATTTGTAGATTCAGTTTTCTTTTTTTAAAGTTTAGAATTTATATTATTTTGCTTTAGAAAAATGTTTTTATTTTTAATTTTTCAGCGTTTTAGTTGAAATTTATACATGCATTACCTTAAGGGAGAGAATAAATACGTGGTTCAGGATTTGGCAATAACTCCTGAAGTTTTCAGATAAGGTAATAAAACTTATCATCAAAATTTAAAACGCAATTGGTTATCTTGAAAGTTTGGAACGGTTTTCTGGAATATTAACACCACAATTGCAAAAACATCCAGCGTGATTCCTGTTTTGTAAATTCAGAAACATACTATTATATTCATTTTTTACTATATTTTATTCTGATAAGTGATTTTGGCATTATTTAAAAGAAATGACTATTTTATCAGATTAAATAACTCATACAAATAAACGGTATCTGGTGCCTGTTTGCAAAACGGATATGGCATAGTTGCAATGCTAAAGTATTTAATGATTTAAATTAACTTACAAAATATCCTTGTAACATGTGCACAAATGTCTAATATACTAAATAAAACTATAATAAAAATATCGGGTTTTTAAAACCTTTCACCTACATTCCCTTTTCAGTGCTTATACACTTATTTATTTGTTAGAGGTGAGATAAATTATAACTCTTTTTTGAAATGAAGTTGTTTAATATTATATTTAGGGAAAGTAATAACTGTTAACTCGGCTGTTAATTAATTTTACCTAGCTACTCAACACTTTAAAAGAAAATGAGTAATAAGTAATTTGAATACGGAGTATTTCAAACATCGCGGGACATAGAAAAAGTCCACTATTTGTGAGATGTCGAAAAAAATTATATAGGGCAATTTGTTGGAAATACTTTAGTTTAAAATTATGAACTTAATTATTGCAATAAAAGATTCACCATTCAGGTTAATTATTGGGTAACTTTAGTAGTATTCTAGAAATCACAAATTTAACAGAACAAAAGGACTGTAAAAATAGCAAACACAACACAAACAAATCAATGTCATATACGTACACCATTTACGACTTAGCACAATATTGACAATCGCAACAGCATACTCATAGAGTGGCAAACTGAAACCAATTAATGACATGAACTAACATGTAGTGACACAACTTGAAGTGCTGAAATTGATTGTCATTCAGTTGACGACACATTCACATACGGTTCACATAACTCGTGCATATTACGTAACACCGTACGTGTTATTGCTGCACAGGCTCCTCTGATGCTGTCCTACAGTTCCGAGTGCTTAGGGCATGTTTCCGTACACTACAGGTTTGAGATTATCCCAGAGGAAATTTGGCGACCTAGGCGGCCCTTCCACCAGTCCACTTTGACCTATCCAACGCTCAGATAAAACTTCATTCACAAATTCGCAAGTTGTTAGTTCCGAAATGCGACGTTGGTCCATTTTGCTGAAAGAAAAAGCCTCGTCTTTTTTTTCCAGCGGTAGATTATCCAAATAGCGCAGGAGTTTCATCTCGAGATGCTCTCTGTACATTTCAGTTTGTTGTTAAGAAATACGGAACACACGAGAACATCCCTGTCATCCACACTACACATTTAAGCTTTGGTCAGTCTGATGAGAGTATCTTCATCAATGCATAGGCTCTCGGTTGCCCAGAATGAGCGTTATGTCTATTCACTGTTCCGTTCAGCTGGAGACAGGCGTCTTCACTAAAAAGAATATCGGCTTCAAAACGTGGCTGGAGCATTCTTCTTTTTGCAAACTACTCTCAGAACAGCTCCGTCTCTCTATGTCAGCTTCATGAAGTTTCTGGACAAAATGCATATGGAGGGAAACGATTTGTAGATAGTGTCCTGGACAGGGGTGTTTGATCGAGACTCCTTCTTGAGCCTCTTTACTTGTAGATCGTGTTGGACAGCTGAGTTTGCAGGACCGTTGCAGTACTTGGCCGCCCAGAGGGTCGTTTGCCTGTTGCCTTGAACCGCTCCAGTAAACGACCAAAGATTGTCTGGTGTGGCAATTGTTGATCTGGATGCCATCTGTGAAATTACTCTGCAGCTTCCCGTAGACTCGTGCCTACAACAGGGATAAGAACCATTTCCATCCTTTCCTGAAATGTGTACCAGACATTGTTGTTGATTACTGGAACAAATTGTAGTAACAAGTAGATGGCTGAAGAAAATTAGAAATAAGGAATAGGGAAAAATGTAGATTAATAATAATAATAATATATCAGTAATATCATTTCTACTACTAGTAACATTAACAATAACAATAATAATGTTTTGGCGCCGGTTTTATGCAGTCGGTAATTCAGTTATGTTTGTATGTAGGTTTTCTGACTTGGCACACGTCTGGCAGAGGTCGTACAAACCGGTGCAATTAGGGGAAAGTTATGTTACTTCTATTTACATTGACAGCGCCTTCAAAGTATTCACTGAGTTATATAGCAATATACTATCCAAGTTACTATGATAAAATAATTCCTTAGAATAAAAGTTAGTGAGGATAGCGTTGCAATGGACATATCAAAATCTTTAATATCAGAAGAACTAAAGGAAACTCCAGTATAAATCAACAATAAGTTTGCACATCTATTTAAAACAAAAACCGTGTTTGAGTCTGCAAATTTAGAAATGTCCGAAGCACATCGCATGGAAGACAAAATACCACAGAGAATGAAAGAAACGCCACCAGATTACAAAAGTGAGAACAAATTCGGAATTGTTAGACATAAAAATGCTGGATATTCTCTATATTCAGTTATATCTAAGGACATGGCTGCTCCGTGGCCGAGTGGTTGGACCACTCGCCTCTCACCTAGACTACCCGGGTTCGATCCCGTGAGATTATATAATATTTATGTAGTAGCTAAAGCTGAACCCTGCAGAATACAAGCACCACTACTGCCGCGTCCAGCACAAATAAAGACATAATTTCAAAAAGTGGACACCTTGTGAAATTTGGTTTGAAGCTTTTGTGTATAGGTATAATTTAAAATTGATTTATTGCGTCAGCTGAAAATACATAAAGTAAAATTATTTTAGGTCCTCTACCAGATAAGGCAAAGAAATGTACTTCTAAAGATGTATATGCACTCTTAACATTGCCTATGGGAGGAAAAATTGATTTTCATTTATGGATGCTCTTAAACAGCGTTCCTCCTATACAGGCGTGAAACACCGTTTAATTTTGTTATCTGAGGTTATTTTAAGTGCCCTAAAATTGCGACACCATAGATTTTTACGAAAAAATTCATCGCCCTCCGTTGGTTTTGAACCTGTGACCTCAGGAACCAGCGGCCAGCATGTTACTCCGAGAACTCGGAGGACGACCTACGTATTGACACCCCAATAAAATTGGGTAACGTTAACTGCAATATTAGTTTAAATTTATATTCAAATGAAGGTGATTGTAGGTTATAATATCGCAACACTATCCTTGTACATACTTAAGTTTAAGTCTGTTAAGATTTAAGTTTTAGGTATTCGACTCTGGAGCCATTATTGTAGCTTCCTCCGCGTTCATTGATTGATGGAGTTGGGATTCGATCTGCGGACTGCATTGCGGCAGCATCTACAATGACGCAATAATCCTCCCGAATGCTACACGAGGGTTGGAAGAAGGAGAATAGCTAAGTGTCCTGTTCCTGGGCGATATCGCTATAGCCCCTGGGAGGGAAGATTCTCCTAACAGAATTTTTATCGCTTCCTTTTGGATGCAGCAAGTCCAATTCCTAAGCTAGCTACCCCTGCGATCTCCGCGTCCCTTTCTTGTGAAATTGGAAAACAATTTAACTAGGGCTTTAGCAGCAGCATGTTCCCGTATGTCCCTGGGGTCGGTGACGACAGAAGACGCTCTATGTAAGTATGTGGGCAGTTAAGACGAGAAGTTCCGTTCCCCTCAAGCAAATCGTATGTTCTCTCCCACTAATGGATTCTGGCTCTTGGATTGGCGGTTTGGCGAAGGGGAAGTAATGACAGGGGGTTCGGCTTTAACAAAATTATGTTCTCTGGCAACAGAAACCCCTATCCGTCAGCTGAGTTTGCCTGTAATGAACATCTCCAAATTCAGAGGTTCTGATGTAGGTATATACGTCATCAGCCTAATGTTTGGAGTTACAACGACGCTGTTCATGGACATCATAATCCTTGCCTTAATGACTAAAACTTTCATTTGTGCCTGATAAAGAGACATTTTCCACCATAAGCGCGCACTGTTTGACACAAAGTCCTATTTTTACTTTCTCTATTCGTACTATTTACATAGTGTATAGAGAAGGTATTGCATTGTACCCAAAAATTTGATACCGAGATTTCACCTCAAATAGATGTTTCGATAAACCTGAATCCAAAAAGAGCATTTTTAGAAAAATCTCCGTGTCTGTCTGTCTGTCTGTTTATTTCTCTGTTGCAAATAAATCCCTCCACCCCCAACTACCCTTCATATGGCAAAATTTTCTAAAATTTTGATTTTCTAAAAAATGACTAACGATTTTGGTAAAGATATCATATATTAAAGATATATACTTGACAAATAATATCTATACCTTGAATTTTCTGGGGATAGCCTCTGAAAACTACTTTATTGTGTATGAATTTTACGGAATTTTGTGTAACTGGTAAACCGTAAGACATAGACAAAAACTTACCATACAAAAAATGTAGAGCACATTAAAACACACAATTTATGTTATATACATTTTTTCGTGGAGTTGATCATTTTTATAGATATTCCTTATTTTTTGTTTCAGCCTTAAAAAAACTTGGAACTTTGTCAACTCCTGTCCATACAACAAAGGAACTTCAGTCACATAGTAACCATATTCTTCTATCACTTTAACCTATGCTACTCCCTTATTTCGCTTCTACTTACAGGGAAGCAAGTAATGGGATATCATATAATAACACAGTAAAATATCTTGAGTGAATCATCGTTTAGGGATACAAGCAGAACACCAATAAACCCTAAAAGCCTCAAATATGTACAAAAAATTCTAATGTTTCCTTTCAATGACTATATTTTCTGTTCTGCAAACAAAATATTCTTAAAAAGATTATTCTCTTTTTGCATAATACTAATCAAAATAAACATTCCCAGAAATATATAAGAGAAATAAGAGAATATAGGTAAAGTGAAAGTCAAAAGCTGTCGCTCTGGGATTGTCATGGCCAGGAGAAAAACAAAAGAGATACTACACGGATGAGGACTTACCGTTTGAGAAGAGTTTTAAGCGTGTTATAATGGAAACCAATAACAGGGAATATCTCTGGGGGGGGGGGGAGTATGCAATACTCATTCAGTATGAAGCAGGCTTCAGGTGCTGTTCCCAAAAATTCAGGATATACGTTTTAGTTGCCTTATAAACGTCTATACTATGTAGCATTTTAATTAAAATTTAGACACTTCTTAGAAAATCTACAATTTCCAAAAATGTTTAAGTAAACGATAGTTTAGTATGGGGATTTTCCTGAAAATTTTCCTTTCGCATCCTTGGGATATATTTAAATAAAAAGTTTGTTATTTAAGAGATTTTTCATGCGTGAGTGATGCGCACACACAGGCATATGTATCGTTTTGTAAAAATGTTTTTTTTTAATTCAGGTGTCCTGAAAACATGTATTTTCGGTGAAATCTCGGTAACAAATTATTGTGTGTATTTTCTCTACTTACTATGTACATATAGTACATACGTGTTAGAGAAAGTAAATTACGTACGCTACTGCAAAATTTTACATCTTCCCTTGATTTTAATTATACTTAAAAAAATATATACTGAATCCTCGCTTCGTGAAATCCTATACAAATAGTCCCACCATTTCTATTATTTCTTAATTCTATATTTAAACTTTATAATGTACTTTGCTTTAAAATGCATGTGAGGAAATTAAACGAACATTCCACGAGACTTTTCTTCTAAAAATGTATAGTGAATCTATTCAAAACAGCATAAACCTTAAAAGTATCAAATATACTTCGTATAAGGTGAACGAAAGTAGTACATGTATTTATATTTATAAGTATTTTTTAATGTTAAGATGTTACATATAATCTAATAACTAATCAAAGCAAATTTTTATTCCCAGTTGTTTTTTTTTTCAATTTAAATCTACTAATAGCTGTTAAGGCATATAAATATTACGATATCTAGCAATTGTCCATTTGTTTCTTTATACATAAATATTTTTCAAGTAGACGCTTTAGTAGAGTGTTAAATATGACATCCTTCAAAAACAGTTCATTTGTAATATTACATTTTTTGAACTTTCTCTAAATAGCCAGTTAGTATGAAAAATAACAGTTTTGAACAGACAATAGAATAAACTTTATTCTTGTACGTCACAACCAAATGACTATTCTCTTAGGGATATTTTCAATAAACCAGTGTTACGAATGTAGGCGTATTGGCATCAATAAATTAATTCCTGAATCCCACAAAATGCAACTTTCTAGAGATATTTTAATCTGAGCTAAATATTGTTAAGGTTGAAAATGCCTTAAGATTAATATCATTGTAATCGTGATAGACCAGGTGACTCAACTGCACAGTATTTGACGCGTGCAGATATCCCTTCATGCGTTACAAAAATTGCAGAACTCAACGGAGCTATTGCAAATTAGAACTCGCCAATGGAGAGTCACCCTCGCAGTTTTTATACTGAATCTGTGAGCCTTTCATACAGAATTCTCACATTTTAGTTCAAATTGTTAATTCGATATTGAATGGAGAGGTAACAACATCCACTAATAATTGAACTTATATCAATCAATATTGGATTACATTTTAAGTGGTAAGCAAACTTTGGGTGTCTTTAAATTCCATTGAAAAAATTAGCTTATATGATAATGTTTCCATTGCGTTTCCAGAGCTTCATATATAATTTATTTTATTTTGGGCGAGTATTCAAGGAGGAAACACAAACACTAGAAAATACAAAACAGAACAAAGGAAGTTCCCACATACTTCAGCTTAAATATAAGTATGTCGTATACAAAATGTATATAATTTGCTTTTATCAAATAAGTATAATTAATATTATACAGATAGGTACATATGACAAGAAAAACAAATCCACTTAGGTAATGATATGATTTTGATAGCGAACAAGTATAGGTAGTTGCTGGTAATATATGTTATTTGAGAAAACATAATTTTGGAAAAAGTAAAAAATGTACATGATTCCATTAACTCCGAATAGAAGTAATTGAAATAAAAATTATAATAATTTTAATTGAGATTTATGTTTCTCTTTCAAGAAGACATACAAGTGTTTTCATCTCTGTATCTCTCTCTTTTTAGCTTGTCACAGTAATTATTTTCATAAATATTTGTTTGGTTAACAATGTAAGCTTCATGTATTCCCCTTTTGAAAGCTATAATCAATAAATTTGTAATATTTTGCTGTTTGAATTGTGGTTTAAGTAAGCAAAAGGAAATCTATCATTTATACATAATTTAACCATTGAGTAAATACGTATATCTAAAATTCTGTACAAAATGTTTTATGTTGGCATACATTTCAAGATCGTAATGTTTTCACAAATAAATTGCTAAGATTAATTATGATTTTAAAAAAAGTTGCATAAATTCCAATGAACAATCAAACCAAACCCTCAACTCGTACCTACTTTTGGACCAGAGCAAACGCAATTTCTCCATCATCCGCAGAGAGGATTCGTTGAGCATTTTAAGACTCACACATCAACTGTCATTTATAACACAAATCACTACATCGAAATTGTGTCACCTTAACCGATTTATTCGTATAAATCGAAGGAAATATATAACAGCGCAGAAATCTACCACACAAAAGCTTTATTATTTTTACTACCTAACAACCTAAAATATTATTATTGGACAATTTTAGTTTTCTCTACTACTTACTTATAATAAGAAAGAACATATTTTATTTCATCTAAAAATGCTATACATAAATTATACCGAAAATATAGGTTTTCAAACTCATTGAATAAATAACAAATATATTAAAAATTTTAAGTCCAAGTTTCATCAGAAATGCATCGTTGCTACCTCTATATCGCAATAAGGAATAATTTTAAAAAATGTGTATATTAATGCGTATGTCACGGAGTCTCTTCAAAACTTACTTGCGATAACCTACTCACATGTTTAAGTTGTAATTTATAAGTTAAACATATGTTAAGTTTTAAGCTATTGTGTTTTAAGAAAAAAAGTACACAAAGCGACAATTGCTTGGTGTTGGTCATAAAAATTAAATGCATATATTTACACATATAAATATTTACAATTAATAAACACCATAGTACAAAATAACGTAGCACTAGATGATTCAATTCAATTAATTTATTTTGTATAGCCAGAATATGCATATGATATGAGGGGCACTATTTATATTTTGAACCTGTAATAAAAAATCGGATGTGTTCCATTTACTTGACTTTCTCTAGACTTCGGTAACAAATTATTGTTGAAGATCTTATTCTTCTATCTACTTCATGTCACATAATAGAGATATAAAACAGCAGAATTGGTCTTATTACTTACTTGGAAATAAAGGAACACACACTATGCTAAAGTCAATTATTTTAGAAACTGGTTACTATTGGATTGAAATTTCTTTGTGAATATGGCTAGGAGTTGACAAATTCCCATGTGAGAAAAGTATACATATTTTAAAGCTGAAATCAGTTAAAATGTACATCTCCGAAACGGTTAGTATGTGTTTTAACAAGATCTACATTTTTTGTGTAATAAGTTTTTGTCTATCTCTTACGATGTAACAATTATGCCAATTTCAGCATACATCTTCCAGAATAGAGAGGTCTTCAGACGCTCTTGCCAGAAAATTCAAGATATACATTTTATGTCTCATGTAAATGTCTTTAATGTACGATATTTCAATCAAAATCTTAGAACCATGTTTGGGTAAATGGGTAAACGGTAGTTAGGGGTGGAGGATTATCTTGAAAATCTTCGTGTCGCATCCTAGGGAGATACTAAACTTAAATAGCAAGTTTGGTATATTTAAGAGTTTTTCGTTTTTGAGCTTGCTATCACACACACTGAAGACAGACGCACTCATTGACCTGTTTCTAAAAAAAAATGTTTTTATTCAGTAGGTCTCAAAACATGTATTTCCAGTTAAATCTCGGTATAGAAGTTTTGGGTGTAACACAATACGTTCCTCGCTATACATAGTTCGTGTAGAAGGTAAAAACAGTAATTTTTGATTGAAAATTGCTTTATTGTTGCTTTAAATATTCTTTTTTATGATGCATTCACTTTTGCATGCGTTCAAACTATTTGTCATAACATTTTTTTCAATGAGCTTGAGATACCTCTAAAACATGGTTTTGAATGCATCAATAGCTTCTTCTGTTGACAAAATTGTTCAGGCATTTTTTTTTCTTGATGTTCGTGAACAAAAACAGTCATTGGTGCAAAATCAAAACTGTACGGAGAATAAGTCATCTGTTCGATTTTTTTGAGCCTTCAAATAATCGGTTGTTAGACGAGATGTGTGAGCGCTCGCATTGTCTTTTAAGAACGCTCCGACGGCGCTTGTTTGATATCCTTATTTCACCGAAGACTTCCGGCAGGCAAATGTCTGTGTATCATTTAGAAGTGAGCATTTTACGTTCCTATAAAAGCACGGTTGCCTTGTGTCCAGTTTTTCTGAAAAAAAAAAAAACAAAAAAAAAACTGTCGATTATTTGTTCGAAGAGCTTCGAGTGCAAACAATTTTTGTTGAATGTGGTTCTTCTAGAATTTACATCGATTACTATTTACCTGCGGCTCATATGCATAAATCCGTCAGCTGTTACAATTTTATGTATCTTTTGAAGTCCCGCGTTTTATTTATTCAGCATTTGTGTGCAGAAAACGACACGAGCATCTTTTTCAAATTGTGTCAAATTATGTGCAATCCAACTTTTTCACATCTAAATGATGATAAGTACTTTATACTAATGCCTCGGGTTGCCTCTGTCTCTTACACTATCAGTTTTTGCAACAATGTTTTCTGACACAGTAACTGATTTTGGACGACCTTCACGAATTTCGTCAGTGAGTGTTTAAACTCACTGTTAAACTCTTATCCCAGATGCTCACAGATTAGCACAGAAAGAATGGTGCCTCATCGCTGGATGTAAGAGCAAGTTGAGCAATGCAGTCTTGATAATCCACATCGAAAATCAAACTAAATCATCACACGTACACTTTCACGAGTTAATTCCACCTTTTCAAACACAATTTAAAAGGCACTGTAAATAACACAAATAATTTTCTATGGAACAAAATATGTTAAGTAAATTAAGGTAAACAATATAAAAGTTTCCAGTGGAAAAACCACAGGTCACCTACAGCAATCAGTGTTGCCAAAAATCAAAATATAAATAGCGTCTCTCGTATAGGATACGTTAAGTTACAGAACAATAACAGAAAGAGAGATCTAAAACTACAACATGTTTACAGGAAAAGTGCAAAATACAAGTTGGTGAGCATTGAATGTGAGTAACAATATGCCAGTTTGCCAAGTCGTAAAGTCTAAATAAACTATAAAACATTTTAATAAAAAGGATACTACACTAAATTTAAATTTGTACACCTATTTGCCTTCAATATTTCTGGTAGTCTATTGTATAGATTAATCCAATTGTCCAAAGCACTATGTTCTTATAGTGTTGTGTAATGACTTACACCTACTGCATAATTGATGGTTATTTCTTTTATCATGATTATGCCTATATTTATTTGGAATAATGCGAGATTCTCTTTTATAGAGACATAAGACATAGACATCTAAAGTCATAGACATAAGACATCTAAACTGCAAATACAAGGAACTATATATTTTTAGGTATGTAAATAACTATTTGCTGGATGGCTGCCTTTGTAAATTTTTGAAATACATAAGCTTGTTTATTTGTTTTGTTTTTACTCATTTCTATCCTATCTCACCGTACACCTGGGAAGAACTAACAATGATAGCTATCTGTATACTTTTTTCTTCGTCAAAGATATAATAGTCGCATCAGCTATCTCACCGGAGCTGTATTAAAATATGAACAGTAGAAAATTCCGCACTACGCGATACATTAGTTTCAATCCATACCTCTCTTAATGAGAGACTGCACCATTTTACATTAAAGTGACCATCATAAATTACTTGATATGCTTATTGCTGCAAAATTCAGAAACATAGACATGTTTGAGCAAATATTGCTTCACTGTTTCATTGTTTTTGGCTGTGACTTTGCTTCAACCCTGTCGTTATTCTATTATTTTATTTATCTTCTCTTTGTTTTTCTTATTATTGACGTGAGACTTTTATCTTCTTTCATTTCTCCTTACTTCCGTGTATTGTTTCAGCAGAGAGAATGTGGTGCAGCTCGCTCTCGTATTTCTTCATTTGTTGTTATAACCTTTCTTGTATATTGCCAGCAGCAGGTGGCGCGAGGCATTATTCTAGCTAGAATTCTACCAAATTTATAGACTTCAGGAAGTAAAGTAGCGAGGATATATAAAGCAGAAAGAATCAAAACTACTCCACAGCATTTGCAGAAGCTTCTAGACATATGCGCTCAATCTGATTTGACAAAAGCATATACAAAATAAGACAAACAATAACAAATATCTGCAGCATTCATAGTTTAATAATTTAATAATGTTTTTAGTATTTTTGTTAAAAAGGGGGTATTTCGAATTTAAGGTCTACATCTTTCATGGATTTTCAAGGTACCAACCCAAAACTAGCCTATATGTGCAAACGCTTTTGTTAGTTTTGGTTTTCTCTGAAATGGATCTAGCCAAAATTAAGATAACTACATGGGAAATGAAATGAGTATCTTGCATTTTTATAGTAATGCTTAATTTTGAATAACTTTAGTGCAGTTGGTAAACCCTAAATATATATATATATATATATATATATATATATATATATATGTGTGTGTGTTTTTTTTAAAGAGATATGTATGATATTACTACATAAAACATGTAGATCCCAAAAAGCATATCCTTTTCCAGATAAATTTGCATACTTAAGTTAATCCTTTCCAGAAATATATTGATTGTAATTCCCTTGAAGTTTAAAATAATTTTACTTTTCTTATATGAGTAGTGCCTGTTCTTTGTTTATTTTTTCCATCAAAGATCATGAAATATTGAAGCCACCGTAAAACGAAATACTCTTTAAAATTCGGAGTATTGTTCTATCTCTAGCTTCACAATCAGATGCCAGCTTCACTCGCTCACTATAAATACGTGAATTCAGACTTTCAAGTTATCAGTTTACCCTGAAGATGATGCACATCGTAGCAGCGTTGGATCAATACATCTACTTACATGGCTATAAGCACAGAACACCTGGAGTTGTTAAATACGTAAGTCTATGTCTTGGAACATGTCTTGATTTTTTTCATAAGAAATAGTGGTATTCCATATCTAATAGATTTATTGTCTATGGCCTATAAATCAACCCAACAGCAGCCTGTATTTAAATCAGGGAACCTCAAAATATTGCGGTGAAATCTGGATAATTTAGAATTTCTGGTAGGAATGCAATACTTTCTCTATCTGCTAGGCAAAGGTAAAGGTTGTATAACGATGAGAAACAGATCACTGTCTGTATGGATTCATTGTGCATTAACAACCCCAAGACGAAGGTATGAAGTGAGGGAATCGCAGGTCAACACAGACTGGGTGCCCATAGGCCACAGTTACGCGGAAGTCCCTAACTATATTGGCTGATAGTTTTAATTTTTGCTCCAGAAGCACCATGCAGCGGCCAATACGGCTCTCCGGTTTAGGCAAGACAACTGTCTCCGCTCCCGCGAGCAGTGACCACAAAGTCACTCCAACGCCGAGAACAGCAATCACGAAGCGCATGCACTCCTAGCATACACACAACATGCGCGAGCATACCCGAGAGATGATAACCAAATGACATGAAAGGTAATAATACGAAGGAAGTCGTAGAGAATAAACATCTAAGCATTCGCCCAAGTGACAAGGGAAACCAAGTCAGAGCGCACTGTTAAGTGGGATAGAACCTGTAAGTTCTCGAATTTGAGCCGAACACGTTACCACATTTCGTGCTAATCTCTAGGAATTCTCAAGGTTTTTTATACCTTCAGACAGAGGAGCGACTTTAATGCATATATTATTTGTCTTTAAATAACTAAGTTTAAATGTTTCTTATTATCTGTATACGTACCAAACCTTAAGCGTGATAAATATTTGCTTGAGCGAAAATTTTGCTACCTTTATAGATACGCAGTTAAATAAAAATCTATAGCATATTTTATTTTAAAGCTACTACAAATTGGTCATCAATTCATTCAAAATTTTAAGGAAATTTTTTAAAACTTTTCTTTTTATTTCCGCGTACTGCATTGAAGAATACATATGTATAATTATCATCGCTGTCGATGCTGTCCTCCGTGATCCAGGAGTGTACTACGCTAGCCTCTTGTTCCCAAGGTTCCGGGATCAAACCCGGATGAGGGGGGGCAGATATTTTTCGGGTGTAAAATTCTTAGAATTACTTTATCGGATGATAAGTAAAGCTAGTAGTCCCGTATCGTTGACTTGCGGCGCAAAAATAAGCTAAAGCTCACAAAGAAGCCTCTGAGCAAAATTAAGCGGTCGTTCACGACCAATATAGACGGGGACATTAGGAACCATAATAGCTAAAGAGCTTCCAGAAATAAAACTCAATTTAAATTTCTATTGGTGTCGATTTAAATGAATGTTATTTCAGGCTGATACTATGTATTTAAAATATTTGTTATGATTTGTAGGAAATAGAGGAAAACGCCTGATATTTTACAGTCACTTCACTTTCTCTATCTACTTTAATTCGATTTATTAGCTATTCTATAAAGCAATTATTAAAATCTGGCTTTTCTTTTGTTTCCTTAAGCACGTTAAATATAACACATCAGTGACTCATTTTCCCTTTTGTTGAAGGTGTGCAGAATAACACAAGAGGATAGGATGACTGTACACGATTTAAATAACTGTCAGTATCTACAACAGAAGAACAGAAAATATAAACAATTAAAGTACCAACACATTACTTTCTCTACTAAGTGTAGTTTGTAGGGGGCTATTGTATTCCACCCAAAATTATATGTCGATTTTTCTCCTAAAATACATGCTTTGAGGTCCCTTGAATGGAAAAAAGCGTATTAATAAAAAGTATGTATATGTGTGTATGAACAGCACAGCTCGAAAACGAAAGTCGATTATATATTAAACTTGGAGTGATAAACCTTACAAGCTTGCCAGAGGGATATTTTCAGGAAAATCTTCGTATCCTAACTACCCCTTATGCGGAATTTTGTATTTGAAAAATTGTTCTAAAGATTTTCATTAAAATAACACTTTTACACGTTTATTACAAATAAACTGTATGTCATCACTTTTTTGGAATGACCTCTGAAATCCCTTCATTCTTGTTAACTTTTGCATCACTGGTAAAAATTGGACAAAAGCTTACTACTCAAAAAATCTGATGTGTTCCATTCACATGACTTTCCCTACATCTCTGCAAAAAATTATTGTTAAAAAGGTTGTGATTCTATTTACTTCATGCTACTCGAGAAAAAGTTAGCAGAAATAGTCTTATTACTTGCTTCCTTGTAAGCAGAAGCGAAATAAGGGAGTAATATAGGTTAAAATGATAGACAAAAGCTGGTTGCTATGTGACTGAAGTTCCTTTGTTTGTTTGGACAGGAGTTGAGAATTCCTGTATGAGAAAAGTATGTTTTTCACAGATGAAACCAAAAATAAGAAATATCTAAGAAAACGTTCAACTGCACGAAAAAAATTACATATAAAATAAATTGTGTGCTTTATTGTGCTCTACATTTTTTGTGTGGTGAGATTTTCTCCATCTTTTACGGTTTAGCAGTTATGCAAAATTCCCTAAAATTCATCCAGAATAAAGTAGTCTTCAGAGACTATTCCCTGAAAATTGAAGATATACATTTTATTTGTCAGGTAGATACCTTTAATATACAATATTTTAATCAAAACTGTTTGAGTCATTTTGAGAAAATCAAAATTTTCGAAAAATTTTCCATGTAAAGAATAGTTGGGGTGGGGGAATTTCTTAAAAATCTTCGTTTTGCATCATTGGAAAATACCAAACTTAAATACCAAGTTTGTTACTCAGCGGTCTTTTCGTTTTTGAGATATTCCCTGTTATTGATTTCAACTTTAAAATACCCTTCTCATACGGGAACTTGTCAACTCCTGGCCACGCAAAGAAACGGATTTCAATCACATAGCAACCACATTTTAAAACATTTAATTGGCGGTTTAGCCTTGTGCTATCTATCTCCCTCTACTTATAAAGAAGCTAAGTACTAAGATCGTTTCTGCTAGTGCTTTAGCATTAAATAGATAGAAGAATAAGCTTATTAACAATATTTGCGACAGAAATGTAGAGAAAGTAACGTGAATGAAGCACATCAGATTTTTTGTTTTGTTTTGTTTTATTTCATTTATTTTTGCTATCATCCCTTAAACTTGTTGTGCATAGCGACGATGAATTAAATTGGTGAAATGGTGGTCAAATGATCTTGAGGTCCTTTGAACTTAGAGTTACTCGATGTTCGTCTTCTCAGAATAACAGAAAACCCCGTACCTCTAATATATAAATTTTGAGTTATGGAGGTACCATGTCAACCAGCATTTAAGAGCTCACGAATTCGAATCTCGCTTAAGATGAGTTATCCGGATAAGGTTTTTTCATGGTTTTCTCTTATCCTGGGATAAAAAATGTCGAGAAACTTTAAGTTCCAAGAACCCCGATATTATTGGATCATCATTTCACCATTTAATTATTGTCTGATATGACCAACCAGGTTAAAGGTTATTAAGAAAAAAATTGTGTGTATTTAGCGTTGAGGATATTTTCTGTAGTTGATTTTGTTTCATTCTGTGAATATGCTACAGTAAAATGCGAAATTTAGTCTTCATTTGACCTTGCTACTTTAAGTTACTTACACTTCACCCACCCACCACATACATACGACTCTTTTACTAAACATGATTTAAGGGCAAAGTAAAGAGGCTTCGAAATGGCTGTTTAGTGGCAGGCTTATCAGCTTTTGCATGAATTGCAGCTGAATGAGACTAATATATATTTACTGATACGTTACTCTTTGTCAAGAATTGAGGAATAAGGATAAAACATATTATTTGGTCATTGGACCCTAGTAAGATCTAAATCCAGCAATACCACTCTGAAGGTGGGATGCACTTGTAGGCAGCGAATTAAAACTTTCAGCTCACAAAGACAACGTCTTTTGGAAGGAGTATCACCGGAGTTTTGTCTTCCAGTGCACTCAATTAATACTACCATTCGGGTTGCAGCAGCCAAGGAACCTGCAACCTGGGCTTGGCAGAACGGGGACGTGGGTATGACGGCATTGCTCAACATATGCACTTGGCACGGTCCGTATTTCCTCTCCTTTGTACTAGACGTCCCTCTGCTCTAACACTGAACATAAAACCAAACCTGTGATAAATTACTTCCTCGGGGACCATATCGTCAGCATTCTTCCTGTCTGCTGCTTCTCCGTTTATATTTTGCGATTTACATATCATTATACAACATTATTTGCTATTATTTAACTAGGAGAAAGTCCTTGTCTCTCTGTCTCTTTCACAATGTTTTCCTTTATAATAAGTTTAATTAAACACTTAAAACGTTCATCAGAGATTATGAAAACAGCTGTTTGCACGTACTTCTACGCTACCAACGTGGCAAAGATTGCGACATGTCAGGTAGGATGAGGTTTGATTGGACAGAGAAAATCTTTTTAATGGGTATGGGTTTACTAATGTGGCTTTTGGGTTATAACCGGTCTAAAACTCTGGCCTATTTTGCCTTTATTTTCTGGACGATAACAACTACATATATGTTTTATGTCATTTAGAATCAACACACAGACTGTCACGTTGGCTAAATTGGCCCTTTTTTAGAGTGCTTGCTATTTTGTATGGCGTACCAATTTTGGCCGCATATATACAGACAAACAGGGTTAATGAACTATACCGAAATATTTTCACAGAATATGTAGATTACTTAAATAGTAATTTGAGATAGGAGACTTCTGACCTGTTTATTGAAATTTCGGAGTAACGGCTATAAGTTTCTAAAGTGCCAGTACGCCACTAGCTAATTTATAAACTATTCGAGAGCATAACACGTAAAACGAAGGGACATATTACAGCATATCTGTCTAGCGTAGTGGTTATGATACTGCCTTTCAAGTGAAATATACTTTTCGAGTTCGGGTCTCGTTCACGAATCACGGCACTTAGTCTGGAATGAAAAAAAAATTAACAATAAAAACATTTACTCTACGACAGGAATGGAACTCATGGACTTTGGGATAGCAGCTTCCCGCGTTACGCATTAAGCTGCTAGAGCAATTGAAAAAACGCCTCCAGAGTAGGCTACATAACCCAAGAACGTAGTTACTGATTTCTCAGTGTCGCATTGTCAAGTGATTAGTTCGAGATTTTACTGGTTTTTGCCACATTAAATCTTGAGAATGCTAGTAACGAGCTGCTAAAAGTCGATATTTGTATACTCGGGCAGCATATTTAAAGACATTCTAAGCAATTTTTTCAACCTGCTTTGCTTCAACACCGACTTATCAGCACCTGATACCCACACGTTTAACGCTATGTAGCTGTGTTATGTTTATCAGGGGTCAACGCACCGCCGATCTCAAATTACTTACATCAGTCACGTGCACAATCTCGCAAATTATTTCGATGTAGTTCATTAACAGCCTTTATATATATATACCATATATATCTTTTTTCGGCCTTGTTCATATTTTCTGATTTTTTGTCTTTTCTCTCATATTCAATAAATATAGTGTCATATTGAATAAACATTCTCGCACAAATGATTGAGTGTCGGTTCAGGCTCTGTCCACGTGGTGGCTGAGTAAGACCGTTTTGTTTAACATACAACGCACTCAGTAATTTGAGCACGACAGGATGCAGTTTGGTAACGACACTACACCTTGGCTGTTAAGAGCACTCTCTGTTGGCTTCTCAAGCGATTTCTGTCAACAGATTTCCAGAAATGTGCCATTTCATGTTTGCCTGGGGAGCCAAATTGAATTATGTAGTATTTTGGTAGTTTTGTTAGCAATTGACATTACAAAATCAAGGGCAGAAATCCTATGTCAGTGGATAATTAATGATTCCTTTATGACAGTGTTGTTATCCATTGCGAATTGTGTTGTAAACAAGCTCCTCTTGTGAGTGCAGTTAGTTAATATAAAATTTTGAATCTGGGTTTCAAGAAATACAGAAAGGAAGAATTTCATAACATTAGGAAGAGGAACCCAGATTGGGAGCAGATACCGGGAATTGCAACGCTTCTTCTGCTGATACAATATTTTCCACCAGAGAAGACATCATTCAAATATGACGCTCTGTAACAACTGAAGTGGAGAGACTTTCTCTCATATTTATTGAAAATAGGCTTAGTTCACATTAGAACTTAAGAACAGTATATTTTTATCCACCTGAATATGAGTGAAAAAGACTAGAAGGGGACTATCAACGTTCAATGATAAAGCGATGAATGAGCAATTTAATTTCTATAAATGTTTTCAATCTCCAGATATTATCTGATCTATACTACTTGTTTGTTAAAATAAACTGAATTTATAAGCATTAATTCGTCCAGAAACTACTCTTAGATGAAGGTTTAGTGTAGAAAATATCTTATTATTCTGAATTTAAAGTATACCTATTTTGCCTGTTTTAAATATTTTATTTACTTATGCCAATTTTCAATAGTTTGCTGGCTTTTTGTGCCTAAAATTTTAAGACTGGTTAAAACTCAGCATCGGCATTTGGTTCTGTTAGTATCTCGGGGTTGTCATCGTAGAATGCGGTCAAGTAAGATATTTTGAGAAGTCTTGTAGACTACACTCTTCCGGATAGAAAAGAGGCGAGAAAATTAAGTGAACAAATGTATTTAAACGTAGAATTATGCAGCATCGAGGTCCCAAAGTTAACCACCATGTGATGTTATGTATTGCTTAAGAAAATGTAAATACTGCCTGTAAAGAGAGTTAACGAAATTGTCATTCGGCACAATAATTATTTAATGTCTTTTGAACAGAAAATGTCCCAGGAGATCGATTGTTTGCGTCAGGATTACTCTCCACGCACCCACCGAGTATTTGTAATTGTGGTTATTTTCTTGATAATATGAGTACCAGTATGCAGAAACTTCATACAGCAACAGCAATTATCCCACAGGTAATGTTAACACAAATAAAGGTGCGCAAAGCGAGAAGAAATATAATGTTGTTTTCTCTTTCAGGTAGATCAAATTAACATTTTGTGTAGTATGTTTCGGGAAAGCTTGTATAATGTCATATTTTATATACTCCTATTTGTGTGTATATATAATAACTATACTTGTTACAGAAAGTAATTTAAAGTCAGAGCTCACGAACTGCGACATATGAAGCTCTTTTACATACTAACATCCCAAGGAGGAAGGGATGAAGTGAAGGAAACGCAGGCGGCAGGCAGGCCACAGAGAGACACGGAAGTCCCTTAACTGCCGGTTGACAGCGCTTCATTTCAGTAAGGAGCGCCAAGCATCTTGCTACACCATGGATTCCTGGGTGTCAGAAAGGTCACCGCCCTCTCCGCCTCCCGCCCCCCTGCTCCCGCGTGGACACTCTCATAGCACCACCCCAATGCCGAGAATAATATTCCCAAAGCGCATGCATTGCGCACCACTTGTCAGCAAAACCACACACCGTGATCCCAGAGGTCCATAACCTGAAAGACGACAAGGAAATGACATGAGAGGGAAATCGTGGAGAATAAGCACCCCAGTATTCGTCTAAGTGATAAGGGCGAACCAAAGAAACTCCATGCTAAGAGCGTGAGGTCGACGAGGGTTGAACCCGTGATCTCCAGACGTTACTGCTGCGCCACCTCGCTCGGTACCTGTATAACGTTTCCTTTTTAAAGTTCAATCATACAGTGTTGGCGCATATTGGGCAACCTCACACTGGTGTCGTGATCAGGGAATTTATAGCTCGCAAGTTTGCCACTATGGTGATGAGGGATGAACTCATCGCCCATAGATGGCGCTATAGGATAATGTAAATGGAGTTTTATTTATGGACGCTCTCTAACAGCTGTATTTCTTAGTATCCCATTCTAAACTGGACGTGAAAGACCGCTTATTTTTTCGCAGAGGTCTCTCTATCAATCTACGACACGGCACCAAAGCCTTTTGTTCCCTTTCAAAGGAAGCCATGCTAAGGATTTTTACGCCCGAAAAAAATCCATCATCCTCTACCAGGTTTGAACCCGTGAACTTGGGTGCATGTAATTAGCATGGTAACAATTACACCACGGAGGGCGATGCGCTATAGGAAGAAATCACGACTTGCGAATTTAGCAAATAGCCCAGGGACGTTTTATTTCAATATATGGGATTCTTTTACACGTAAATAAATTCGAAGAAAGCCTTATTAGCGATTTTTGCGTTGGAAAAACCCTATCATCGACCTTGTGGTTTAAACGGATTATTGGAATGGTAATCTCTAAATCATGGAAAGCGAGTTATCCTTTTTAGTGAATACTAATAAAAGAATTGCTTATCAGCTTGAAATATCCACCCCTAAAATGTAATATGCGCATTACTTTTAATTACTCCCTATTTAGTATATAGCGCATTACCGCCATAAAATCGGTAAACACAAAAAGTGAAACATCAGGTGTTCGGAAAGAGCAGTCGACGGTGTAATAGCTCTGGTATAATTAGATTGCTAAGGGACACGTTTACCAAACTTTTAAGAGACAATATACCCGATGACACCGAAAGCCTGTTCAAGGAAGTGGCATTTCCATAATCCGCCTAACAAGAAAAAAGAACGCCTTTGCTGCTTTTTAATGAAGCTGCGATCCTCGGGAGCTTAAGCGACATGACTTAAGTTGTCTTTACCGTCCAACTGTCCCAATCCTCTCATCTGCTGCTATTAACGGCCCTTAAGAGACCCTCACTTCGCATTAAGCAACGTTTATGGCTCCGAAAGCTTGTCATGAAATACTCTGTTTCGCATGCAAACAGTCGTTTTACTTTTTTCTTGTGTCTCGTTTTCATTCCAACAAGGCTCATAAACTCCGAAATGTCTCTACTAACACGAGATTCTCTGTAATGTTAGATTATAAAACCTGTTAATTTACGATAATATTATTTACAAGAATATTAGTGAATATTTATGGGAACTTTATCCGTCAAACATGGTTGGACCATAAAGTACAATCTGCGTAAGCAATGAGGAATAAGGCTGGCAGAAATATAAGTTGTATTTTTTATTTTTTCAGGTCACAGGTACAAACTTTTTCGTTGTGTGGTTCTACTCGTACAGTTACTAACCTATAATCAGGAATATTAGAGTTTAAATCTTGGTGGCTTGTGTTGCGAGTATATGATCTTTTACTAGGCATTTTGCTTACTCTGATTCAATTCAAATTCCCATCACACTAATGCTGTATATTTAGCCATCTTTACAGCAGTTTATTGAACAAGGAATTTCTAATTCGCCACTATTTGCACATGTACGAGGGACCAACTAATCGCACTATAGGACGCAATCACATTTTCAGATGTGAATTATGGGGAATTTAGCCAACAGAACGTTTCTTTCCAGGTATGAGATGCTTTTACGTGCATATAAACATTCATGGGACTATTGGCCTAACTTCCTTTCCAGCGGAAGTCATGCAAAGAATTTTTACGTCCGAAAAATTTGTCACCCTCCGCCGAGTTTGAACCTGGAACCCTAAAAGCTATTCTGGCAATCACTACACCACGGAGGGGACTTGCTTACCTGAAACGAAAATAAATTATGTACAACAGATGTAATGATTTCATGCGCAGCTGAAGCTTAACTATACATGATGTTAATTTCATGCATGTTTTTTAAGCATTCAGTTCTTAGTATTCAACCGTGGTGCCGTGAAGTTAGCCGATATTCGTATCATAGAGATTGCTAACTATTCAGCACTTTGTCTATAATACCTATAGGAGTAGAGGTAAAAGTCCCGACTTGAGTACAGGGCTCAATTCCTAGTATTAAAACTATTTTAATTAATTAGGTGTTAGCACAGATAATACGTTGTATAGTGATGTTTGATAACAATAATTTACATAAACTTCTAGTAAAAAAGTGATTTTCTATGAATATTGCATTGTCCAGCTAGTACACTGTAAAAGAAACTCCTGAAAATCATTTAACCAAGTGAAATATCGCCTTTTATTTCCAATTTTGTTTACCTTTTCATATATTTAAAAAACAAAGTATATAATCACATACGTTATATTCACAGCAGTTTCTCACCCACCACTTATTTTGTTCATACCGTTTCTTCAGTTATTATTACACAAGCCTATTTGTCTCTATATCTCATGTTAATAAAGACAAACGTTTGCAGAAATGGTTTCATTATAGGTATTTTTCTTTGTAGGTACAAATCTCTATAATTCAGGCTTCCATGCTGGTATGCTGGTTTTAAAATTTTAATTCCTTTTTGCTTGAAATCACACAATGAGAATTAGTATCCTAGCACTTCAAAAATATGTGATATTGGAAATTTCGAGCCAATAGCAAGAGATATCTGGGAAATGGTGATACAGAAAACAAAGTTATTTTATAAAAATTGTGTGTTCTAATTAGCTATGTTCTTTGTGCGTAATAGCATTATACATCTCCACCCCGTCCTCGCCCACGTGATTTGCTAGGCTTTTTCCTTTATAATGTGACCATTGCACCACATCCACGCGTCGGCTTCCACAGCTTGTACTGCCGTCGATTACTATAAGATATATAGAAAATGTTCGTTCTCCATCCACACATTTCTGGCATCATTAGATGTTAGCACTTAACCAAAACTTAATGTTATTCTACAATGAAACATGATTCCATCAAATGATTATGTATCGTCGCAAAATACAAAATATTGGAGTAGAGAGTAACCAGATTTTACTTACGCAAGAATTTGTTTGCAGTAAATGTACGAATAGTAAAGTTTTAACTTTGATGAACAGAGGTACAGAATTGAAATGATTTACACAACGTTTTGACCAGCGTATCATCATTAGTCTGGATTTTCCCAAAGTACCTTGCTACAGTCCATTCACATTTAATTTGGAGCAATTTTTATTAAAAGAGGAGTTATAATTAGGCTATTTCAGGTTCTGTTCTTTATAAAGTAAAATATTTCATAAAGCTAAGTTTTCACAAGGTTTAGAATAATAAAGATGAAGATGCAATAGCTTGAATTAAAACATGTTTTAATGAAGCTTCGGTGGAGAAAATGTCTAAATATAGTGTGGATAATTAATTACAATAATTTATCTAATCCTCACAATCCATTGCTTTAAATGTATGTTATTTGTAACTTTGAAGATGTACAACAAAGTATTCGTAATTAAGATATATGCAACAAACCACACGCATTGGAAATACTTAAATGGCACAGAAATGCACTCAACTTCGGATATGGACCTCTCGAGTGTGCATTAACATTTCCTGAAAGGAATACCAGAAATATACGTATGAGAATTAAAGCCAAGTCAACATTTCTTATGATATGTGCATTATTATTTTCATTGTAGTTGTAACTGGAAATTTCAGAACATGAGATGGTACCGCAAATGTTATGCTCGTAACTTTCGGCAGAAATCTGAGCTTCGGTGCTGGAATGCGAGTTAGCTTGCGGTGGACTCGCTGTGAAAGAAAAGCACTACAGCAGAACAATATTACACACAGTTTATTCCTAATGAAGATAATCTGTTTTCCGCTGTAAATATTAGATACACATCCATCCATCCATACATCCATACATCCATACATCCATCCATCCCAACCATCCATCCCATCCGATCCCATCCATCCATCCCATCCATCCATACATCCATCCATCCATCCATCCATCCATCCATCCAATCCCATCCATCCCATCCATCCATCCATCCATCCATCCATCCATACATCCATACATCCATCCATGCATGCATACATCCATCCATCCATCCATCCGATCCCATCCATCCCATCCATCCATCCGACCCCATCCATCCATCCCATCCATCCATCCGATCCCATCCATCCATCCCATCCATCCATCCATACATCCATCCATCCATCCGATCCCATCCATCCATCCCATCCATCCATCCATCCATCCATCCCATCCATCCATCCATCCGATCCCATCCATCCATCCATCCCATCCATCTATCCATCCCATCCATCCATCCGATCCCATCCATCCATCCCATCCATCCGATCCCATCCATCCATCCATACATCCATCCATCCATCCGATCCCATCCATCCATCCCATCCACCCATCCATCCATCCATACATCCATCCATCCATCCATCCATCCCATCCATCCATCCGATCCCATCCATCCATCCCATCCATACATCCATCCATCCATACATCCATTCATCCATACATCCATACATCCATCCATCCATCCCATCCATTCATCCATCCCATCCATCCATCCCATCCCACCCCATCCATCCATCCCATCCATCCATCCATCCATCCCATCCATCATCCCATCCATCCCATCCCATCCATCCATCCCATCCATCCATCCATCCTATCCATCCCATCCATCCATCCCATCCATCCCATCCCATCCATCCATCCATCCATCCCACCCATCCATCCATCCCATCCCATCCATCCATCTCCCATCCATCCATCCCACCCATCCCATCCATCCCATCCATCCCACCCATCCCATTCATCCATCCATCTATATTATTAAAAGGTTTGCTTCGGATGATAAAGCTCTTCTGAAAGCTTTCTTGTAACAAATTTGGAAGACGCCGAACTTACACAGTCCTAGTTTAGTTTTAATCCTATTTCTCATGTTTGTGTCATGGTGTTCAGAGACAGATATATGCTAATACCGACTTCGCTCATTTTTACCCGAGGTTCACAAACTATACATTGCGCTTAACATTTCATTGCACAATGTTTCAGAGTAATACAAGACTTGGGTCGGGGGTAGAGAAGGTAATGCATAAATAGCGGTCTTCATGGACACTTCGGAATATGCGACATGAGGAGGTGAACAATTAAAGCGCTTGCGCAAGCAGACAGACCGATGAATACCAGTCCTATTCCTTATCGCACATCAGCTAAAATGAGCTTCATTTATCACAGTCGTGGCCAACCTCTGCAAATAATCCCGATGTTGACAATATTATATATAATTTTTATTTCAGTAGCTTCTCCTAGTGTGGGGATGATGTGTCTGCCACACATTCAAGAGATTCTAAGTTCGAGTATCGGTTATAGTGAGTTGGTCGCATTTTTGTTTCGGCGTTTCCTGTCTTCCTGAGAAGAATAAATTCGTTTTACTTTAAGATCCATGTACCAGAGTTAATCTGAATATCATTTTACTCATTTCATTCATCGTCTGTTAACCTTAATAATAATAATAATAATAATAATAATAATAATAATAATAATAATAATAACAACAACAACAATAACAACTCTACGAAATCATCTATGCAGGGGCAACTAACAATGGGGACATTTAGATGCTCACATGTGCGAGTATTTGTGGCATAGTGACACCAAAAATCGTTCAGCAGATCCCTTCCAGGAACTTGGGAAACTATAGCGATTAGTCTTAGACTGGGCCTAGCTAACGCAGTGGACATAGCTAGTCATCGTAATTTAAAGACATTGTACACAGTTATACAGTTAGCGTAATTTACTGACGAAAAGAGACTGTTAGCATCATTGCGTTAAGTGATACAAAATTATTAGTTTGGCTGCACTGTATTCTTCAGTATGGCTTCAAGGGCAGAAAGTAAACAAATAAAGGACTATAAACCTTTAGCTATGTTAAAAGTGTTAAAAGTGATTTTAAATTCGTATTAGATTTAAAAAAATCTAAAGCTATACTTCGAAAAAATATTGCAATCATGTTGGTTTAGAAGAAATCACGCGTCATGTGCTCGAAAGAAGTGCTGAGAACTGTTCTGACATTACAATGATTACCAGAATGTACGGCATATATTATATTACCACCTATCGTCATTGTTGAGTGAACCATAATTTGGGATAAAATAAAAAGGCCCAAAAACCAACAAAACAAATAAAGGCTTAACAGGTGTATTTGAGCGCAGGTCGGGAAGGAAAGCTACTGCTTTAAGCATCATAGCTCTATACACATCTCATACTTATTGCACGGAATTACTTTATACATGATTGTCTAAATTCCAATGTCATCCGTTTAATGCGGTGTTGTTTGTATATCAAACTCATACACACTGTATATTTGGTTTTCATTTAATACTAGGAACAATTACGCAATTCATTACAACAATATAGCCTTCATTGCTGAGAATAAAATAAGATGATATAATATGAAGTAGAACGTGTTCCACTCACATGATTTTCTTTATCTAATCTGCAGACATACAATCTTAAAACATTATTATTTTATAAACATAATGTTAGTGAAGATAAACGTCAGCAGAAATTCTTTTATTACTTGTTACCTTGTAAGTAGAAGGGAAATAGGCTAAAGCGATAGTCAGGTCTTTAATAGCTGTGAAACAATTAAAATCTGATGCATGACCAGAAGTAAGAGATAATTTTCCCGTTTGAGAAAAGTTTAAGTAGTTTTAACTTGAGCAAGGAATAACTCGGAAACGTTAAGAGTATAAATAGTTGTAAATGTCATTGTGTGTTTTAACGAGATCTATATGTTTTATGCCGTAAGTTTTTGACTATTGCTTACGGTTTATCAGTTATAAAAAAGTCATAATGAAGAGGTCTTCAGAGGCTAGTTTTAGAAAATTCAAGATATGCATTTCGTTTTCTCATGAAAATATCTTAAACATATGGTTGTTTAATAAAATTAGATAGTGCCGTTTTTGAGAAAAGCAAATGTTACGGAAACTGTTCTGTATATAGGCTAGTTGGCATTAGGTAATTTCGCTGAAAATCTTCGTGTCACATCCTTGGAGACTCTCAACTATTACCAAGTTTGGTATTCAACCGACTTTTCGTTTTTGAGTTATACTGTCCAAAGACTGACATATATACTATATAGACCTTTTTCTAAAATAGGTCTTGACCATCTTGAAGTATGCATTTCCGATGAAATATATATCGAATTTTTGGATGGAATACAATGCGTTCTCCCCTACTCTGTACATTGTACATGCTGGCCGAGAAGGTAAAAAGGAATGTTTTTATCAAATTAATTAAAATGTGAATGGAGCTAATATAATATTTTCCATCAAAATCAAATCGCAAATATGATTCAGACAGAATGATTAACTGCAAGTAAATTGTACCCAAATGGAATGAATTTAGATTCAAATTTGACATTAGAAACAAATTAAATTAAACTATTAATACCTCATTTTTTAAAATTTCTGGATTTCAGAGTACTATTACTATTTCAGACTCGAATTTTGCATTGCTTAAAAATCATACACATAGAGAGTTAAGTTATTCAAACCACAAGCTCTCTCAAAGCGAAGGTGTTCTTCATTTCTCCGCTTTCTTGTTTTACGCTACCTCACACTGCGTAGAATATTAAAAAAATCGTTGAAGTATTTGTCTCCCATTAGGTACAATCTCAGAGGTGAAAAAGTGCCTGGTGATTACAAGCGTTATTATTAATTATTTGCTTTGCGAATTCCAATGAACAGGTCCATTGCTACCTGTTTCGATTTTAGTTATGTTCCCTTCTTTGTTGCGCCGGTCGGCAAGCAGCAAATGGTTTGTGGTTATTGTGATGGTTTACAACCGCAAATATATAATAAACGTCATCAAAAATAAAAGATAAACTGCGATGTGCATAGGCTAAACATCTTTATTTTTATTTGTTGTTGTAAAGTAAATTTGTGGCCTTCGCTGATGAAATTAACTAGCAGTACAAGAAAATAAATAAAACTAACGTCATAGCTTCATATGGGTCATAACTGGCCGCTTCGTAAGACACTGTTGAATGGCGCACTTAACATTATTGGGTGAAAAGTAATTAAGTGACTTAATTGCTGTAATTCAAATCATTAAATTTAATGTACTTGACCATCCTGAAACGGCTGTAAACAGAAAAATAATTTATTGCTTTTGTTGTTGTGTTTGTTCATTTGTTGTCGTTTTTTTTTCAGCTATAGTTTATTTGTGGAACCACATGATCCAACACCTCCACATCCCTGCTCAAGGTAGATTTCCTTATAATAACTATTAAAGTATATAGCATTTCACGCAAATTGTCATCTCTGAATATGGATGTATAACAAACGACGTTCTTTGGAACAACAATACTTATAAATACGTGTGCAAAACATTAGTAGTATGGTAATTATATTATATTTCCATATTTTCAATTCAATAAATGTTGGATAACACATTGTAGGTGATACGTGTACGTTTGTGATTTCATATTGTTTTAAATACTGGTGATACCGATTGGACAGTCAATGAATGAAAATAGTAACATAATTAATGACTTCCAGTTGTACAAAGCATTGAACCGGTAGCTATATTAATCTGTTTCGGAACTGTTGGTTCATATAATCTTTATTAATAACATTATTTACAAACTTAATGTAATCAAATTCGTAATTGAACTGTTTGTTCATATACGTATTATTAGTATTGTTATTATTATTATTAATTTTTTTTATTATTATTATTATTATTATTATTTTGTACATGCAATCGTATTTAACTTTACCACCGCGCAATAGCCTCTTGTAGAGGAATAAATGTGCACACACATATATTTGTTATTTTATGAAATTAAGTTTAAATAGCTGTCACGATTTTAAAAATAGGAAAAATATAAGAATATTTAATCATTTAAAACATTCTGAAACTGTATCAGAAAAAGCAGATAAAAATAAAATATTTCACGGAATTCAAGATTAGCGCATGACAGGTTTCGAATGGGTGTGGGGGCCGCGCCGTGGCCGAGTGGTTAGACCACTCGACTCTCACCTAGACGGTCGGGATTCGATCCCAAGCTACCGCATGTGAGATTTGTGGTGGACAAAGCGGCGTTGGGGCGGGTTTTCTCCGGGTACTCCGGTTTCCCCCGCCATCGTATTCCACCGGTGCTCCATCATCATTCATGTATCATCAGTGTCACCGCTGCGGTACCATAAGTAGTTAAAGCGGGCGTTAATCACCACAAAAAAATGGGTGTGTACACTTTCTATGTTAACACATTATCGCTTCAGAGTGTCTCAATTTCGAGGATAAAGAAAAACATATTTTCATCAACATTTGTGTCACGATGTATATTATTTAACTCGGCAACACACATATTTACAAAAAGTGAAATGAACAGTCTTAACAATTAGTTTGAACTTAGAAAATGCTTCTTTGCCATTATTCTCCTATAAGTGTAAGAATTTCATTTAATACTGACAAAACTTTTTCTTTCATTAATGTTAAGATATGTTCAATATTACTATCTGTGTCTTTCCCAGTATTAAAAGTAGTAGATAGCACATTTACTTGTACACTCAGCAAGATTTCGTTTGTACATTAGTGATAATTTTACTTTCGAGCACTTTAGAACCACAAATTTTCTATAACTTTAGTCTGCATTTTGTGCAAATTCTAACCTAATTTGGATGATCTGTAGAAGGGTCAAATATCGATGGACACGCCTTTCTCAGTGCCTTTTTTGTGTGGGCATTCTGGTATTTATTTATATAAAACTTATAATGCAGAAATATTTAAGATATTATCACATATGCTATGCAGTTTCCAACATTACGCCGCTTTAATATGTTATTGTTTTATTTTCAGTAAGTTGTATAGCTAGGATTTGTTCATGGTCACTAACTGTTAATATCAGCTAAGACAGGTTGTACTAACTTTGCTCGCCTGAGTCGGAGTACTCATGTGTACTCAACCACAAACCTCGGAGCACAGCTAAAGGTGAAGGCGATAGAAATACGAAAGGTCATACACCCATATTTACACCCGGGCGTAACCCTGTAAGTCGCTACCGTTTGGCGCATAGCCAAGCTTTAACAGCCTGAATGTAGGTACTTTTTTCAAAATGAAATAACATAGCAGTAAGCTAAGCAATTATAAACATTATCGTATCAACTTTCAAAAATAACATTCTTAGCGAATCATTTTATTTGGAATTTAAAACTTGAAATCATTTGTTACATGATAGTGTCGAAAATATTAGTAATTTACTCATATGTTGCAGAATTATTACATTTTATCTAATACGAGGAATTTAAAATCAAAATAAATTATGAAGGATTTCCATTGTCCGGTTTCATAGTATCGATTGCCTCTCATTACAAGATTATTGCTTTAGCTTTGTATACCAACCAATAAGTTTATTCAATATATTTAAAGCAATATATTATTATTATTATTATTATTATTAGTTCTGTTTTAGCAAGTTCTTTTTTAGAATTGTATTTAAGATGTATTGTTGTAAGACATTTAAATATTATGGTACTATTATTTTTAAATAGATCTACTGATCTACAGAGTGTTCATATAGATTTCTACAGCAGAATACGCTTAAAATGAATTAACTTTAACAGTTCTTTTATTTGTATAGTACTTGCTAAGTTCTTATTAAAACTACTGAAGATCTTGTAAAACGTTCCCCATGATCTTTCAAAAGTGGAAAAAATGTGCATCTGTTCTATTTATTTTTCATTGGCCAGCATGAGACAACGCATACATACATATTTTAACATTATTTTATGAGCTGTATAGAACTCATTGAGAACTAATATTTTGCCAAAGTGTTATAAAGGAAAACAGAAACCGCTCTGTGCGTAAGAGATAAGAGTTCACTGGCTTTCCAAGCGCACATGATCTATTGGAAGAATTGAAGTTTTTCAATAAAGAGTTGGAAACGTAGTAAGCTTGTAGCATTTAATCCATGGTGGCTAATAAGGCTAACAAAAATATTAATAAACAGTATTAAAATAGCAGCATTTTAATTTAAGGGCTTAGGTGAAATACGTTGTAAAGCAAAGCGATTGATGGATCCAGGAAAATTAACCGATATTTACAGCTGGTAATACCCATTTTATGTTCGTATTTTCCTTTGTGGATAAGCCGATTTTCGAACGCTGAATTCCTGAATGGAAAAAACAATTAAATGTATATACAGAGTTATCTGCCAACGCAGATAATACGATTAGTTCATCATGTATAACCTGAAGCGCTACTATGCCACTCTTCGAGCTATTATTTATAAGCAGCTGTTAAAAGATTCGCTTTTATACACTAAGAATATATGCATCACTTTCCCATGCCATTATTAGCAAAAATTGATTAATTATTAGTTTAAATATTTAGCCACTCACTGCTTTGTTTCCCATAAAGATGAAGTAAAATCTCAATTTTCTAACGATTATAGCTTTGATTTACAAATAATAGCAGTAAAGTGTTTGTAAGGTATTTGTAAAAATAACATTTTAACAGTCAAGAATAATAATATGCTGAGCAAATGTTAGCTACAGTTACTTCTTTGGCAATAACAGCATTATTGCAAGTAAGTCTGACTTGAGTTTACCCTTACTTACGTCATTTATATCCTTGCTCCAAACTTCAATGATTATGCTGTACACTGTGGATAAGTAGCTTTGGTAAGTTTAATTTTCCCAACTAATCTTTTAAGCACTTTCAAGTTATATGTAGAAATAAAAAAATAGCCTACATATAGTAGGCATACTCTATTATTTAATTTTGCAAGGGATTTTTTCGGATTTTTTTTTTCAAAAAGTAATGACGCATTAATTTGAAATAAATTATATACATCCATAAAAGAATCAAAATATTTTGTTATGTAATGTAATAATTGATGATGAATAATGGGAAAAATTATTAATTTTCTTATGACGCATTATTTTTGCATGCAAATAAAGATGTCAGATATTCTGTAGATACAGGGCAAATACAACAAAAAGTGACTGGTACATATAATGGATTGGATAAGCATATTATACATCAAGTTTACAAAGAACTTGGCATTGATTACCTTTCCAAGTACGGAATGGCTCTCTTGAAATAGCTGTGAAAGTTAATCGTTCTTTTTGCCTAACAATAACATCTTCAAAAATACTGCAATAGAAAAGTAAAGGTTTCTAACTTATTCATATCAATCAACATCACCATAAGTGTTATAATTCTTTGTTATTTCAGGTATACGTTTTGTGAGTTGATAATGTGAATAAAATAACTTTTTTAGTAGTAAAGAGATATAAGTACATGTGCTTTGCAGCAGCCAGGGAGACTGTGCAATCTTTCACCATTTAACCAAATAATTCTCAGAAATGTAAGATGAAATCGTTAAATGTTGCATTTACGTTTATCTTTACAACATCTTGCATACGAGGTGTGATCAAAAAGTTTCCGGAATGACGTCATAAATACTACATAAAAGTTGCTTTTTTGTCTAATCTGCACTGTTACCCTCGAGGGAGTCTCCTTGGGAGTTAATACACTTGTCCCAGCGCTTCTGCCACTGCTGGAAGCCCCTCTGGAAGTTCTCTTCTTTCAACATGTTCAGAGCTTTCTGCGATTCGCGATGGATGATATCAATGTCTTCAAAACGGTATTCGCGGAGCCGCATTTTAAGTCGCGGGTGCCAAATCTGGAGAAAGGTGGGATGAGGAATAGTATTCATCCTATTTTTATCCAAAGCTTGGCGAACAGAAAGAGCTTTGTGCGCGAGCGTATTGCCATGATGCAGGAACCAGTCACCACTCCTCCATTTCTCCGACCGTTTGCGTCGCACATTCTCCATTAATGAGTCAGAAAATTCTCTTATTGTAATGCACCTATCATTTAAGATCATTTCTCTCCCCTGATTGATATTTTCATCAGTTTTTTGCTGGAACAGGGTCGTCCCGAACGATCTGCAACTTTAGCTGATGTCACACCACTTTCAAATTTCGAAAACCACTCAAATGCTTGAGTTTTGCCCATAAATTCCTCCCCACAATCTGTTCTTAGCATTTCACAGGCTTCTGTTGCAATTTTATAGAGTTTAAAGCAAAATTTGATGTTTGTTTTTTGTTCTTCGTAATCTTACTTTAAATCGCAGCACGTGCAAAACACGTGTTCACTTCAGAGTGTCTACCTCGTCACTACATGGTCTCAGGAAGTCACGTGACCTCTCATTTTTATCGGGAAGGAACGCTGCATGCACCGTCTGGGTTAGACTTAAAGAAACCTCAGTGTCAGCATTGTTGTGAGACCATTCCGGAAACTTTTTTATCACACCTTGTACATTCAGAGCTTAAAAATTTCAACTTACACAGGCTGTCATGCGTCTAAATGCAGATATTTTTATTGATAATTGATCACAGTGTAATGAACAGCATTACTGCATCATTTCATATTTTTATTCATCAAGCGTAGTATGTTTTCAGGTTGGTTAGTACCGCTAAGTAGGATTGGGGCACAAAAACCGTACCATTTAGTTTCTCCGAGAGTGGGGGACGGAAGGTGTAACAGAGAGTCGGCAGCCCTGGCGCAAAAGAATGTTATACTAGAACTGAATTGGAATATATTCTCAAAGTAAATAGCCCTACACTTGTTATGCCAGCAGGTTAATTGCTGAGGTGTGAACAAGTGGTAGCTAGGGATAATATGTATGCGTATGTGGTGTTCATTTCCTGGCATGTTACGATCATGCAAAAAAGATCAGTAGGTAAACCATGTGATTGCTTTGTGGAAAAACGATTAAAGGAAAAGAATTAACAAAATGAAGGGATACGTATTCTGTAGAAACGGAAAATAAAGCCTAGAATTCATATTGATCCGAGAGTAAAAATAGGTCTTGTGCCATATACTGTTGTAAGTGAACTGAAAAGTTTAATTCTAGTTGGTATTAAGATACCACATATACAGGTTGAGGAAGGATGAATAAGCGCAAATAGTTGTTTCAGTGTTTGCATTTTCGTTATTTTCTAAGGTTATGTTCATGAGGAAAACTTCAGGAAGTTTTTAAGTTGGCTATTATTCCTTATCACAGATGTGTGGTTATTGTTTACGTATTTAGTCACACGGTACATGTTCCTCTGCCCTTTGCCCTGCCCGTCTAGAAGTGATATGGTGTGAAGGAAGAAACTTCAACCATGCGTTTTTGTTTTCATACAATATTATTGATTGGGATTCAGGTCAATATATTCATGTTTCAGCTCAAAAATATTAAATACAATGACATTTTTATGCTTTCTTTAAATTTGGTTTTATCGAACATATACATAAATCAAAACAGCATGTAAGCATTTGCGCTTCCGTTATTTATACTACAAAATCACTCTCATTTCTGTAGAAAGGTGAGAACTTAAAATTAGGTCTGATAATTTAGAAAAATCTTCAAAACGGGAATTAAGAGAACCCAGTAACAGAGTCTATGATACTCTGCAGTGAACGTTCGTCTTTTAGGAAGGTGATTAAAAATCACGGGAGATATATTCCCTTGCAGGATTAGCAAATTCCCCAGTTGAGGGGTAGAATAAATCAATATCTACTAATTCAGAATAAATATTGTCCGTGCAAGTAGACGAGAGCAGCGTAAACATGATCTGACTGCTGCTCTCGGCCAGCAGCCGATATCTTCGCGCGTTTACGTACAGCAGGCTATCGCTTGGAAACTCCACCTCTTCCCCCCTTCTCCTTGAATTCGCAACTTCACTGCATGTCAATTAAACATTCATTGTGTAAAGATAAGCTTGCGACTGAATCGGTCACTCGTTTCTCACTGTGAGTCACGTGAATGCAAGTTGGCGGTGTGCGTGTCGTACTAAATAAACACAGGAGCTGGCTGTTGCTATGTAAACACAAGATAGGGTCGTTCAAAATAAACTAGACCTTGAAGTTTATTCTTCTTTATGACAGTGGTATTTAGTAAGCAACCAAATTAAATACATTTATTAATACAAAATTATTTGCACTTATTCACCTACCAATCTATGCATATATGTATATCCCTAATAGCCTGTGTATTATACGATACAATTACAGGCTTCCACAGCATTTCCCAGAGGAAACTCAATGAAGGGTGATACATCGGTAGTTATATCCAATGTGAACGACCTTCAACAGAAGGAAACAAAGTAATTATTTATGGACAAAGAAAAAAAAATCCATACGCATGTATGAAAACCTATAGCGTGGATTGGTCGTGTACTAATTTGAGGTTCTCTAGCCTGAACTGAACAGAACACTAGGTGTAAACCGTGAAGAACAATGAGTAGAATATGTACAATAAAACTATAATTCCAGTTTTCGTATTTCTTCAGCATATTTACAATTTTAATAAGAAAAGTCCGTAAATATTCTTTGGTCAAATTTTTAGACAGTCCAAAGGGTAAAAGTAGGAAACAGTTGCTCCTGCACATTTGGTTACATGTGACTGGTAATTAAGAGTTTTACTGAGGTAACAAAATATTCGGATCATCATTATGATAATGTAAACATGTGAATAAACAGAACCACAGGCAACGTCAAATACTTTTAAGCATAGATGGTGTGTTGATGAACATTTCTCTTTACAAGGATTTGAATTGAATTTACATACATTTTTTTCTTAACTTTGATAGAACATTGAGACTGACTAACGAGTTTGAGTTATTGGAAAATTAAACGAATCAAGCCTCAACTATACAATAAACAGTATTTCTCCCTATTTCAGTGTTGACTTCACTTCAAGTTCATCTTCTGATGGCCAGGACTTGCTACTAAACAACATATCATTTTTGTAAGAATTCTCTTGCACATAGGCATTCCGTCTTTTTTGTGGCTGGCTTAAAATAATTTCATTATTGGCTTCTCTTTAAGCACAGTATAAAATACATAAAAATTCTTATGAATCGTGAAATACGTAAATTAATCTACTTCAATATTGCACATCTTTGGGCTTTCATTTCCTATCTGAGATAGAAAAAGTCAGTTTACTCCTTGCAAGAGAATTCTGCTCGCATTGTTCAAATTATTATGTATTTATTTTATGTTCCGGCACCTAACTCAATGCATTCGCCATCTTACTTTCCAATGCAATATTGAAAGTCTTAATCATAATCACTTAATTTTGGTCACTTCACTAGGTGTTGTTTGTTCATCATAGGTCCACTTCCTTTACACGGAACACGTTCTAAAGATGTTAGGACAGAGCAGTTGGCATGTGCATTATTGCCACCAACTGTCTTTTTGGACCATCCACTACTGCTTAATCGTCAAATAAGTACCTCCAAATGATTCCATCAAAAGTTGTTGACTGGTTGCAATTCTCGAAATTTGCAATTGATCAATGTTTCACTCTAAAATATGACATGTGCTACTCTTTCCAATTTGTTAATTTGCTGCGGTTATTTTTTTCGCTAGAGAAGCTGCTTTCTCATTACCATCCAATCCACAATGAGATAATATGCACTGAATCATAAGTGTCTTATTATGTTGCAATAATTTCATTGCATTTTATATTTCTTTGATTTGATTGATTTCTGTGTCCTGAACAATAGACTATCCTGCAATTAGTGTTTTGAAATCAGCAGTTAATACAATGCAAAGCTAATGTGATTATCATGAAAACTAACACCTGGCGTGTCCGGAAAGTAAGTACCATTTCGTTCTACGGCAAAGCTAGTGTTGTAGTTCCACGCATGTGCACTTGTCTCTATGATTCTTCGTGTGTCCACCGGATTGTTTTGTGTTTACAGTTGTTAGTGAGGGTTCAAAAAATTTAAGACAACTTCTGATCCCGCCGACTGTGTAGTGCGTTCTGTAATACGGTTTTTGAACATAAGGAATGTTAAGCCACCTGAAATTCATCTCAACTTGTAGAGACAGTAGAGTGCTATAATGGCAAATGAAATGGTCAGAAAGTGGGTTAGACAATTCAATAATGGACAATCCAATGTGCAATAATATTTCAAACTTAATTATCTTTAATGCGCAGAACTAGTGTATATATATACACATCTATTTTAACCATGGCAACAAGAATTTATGTGACACCTTATATTTTTTTTTAAATATATAATTATGTTTTCAAATGACAGAAAGGAAGTAGTATGACCTCTGGAGTCAAGAAGGCCTAGAAAGAGCATTGTACACCTTTGTAAATGGTGATGCAGATCTTAATTAAATAAGCAGAACATATCATATGCCTAAACCAACATTAGAGAACATTAGAGAGTAAAAATTTGAAAGTTTGTGAGAAACTGAAGAATGTTGGACGCGTTACAGATCTTGCAAATTAGCTAAAAGATATTAACTAATTAATCATGTTTTACCACTAAAATCGCTCATGACGTGATTTTTAGAAATATGCTTATGACTTAGCTGAAGGTATTGGAATTCAACATAGATTCAAAAATGGAAATTCTGGATAACAGCAGCACTACAACTTTATGTCCCAATATTCGGCACCACTCCTCCGCCAACCAGAGTCCACTTGGAAACAAGAGCCTTCGGATTTAATAAAGAAGCTGTTTCGAAATTCTTTGATATTCTCAGGAACATTATTGACCAGAATAGAGCAATACTTGTAAAGTGTGCTAAAGTTAGTGCAAAGAAAAAATACTTTAACTGTGTTACTGCGGATATAATAAATGCACGTAACTCTGTTTAAAAGAGAATTAAGAACTGTTCAAGAGACACTAGTCTAATTCGTTTCCAAATGTAACAGAAAAAGTGTTCATGAGTGCAAAAATAAGTAACATCTTATATTAATCGTATAAGTTCATGTAAAATGAATAGAAATGATTAATTGAAATATGTTATGTTTATATCCTACATATTGCTAGTGGTCCAATTTAAAATACCAGGATGTGGCGGGAGCTATAAATTGTACTGCTTTGCATTTTTGTAACATTTCGCGATATTTTAAAAAGTAGTGAAAGTGGTACAAGTTATAAGACTTTACCATAGCTGCGACAGTTATAACCGTTACCCTTTAATAACTACGTGTCATATTCCTAATATCTTTAGATACGAAAGTCACTGGCTTAGGTGAAATAAACATTTGGCTCTCGCGCACCCGTTAGTTTTCATATATTCTCATCAGAAGCGCCTGAATAACGTTCACGCTTTTTACAAACATTTCGGAGGCGATTTACGGTCCAGATTTTGCGTTTGCATCCCCAGCTTGAAACATTTAAAACAAGAGAGACAGTAACACTTCCGACAGGTGGTGATGAAGGCGAGGTGACATAAGATTTAAAAGTAACAGCAAAGGCACTTGGGGAGGGATTCAGCACTTCCTGGCGAAGAAAATGGAGGAATAGGAGGAGGATGTGGGATGTTGTCTGACAAGCCCATGAATCTCTGCGTTGCAGAGAGATTTACAAGAGTACGCGTGCGCACAGGCGGCAGTAGGCAATTACCCCCTCCGTTAAAGACGTCATCATGCCTCATAATGTTAATCCCACGGCAAACGTAACTCTTTCGGGTCGCCTGCTGCATGAAAAAGGGAGTTGTCTTATGCCGACACAAGTGGTATTAATGAGGCTGAATGCAATACCGACTTACGCGTACCCGCTGTGGTTCTGTCACACGTTTGCAGACTAGCATCATCAGCTTTTAAGCGCAACATTTATAATAAATAACTATTATTGATGCTATAATAATAATAATAATAATAATAATATAATAGTTTTAAGTAACATTATCAGATTGCGCAACATTTATAATAAACAATTATTATTGATGCTATAATAATAATAATAATAATAATAATAATAATAATAATAATAATATAATAGTTTTAAGTAACATTATCAGATTGCTTTTTCTACAAATTTACTTGTAGGTAATAATCCAATAGCCTATTCTTCTGTCTATTTTAAATCTGGAAAAACATGTATAGAAATGTTTTTTATAAATTATATTGCTGTAGGTTGAAAGAACCTAAGGAAGCCTGAAGCCTGTTAATTTCACATTTCTGCTTAGAGACCTTCTGTGTTCCACCCAAAAATTCGATGTTGATATTCAGTAGTGGTGTAATGGTTACCATGCTAACTTCATATACCCAAGCTTGCGGGTTGAATCCCGGCGGAGGACGATGGATTTTTTCGGGGGTAAAAATCCTTAGCATGGCTTCCTTCGGAAGGGAAGTAAAGCTGTTGGTCCCGTGTTGTAGAGTTACAGCAGTTAAAGAGTCCATTAATAACACGCCATTTTTATATGCAGTAGAAATATATGTTTTGATGCCCATTGAAACCAAAAAAGAAAAGTACCTATTAGTAGAGAGAGCCAGAGTGTGTGTGTGTGTGTGAGAGAGAGAGAGAGGGAGAGAGAGAACAGAACAGAAAGTAGTCAGATATCAAAATTGTAATTTAAAATCAGTATCTTTTAAGGATGCGATCTGAAGTTTTTCATTACAATTTTCCACAACAAAGAACGCCACATTTAAATTTTTAGAAAATACTAATGTTTTCGAAAATGTCTCCAATGATTTTTATCAAAATATATGTATAAAATGGTTTCCTGACAAATGAAATAAATATATATCCTGATTTTTTTTTTTTAAATAGCCTCGGAAGTCTATATGATTCTGAATGAATTTTTTGGATAACTGGTAAGCCTTAAGACAGATAAAGCCTTAGTTCGCAAACATTTAGATGTCGTTAAAGTACACAATTGATGACAAACATATCGTTTTTTTCTTTTGGACTTAACTATTTCTGAAATATTCTTTTTTTTTTCTCAAAGGCGAAGTCAGTATTATATTATTTTCTCTTAGCCATGCAAAGTGCATGATATTATAAAGCTATCACATAGCGAACTCCTCTTCAAGGTTCTTTTATTGTTCCTTTTATAACTTTCCTTTAATTGCATGGTCATACTGACGGCCTTTTACCTTTATATACTTTATCATTATAAAGTTTTGGTTTCTGTTTTTTCTTTTGGTTTTGTACATTAGATCGCACACATTCACTCACACTTCTGGACTATGGAGGGGATAGGGAATGATTTTGAATACAGAAAAATTCTCACCTTCGAGATGGGAATCGAACCCGGGATCCTTGGCATACTGACTGAGCTAAGCGGCCAGCTTAAAAGATATGACTATGGCTTAAACGCGGACAATAAACTTCCAAGCACGCCGTATCTGTACTGTGCGTAAGGTACTGAACTGTGCCAGCGAGGTTTACTACCAATGGGTCAATCAATCACTAGTTCACCGCGGTGGCATCCGGAAATCTGTATTTGCGTTACCATAAAATATTAAGGATAGGGTATTAGAGACGGATTAAGTCACAAACTGCGTTATAGAATCCTTTAATTGTTATTCTTGTATTAAATTATAGACAGAACAAAGCAATAAAAATCATTTATAGCCTTTATTTCGTTAGAACCAAGTGAGAGCATATACAAGCCAGTGGCGTATCTAGAATTTTGCTCTGGGGGGGGGGGATCAAGAATATTTTTTTTTTTATAGTTGAAGTTTCCTGGGGTTTGAATAACCCTCCCTCTTCATCACGTCAACATTTAAAAATATACTGCAATATCATTATCCTCTGTGGTTTAGGGGTAACTTCTTAGCCTCTAGTTCCCGAGATCGCGGGTTCAATTCTGGCGGAGGCGATGGACTTTTTTGGTTTTTTTTTTCTTCTTTTTTTTAATCTATCCTGTAAATTGGATAGGAAGGTGTATTTCCATTTAGGCATACTAGCGTAAGTTCTCGCAAATGTAACAGCACATCAACTGCCAACACTACACTGGGCAAACATGTCTGTCATTTTACATAAAACACGCTCAACAATGACCACAAACGTGAGGCAAGCGCTGACTCAGCATTTCTCACAATAAGAAATGGCAACAATTTTCGTTAGGTTTTCAATTTAGGAAGGCAGTGTCAAGAAAATGGGGCCTATTCGCGTCCCAACAAAAATTATCAGGATGCGGGCCATACAAGTAAAAAAGCGATTTTACGGGTCGAGTGGCAGGCTTATACCGGCATCGTTAGGTTTACGTTTTTTTTCTATGTCAATTAAATTGAAAAATGAACAAACTAAAGGTAAATTAAGGTATCAACGAACCAGAGGAAAAGAGTACAACGTATACCAAGATACACATTTCACTAACGCTATACTTAAGTAGCGCTAAACTAACAGGCAGAGAGGTAGGAATGCACACCGTGTCGGCTGTCCCTGGTTGCAAAGTCTTGCTGGTTGGAGAGCCATAACCCGCACAATGGCCACAGATGATCTTCTTTTAAGTTAAATATATTCCTTTATTTCTATGGTACATCAGAAAGCTGTTTATGACGGAGAATTCAATGAATATGACAATTTTAAGTTAAAAATAAATGGAATAACTTGTGCATAGGATTTTTGGGGGGAGGGCTTCTGGAGGGGGTCCGGTTCCGTTTGTCCTCCCCCGTAAATACCCCCCTGATACAAGCAATATATTTTACTATAGGAACGAAATAGTATGTTATTAATGTAAAATAGTACAATTTTGACTCTAGAAAATTAGCAAAAATATAAAGTAACAAAATAAAACTTACTATACAGGATAATATATAATTTACGTTCGCATTAATGAGTAACATTAATTTCGACAGTAAAAGCTATATTTTAACAACCATATAAGTTAGAATTTTGATATATGGCAAAAATATAATTTTTATTGTGTATAATAACTGGTATAAATTTCAATAAGATATCTTGCATACTCTGGATTTTCCAAATGTCATGGGCGCATCACCTTAAGAAGTACGTAGCTGCCATTCAAAAGTCAACTAATTTGTTCGCAAGGAGCGCCATTCTCTTTGATAAGTGACATTCCATTATATAAGGGCGCTGCTACTAAGGATAAACTGACCGCTCATCTGGCAGCACTCATTGGGTCAGCAATATGCGGTAACGGGATGATTGTGATTGACTTAACGTATTCCTTCAATCCTATCTATGAAAAGGAAGTAATAAGTCACTTTTGTAAACGTTTATCTCGATTAACCTGAAGTACAGGCAAAAATAAGCCTTTGTGAGACTAAGTTGTAAAAGAGTGAGCCCAGGGAGTAATGTGAGTAATGGTAAAATGTTCACTAACAAGGTGCACAAATTACCGTTCGTTTCCAGGAACCACTTGAATCGAAGAAGTAACGGTTTTTCTAGGTATGATCGGCTACCGGTTGATTCTGAGCAACTCTAAATCATGTTGACTTCTACACCAGTTCATATTCAACCAGAATGGTATTTCTTATTTGCTTATGCCATTTTACGATCTATTCCTGAAAAAATGATTTAATTAGTAAAATTTTTAATTTATATTATGATGAATTATTTATATATAAATATAAAGAATTAGGCAAATATTTTGCTCACCTGCTCATTTAAAATGAAATGTAATCAGTAATCTTGGTGCACAGCTTACAATAACACATACTTAAGGAGAAAAACTATTGTGATTTTTCTTTCTTTTTCAGGTAAGTGAATCCATAATTACAGAGGTCTTTTGGCATCATTATTAAGTAAGTAGGACTATGCTTTTATTAGTGATCTTGAATAAGTTTATAAAATCTGATTACATTTTCATAACGACATCGTGTGAATTATTGTATCGGAAATTGTTTGGGATCCGCCACCATTTTAAAATACTGTCTTTAATTTGGTACTTAATTATAGTTTTTTCCATGTCTCTGATTTAAAGTTTCTAAAGTATTTAAACTATTCCTAATGCATATTATATTGTAATTGAACATCCCCGCAGCAGTGAAATTTCATTAATATTTTCGGGAAATTATTACCTTTAATCTAAGATTAAAATCATAGTGTCTATCTTAATATTAGCATAAATATATTTTTCACATATTAAAATAAAGTGCATTTAATTTTTCCCATTCGTGGTATTGTCTTATGTTTTGAAATATATATTTAGATACTACTACTACATTTTTATATTGCTTATTTATGTTTGAAGCAAAGTTAGTTATGAAAACTAAGAACAGATAAACTTCAGAGCTTAATTAAAGAACAACGTAATAGTATATTATGATTACAAGGTTTGCATGTACTTTGTGCAGCATTGAGAGAAATTAGAATATAAAATCTCGACTCCACTGTTTTTATTTCAGCAATTTTATTAAATGAATACACATACATGCATTATACTGTTCTTGCTAAGAACAGTGGGTTTTAATATCATATTCTTTACAATTTTAAGGGACACAGAATGAAATTTCGAATTTCGACATTTTTGGTAGATTTTACTTAAACATTTTCTGTGATGGCATTATTGTTGTGCAAATATAAACATCAAATTTAATTCAATTTAGATATATACTTTGTAAGGTATAAATTAGCTCATATATTTTTTATAAAGTATATTGCATAATCAAAAAGTTCCATAATCAAAAGTTCAAAAATTATTGGCATTTTCTGAGCTGCAGCTTTGTACCACGCACAAAAAGTTACGTATTGATATTTGAACAGATGTGATTGCCTAATAAAATTAAAAACATATATTTCAATTTAGTAATATTAATGTATAAAATTAATGTTTCATTAAACTTTAATTTAAATTTTAATATTGATGTTAAGGTACTTCTGTTGCCTTTAATTTTACAATGGACACCTCTGCATATTCGGGTGATTTTAGTTGTATTTAAATAAATATTTAGTCACGTGGAAAACATTTTAAAATGTGGAAATATTATTTAGAGAAAACCGCTAAATATTGTTTCTCTATAGATGTCCAAAGTTTCCAGCAATCATTTGCCATAAAGAATTCATTTTCGGGTTTTGACCGATTGCAGGTATTCCCATTGTCCTTTAATAATATGAACGGCTGCATGCCGTTAGCAGTTAGGCAAAGTTGGAAGTGATTTATTAATATAATAGAAGTAAATAGCATATGGGCTAATGTATTGAAATTACATCCTCAGTTTTCTCTTCAACAAAAGCTTGACCACTGGCTACCAATATCTGTAAATGATAAATCAACTTTGAACGACATTAAATTCTCCTTTTTACTTTCTCTACACGTACTATGTACATAGTGTATAGAGAAGATATTGCACTCCACCAAAAAATTCGATACCGAAATTTCACCGGAAATATATATTTTACGGTCCCCTGTATCCAAAAAAAGGTATTTTATAAAAAAGGTCCGTTTGCGCGAGTGTGTGTGTGTCCGTGTGTCTGTGAACACAATAACTCAAAAACGAAAAGTCGCTAAAATACCAAATTTGGTATTTAAGTTTAGTATCTTCCAGGCATGCGACACGAATATTTTCAAGAAAATCCCCCATCCTCAACTACACATTATATCGCAAATTTTTCGAAAATGTTGATTTTATAAAAAATGGCTCTAACGATTTTGATTAAAATGTCGAATACTAAAGATATAAAATGTATTTTTTTTTTTTTTTTAATTTTCTGTGAATAGCCTCTGAAGAATTTTGCATAACTGCTAAACCATAAGAAATGGACAAAAACTTCCACAAAAAATGTAGAGCACACTAAAACACACAATTTATGTTGTATACATTTTTTTCGTGGAGCTTTTCGTTTTTGAGATATTCCTTGTTTTTGGTTTCGGCTTTGAAGAACTTAACTTTTCTGATACAGGAATTTGTCAACTCCTGTCCATACAAAGGAACTTCATTCACGTAGGAACCAGCTTTTGACTATCACTTTAACCTATGGTATTCCTTTATTTCGATTCTACTTACAGGGAAGTAATTAATAAAACTATTTCTGCTAATTTTTCTCTATTACCCTAAAGTAAATAGAGTCATAAACTTTATAACAATAATTTGTTGCAGAGATGTAGAGAAAGCTATGTGAATGGAACACATCTAATTATTATATTTCTTAGGGACAGCTATGCTCTGCGAAGAAATTAGTGTGTTGATTGTGGTCTTGTAGAGTTCTGTCTTATAATTAATTTAACGGCGGAAGTAATATCATACATTCCATTTTTGCTTCGAGAAATCCTTCTTTTTTCAACATATTTTGACAGAACGCACTAGTTACTGACTTCAGGAAGCTAACCTCTTCCACTTTGTGGTCTGAAAGAGCATATGGTAGAGTAGTAGCTGGCTTCCCACGCAGTCCGCTTTATCTCTGGGAATATTCCTTACTTGTTTGGAGTTGAAACTAAATAAATATCGTAGTCCTGTGCCATATGGTAAGGTCTCAACACTTATAATAATATGCTTGAAATAAATTATGATCTTTCAGTTATTATATAGACCTAATCTAGTTTAATTCTTAACCCTTAGCACACATTCAGAATTGTCTTACTTCTATATTGTGCATAATAGGTTTTACGTTTTGTGAGTCCTGTTTTCAGTATGTAGCCACATACTAATTCCTAGGTATTTTATTTGTATATGTTTTAAGTAACATAAGTTAAAACTTGTTAAGGCTAAAATAAAGATTGAAAATAAATAATAAAAGTAGGATGAAGTATTTAAATTTTTAGGTTCTATTGTATAATTCAGGAAAGTAGACATATAAATAATACAAATAAATATGTGGAAAGGCACTATAAGATAACCAGAGTTTGATATATAAATAATTAAAGCCCATGAATAGCAGCCCAAAGAATCTTAATTTTCACTTGCAATATTGCAGAAGTGATAGAGGAGGTAAATGTTAATAAACTATATGTATATCTGAGGAAAAGATTTAAAAATCCACCAAATTTGCCAACATAAAAACATAAAAAGCTCTCTCGATTTTCGGGGTTCTCAGAGGTCATTTAGAGCATTGCGTTATAGAGGAGGTGGCAGCAAGTATTTGCGTTACCAGATATGAAAGCATTTTGATGCGTTCCAGTCACATGACTTGATCTAGATCTCTATGAAATTATTGTTAGTCGCTTTTATTATTAAATGCTAATCGAGATAAACATTAGCAGAAATGCTCTAATCAGTTAGTTCCTTATAGGTAGAAGGGAAATAAGGAAATACAGTAGGCTAAACTGATAGTCAAATGTTTTAAAATGTTGTTGCTATGGGATTTAAATCCGTTTGTTTGCGTGGCTCGGAGTTCACAGGTTCCCATATGAGAAAAGTTTAAATATTTTAAAATTGAAGCTTACAACAAGGAATATCTCTAAAACAGTCAACTGAATGAAAAAGAAATGCATATGTCATAAATTGTGTGTTTAAAGAATATCTACATTTTTGTGTAGTAAGTTTTTGTCTATTACGGTTTACTAGTTTTATATGCAAAATTCTGAGTCGCCCTCTGTGGTGTAGTGGTTACCATGCTAACTTCATATACCCAAGGTCGCGGGTTCAAACCCGGCGGAGGACGATGGATTTTTTTGGGCGTAAAAATCCTTAGCATGGCTTCCTTCGGAAGGGAAGTAAAGCCGTTGGTCCCGTGTCGTAGATTTACGGCACGCAAAAGAACCTCAAGCCTGATAGAGGTGTCTCTGAGCAAAATTTAGCGGTCTTTCACGCCCAGTATAGAATGGGACGCTGAGAACCACAGCAGTTAAAGAGCGTCCATAAATAACACGCCATTTTTTTTTGCAAAATTCCGCAAAATTCATCCAGAAAAAAGAGGTGTAAAGAGGCTATTCCCTGAAAATTTAAGATATACATTTTATTTGTCATGTAAATATCTTAAATATAACAGTTTTAATCAAATTTGTTAGAGTCGTTTTTGAGAAAATGAAAATTTTCGAAATTTTTTCCATGCAAAGGGCGATGGGGCGATTTGCTTGAAAGTCCTCGGGTCACGCCTTGGAAGCTTCTGAACTTAAAAAAGTATCAAGCTTGGTATTTTGTTTTTGAGATATGCTGCCCACAGACACACATACAGACATTTCTCTAAAACTGCTTTTTTGGACTCAGAGGGTCTTAAAACAGGTATTTCCGCTGAAATCTTGATATCTAATTTTTGGGGGCAGTACACTATATATAGTACGTGTAGAGAAAGCAACATGGTTATTGTGATTATTGAAGTCCAAAAAGCAATTCTATTTTGCAGTACGTATTTGCGTATCCTTCCATGGTGTCACGAGTTGCCAATAAATGAAACGCAAGTGACTCCTTCCCAAAAAGTGTAGCACTTTGAAAAAAACGTGAAGCCGAAAATAGGAAATATATCTGTTACACCATCATTATATGAAATAGCCGTACTATTCTTGCAGAGTAGTAATTAACTAGACAAATTTATTAATGGACGTAGCGTCACTGTACAGCCGTATTTGGGTTAAATATTATAATTATTAAGTAGAAATATTTAAACACATTTATTTATACAAAATCAACTCTTGTTACATTGTCTTTTAGATTTTTAACACTACTTTTGCCTCCCTACATTTATAAATACTATCACATTGTCATACTCCCTTACGCAGAGGTGCACGCTTCCTAATTCGGGCCTTCACACATCTCGATATGCCCATGCGCTCTCCATTGAGTACCCCTCCCGTGGAATTTCCTTTCACACAGCCGTCTACCATAGTTCACGCAGACCACAATTAAACCATATTAAAAAATAAATAAATCTCCCTTAATACAATTCTGTATTCTCCCAGGTTAGAAGGTGGGCGCGTTAGAGAATGAACAATATCTGAAACGGAAGAAAAGAAAAAAATCTTATATGTTACACTCACATGACTTTCTCTAACTATTCTTCAAAATGCTTACTTAGATTATTATTTTTCTGCACCTTGCTAATTGAAATAATCAGTAGAAGAAAGTTCTTATTGCTTAGCTCCTTAAAGTAGGAACAAAATAAGGGAACACGATAGCCTAAACCGTAAGTCAAATGTTTTTTCCATGTAAAGGGTAGTTTGTGGTAGGGGGATTTTTTCGAAAATCTTCGTATCGCATCCTTTGAAGATAAAAAACCCAAATACCAAGTTTGGTATTTAAAGGTCTTTTCGTTTTGGGGCTATGCTGTCCAGAAACAGCATCTTCCAAGCATGCGACACGAAGATTTTCAGGAAAATCCCCCCACTCCCAACTACCCTTTCTTTACATGCAACTTTTTTCGAAAAATTTGATTTTCTTAAAAATGGCTCTAACAATTTTGATTAAAATGTCGTATATTAAAGATATTTACCTGACAAATAAAATCTATATCTTGAATTTACTGGGAATAACCTCTGAAGACTACTTTATTCTGGATGAATTTTACAGAATTTTGCATAACTGCTTAACCGTAAAAAATGGACAAAACGTTACCACACAATAAATTAGAGCACATTAAAACGCAATTTATGCCATATACATTTGTTCGTCTACTTAATCGTTTTGAAGATATCCCTTGTTTTCGGTTTCAGCTTTCAAAAAAGTTTACTTTCTCTCATATAGGAATTTGTAAACTCCTGTCCATACATACAAAGGAACTTCAGTCACATAGCAACCAAATTTTGACTATCACTTTAACTATGATACTCCCTTATTTTGCTTCTACTTACAAGGAAGCAAGAAATAAAACTAATTCTGCAAATTTGTTCTCGATTAGCATGAAATAAATAGAAGCATAAGCTTTTTAGCAATAATTTGTTACAGAGATTTAGAGAAAGTCCTGTGAATGGAACACATCATATGTTTTTTTTCTATTTGTTCCTGACTTTAAAGTAATACTTTATAAAAGATAACAATTATTGACAGAAATAGTAAGTTAACCGTTACAACATTTAAATACAAAGAATGATGCTATCTTTTAGAAATGTAGGTGATGTAAACGCGGAGCTCTAAATATGAAATGATCGCACAGCGCAGTTTTGTTATTAATGAAATCAATTCTAGTGATTCAAATAATAATAATTAAATACCAAACAAGTTATCCATAATATCCTTAAATATCAAGTCAACATGCATCATAAGTGCATCTACATTTACACTCATTACATGAATAAAGCAGATAGAGCATCTACAACCAACTATAAAAAGAGAAGGCTTTTTCTGAAATATTATTTTATTGGATGTTTTTGTATTATTGGTGAATGTTGTACTGTTACTGCATATATTTGCAAAAGTGGTTTAACACACTTACAGTCAGTTTTAAGGCATACATTTTACGTGCAAATTATGATTAATTTGATAAAGAAAATTCACTTGCATAAATCAGAAATAAGCATTCTATCACACATCAATACACGCTAAATAATAGGCACACTTTGCCAAGCACCTCGTGAGGTAAATAGACTTCGCCTAGTAATAAGAACTATAAATCACTAGACAGCACTGCAGCACACGTTCACATTACAAAATGTACACATATAATACATATGCACATATATGAAAGCTATTGTTTAAGTTTCTTAAAGTTTAATTTGAACGCATCTATGTATATAACATTTTTAAAGACAGCAGGAAATTCATAAATATTATCAGGTCGTGCGAGGCGACGTTAAACTTTAAGATCTTGACGACGAAGTCTGCCAAACAGAGATGCAGTTACAAGATTAATTCATGTAATACATAACCTAGAAAGAGAAAGTAAACCCATTCTCTACATGGCCTTGAGGGATAAGAATGTGGGAACAAACGTGATGCATGGACTAATTGCACTTTTATGTACAAGAATTAGAACTGCGTCATACATAGTTATTTGAGTTCCTTTCTTAACAATCACAATTGGTGCTACATACGTGTGAAACAATTTAGTTCACTTTCCCTTCATAAGAAGTTACAATTAAGATAAAACATTATTATGATAATACTACTACAAGATACTCATGGTTAAGACAAACACGCATGTGTCACATTCAGGAATCACCTCGAAGGAATCCAAGTTATAAGTAGTCTTTTTGAGAAAGTAACTGTCCTTTGCCCCTTTACCCAAAAGCTAGGATAGGTTTGCTAATATCTAGAGCTCGGTCCGGGGACATAAAATTTTCCAGTTGAGGTTCGGAACACAGATTATGACTATGTTGTGATGGAGTAGACGTGGCCCGTTTCAAAACGTCATGCACTATCTAGCAGTGCTCGTTGCCTGGCCTCGTTAAGTTCCTGCTAGTAGATAAACCAGTTAACACTGAAAGAGATAGAGGAGAGCCTTTTCCTCCGACACTGTAGAATATAATTCACTGCAATGAATTCTGAGTGAATATGGTTAATTTATGTTCATTGTCTTTTCAAAGCTCTGCACAATTATCCTGCATTTTTTGTATACAGCTTTATACTTCTATTTGTAAAAGTACAATTCCTTTTTATTTATTAATCATATTATGAAAAACTAGTTTTATTGTACTGCTTTATGAATTAGAACGATGCATACACTGCCAGTACACATAAATGAACTACGCTTTGAACGGATTATACCTTAACGTGTGCATGTGTACGCAACAAACCCCTCCTTACTGCTCTCTCTTTATACCGCTGATTGCTCTGTATGTTCTTAATTGCGTGCGCTTCGGAACCCAAAACCAAGCTGTACTAATAACAAACAAGGAGAAACGCGCCAAGAGCACTCTCTGAGGTGGGGTGAGTATGTGGGCATTACACTAATGCATCGTACGTCACCTAATCTCAAAATATGTCATTTTAATGTTATGTAAAAACATTCCTAAAAGAATTTCAAATCGGCGACATCCAACTTCAAACTAGTTCAAGTATAAGCTATATTTCAGTGTATTTTTACTTTTTCTATATACACTATGAGCATATGGCATAGAGAAGGTAATCTAATACACTCAAAAATTGGATACCGAGATTTCACCGGAAATACATATTTTAGGACCCCCTGAATCCAAAAAAAAAAAAAGCATTTTTAGAAAAATGTCCACGTGTGTGTGTTTGTGTGTGTCTGTGGGCAGCATAACTCAAAAACGAAAAGTCCGTTAAAGTCAAAACTTGGTATTTAAGTTCAGTACCTTCCAAGGATGAGACACGAAGATTTTCAAGAAAATTTCATTGTATGCAAAATGTTTCGAAAACGTTTATTTTCTGAAAAATGTCTTTAAAGATTGTTATTAAAATAACGCATATTAAATTTATTTACCTGAAAAATAAAATGTATACCTTGAATTTTCTAGGAATAGCCTCTGAAAACTACTTTATTCTGGATGAATTTTACGGAATTTTTCATAACTGCTAAACCGTAAGAGATGGGCAAAAACTTACCACACAAAAATGCAGAGCACGTTAAAACACGCAATTTATGTTATATAATTTTTTTCCGTGGAGTTGATCGTTTTTGAGATATTTCTTGTTTTTGGTTTCACCTTTAAAATACATACTAAAATTTGTTAACTCCTGTCCATAGAAACAAATGCACTTCAGTCACATAGCAACCAGCTATTGACTATAACTTTTACTTATGGCACTTCCTTATTTCGCTTCTACTTACAAGGAAGCAAGTAATAAGACTATTTCTGCTATTTTTTTTCAATTAGCATGAACTAAATAGAAGCATAAGCTATTTAACAACAATTTGTTGCAGAGATGTAGAGAAAGTCATGTGAATGGAACACATTAGATTTTTCAAACAACCTGCATATCGCTAACGTTGACATTTTCACTAAGTAAAGTACACACATGTAGAGACTTTAGGAAAAGCATTAAAAACAGAATGGACTTTCTTTCTTTAAAAGATATTTATTTCATATTTACGTTAAATGTTTGATCATATACGTTTAATACTTGCCTCAACAATTCCTATATTGACAGGTATAGAGTTTGGTTGCGCTCCACTTTTTACCGGCAGTAAAGCCAATGGACTGAAGGGAGGGCTTATCGGGGTTTGTCATATCCAACCGCGACTAGGGTACGGTTAGCAGCTCCGATTAATTCCACGTGGGGTCGCTGCTGGAAGAGAAAAGGGCGAAATTGGGGGATTTCCTGAACACGGGGGATATATCACCACCTGGCGCTCACTCGCACACTGAAGCTGTGGCCAAAGGGAAAATTTAGTGACGTGCAAGTATTTGTACAACGAGGATATTTACTCATGGCGGTGTTGCCACCTTCTACACTTTCATATCATGAGTAGCAACGTTTGCGAAAACATAAGAAGGCAATGTCTCTACCGCAGATTACAACCACGTGATATTAAAGGATCTCCGGGACCTTGACGTACGCAAGATACTCACACTAAGAAAATGAATCCAGTTTCTAAAACCATATGCTACAGCGCGTAAATAGCGTAGTACGGCAAGTCTGTTTAGAGGTAAATAATACAGAATAATTCATTTAAAGACAAGCATCAAAATTCAATCAATTAGTTGCAAACTTTTGATTGCAAATAATTGTTAGATGAATCGCAAAATAGCCTTTTTCGACTACAGTGTTTTCGTTTCATACATTTCCCAGTCATACTAACATCCAAGTTTAAATTCCAGATGTTCACGTGTGTTCTGTTGCTTTCATCACAAATATTAAAATGCATTTAATTCTCCAAGTAGTGATATGCCTATTTGTTGTTGCAAACTTGCAGTGCCACATTTGATAGTTGGATTTACCACTTAAATCGGACTACCTTTAAATCTCTTTACTTTTTAGCATTTATTTACGCTGTAATTGATGCACATTTAAGTACAACTATGTAGGTATATCGGCGCAAGCAACCATCTTACCTTCATTTTTAACTAGGTTTTTCACCTCTGGCAACATGTCTAATACAATAACCAGTTCGCAGAAACTAGCGCAGTGGATATTACTTTTAAACAGATCCAAATTAATTCGTCTCCTATTTTCAAACACTTTACTCACTCTACAAAGATATACTTTACAAACTTGTAACTCAATGTACGATTCTTATACGGTTCCAGTTTTCTAATGCACAGAGGCATTATAAATAACTTTTGTAGTATCTAGATAAACTTTTTACAAAAGATCGATTGATTCAGAAAGGAAAGAACAGATATAAAGTAACAGAAGACGGCTACATAATGTAGCTCCTTGAACACTAAAAGCGGTATGGGATAACATAGCATAATACTCGTAGATAAGGGTTCCGATACAACTGCTGAACAGAACACACTTTAAGAAACTAAATTTGGGAATCTTTGGAGCTTTAGTTAACATTAATTGCAAGACACCTTGAGCGAAGCGTATCTTGAGACATGCTGGCCGATCTATAAGTTTAGTTGTTATTAATGATAACATGTTATAACCCACTAATTATAGCAATAATAAAAATTGAATGATCACGGCGTGTTCAGACACTTAAAAGATACAATTTGAAAAATTCTTCATGGATATTCAATAATGTCGATGAGCTTATATGTTAGAAGACATATTTTAAGGATAGAAGTCATAATATTAATTATAATAATATTATTATTAATAATAATAATAATAATAATAATAACAGAAACACATACTATGCCTTATGCCAATCAACTATTCGAATATGCGATAGCTGAACCATTATCCGATCTCATTAACGGCGTTAAATCGAAACCCACCACATCCACCATGTCATCACACCGATTGGTTTAATTGGGCCCTCCCTATCCTTCAGTGCAATTTTTATTAAGTGCAACGTATTCATTTTACCGGAGATTGCACCTGGCATCGTTGGTTTGATGGGTTAGCTACTCCTGTCTCCTTTAGACAGCATAACCTTAAATTTCGGCCTTGAAGTGAAGTAGCATTAGCATTGTTATTCAGTTAATTGGCAGTTGGTTAAATGGGTTATTTAAAAGTGATCCACATATCAAGTCCATATCGGTGAATGGATTAAACTTGAATGGGTCTTAGAGGATAAGGTACAATCACTTATGCTATGTTATAATTTGTTTATCTTGTGACTGATAAATGGGAATTTCCAATTCGTACGATTTGTAATATAATTCTAGCTTTGGAAAAAGATTGTTAGGTATTCTGAATTTGTGAGGAGGTCATACATAATTGCACATTAAGAGACTGCAAAACGAATCAAAAATTGGAATACATCTTAATGCTAATAATCTACTTAGCATTAATATGTATTTCAATTCAGCTATTTGGGCTTCCAGAGGCTAGCCATGCTAAGGATTTTCATGCATCACCTTCCCCAGTTTGAAACCGCATACATGTTACCGTTGGACTACGAAGGACGGCACAGTTCAAGCGATAGTGAAAACTGAGAAAGGTTACAATAGTTAAAATGTGGAGAAGAAGATATAACCCGCTTCTCTATTTGTAATCCGTAGTTTTATAGGCATCTTTAAAATAATTTTGTCATTATTTCTGTAGTTTATTATTGGAGGTTTCTCGCAAAACGTGTTAAATAATCTTTAATTTTAACAAAATATATTTCATACACCAAGTTTGTTCTGAGCAGCAACTCAGACCAGGCATCACCAGCTCGCTTGAATCTGTAGTGGAGCAAACAGGCTTGCTCCGTGTATGCAGTGGGTAAACGCGATACAACAGGAATTGTCTTTGTTCTACAATGTGTCGTTTGTTAGCTTATTATACCGGGGTAGGAAAGCAATTCAGCGCGCTAACCGTCAGCTCCTATTTTATGCCTAGTTATGAGGAATCTTTATAGTAAGGGGCGGAATAACATTTTAGTTCTGAATGCAGAATTTTGCAGCGTTATTACGCAACTCATGAAACTAGTACGACAGTTACCAAAGAGAAGCTTTTCTTCAGATTATAATAGAAACCAATTAATTAGTGGCGGCGCCATGACAGAGTAGTTAAACCGCTCGTCTCCCACCTAGGCGGCCCGGGTTCGATCCCAAGCCTCGCATCTGGGATTTCTGGTGTACGAAATGCATTTGGGTGGTTTTCCCCCGCCACTTGTTCCAGCGATTGTTCCATCATCACTTTTCCTATCACCCGCTTGCATTTCATATCATCCACTTCCTTACACTCAGATACGGGCACACCACTCGTTTCAGGTTCTCCATTCTGGGCTTCTGACCCCTAGACATGCGTTTGTATGTTCTAGGAGAGTGCCAGTACGAGGAGAGTTTGCCGACTAAAAACAAAACAATATACCTGTTCATTTAACAATTAATTAACTATATACCTGTTGATTCTCAATGCCATAAATCTGAAGGTGTTTAATTACAATTTAATTATCATATTGTTGGCGTTACACAGCGATTGCAATGATATTAACCAAGTTAAGGAGCTTGTTATGTTCATATTTAAAGTATAATTCAAAAGACACGATAGAGCAATTGTTCTACCAATTTACGGAGTGACAGACATAGTACGTATTTCAAACACAAAATAATACATATTGCCACAGCACCGAAGGAATTATCTGTTCTTGCTTTCCGCGGAGTTGATCTGGCACTTGGTGATTCGCAGGAGCATCCTGCAAATTTATTCTTTGCCTGAGTCAAAGGGTAGCACCTGGTGCGCCTGATTTAGACTGAAGTTCAGTAGCGTTTTAGATTCCGTGCATATAGACTTTATTCTTATTAGCACAAAAGTCTGCAGTATTTGTGTGCTTTTTTCTATAAAGCGAAAAAATACATTTATTTAAAAGTATAAAATAAATGCCTTTTAATAAGTGATAGCTTTGCAAAACCTAAGGAGCACCAAATTGGAGTTATATGCTATGCTAATATCAGCACAATATCTCATCTGCCAAGAGATTATATGAATTTATGCATAGTTCTTCCTATCTACGGAGGATTTTGTACTCTAGAAAGTTTATGGGGCTGATGTCTGTTAACCAATAACATTTGGGTTGTGATGCTAATGTTTCGTTCTAATTTAATAAGTTTACTTTTCCTTATATACTATGCAATACGAGGGTCGGACCTCACACAGATATGGCGCGACTAGGTCAGTTACACGGTAACTTCGTGTAGCCTAACTCTAGATCAGCTTATATCCATAGTTGCAGGTCAATGGCTTATTTAGTTTTCGAATGACAGCATTTTAAACAAGACTACTTTAGAGTTTTCACGAAAATGGAGGATTTTGAAAAATGAGCAGTGATTACATACTTCCATTTGAAAGGCTTGACGCCTAAAGAAATCAAGGAGAAAATGGACAGAACATTGAAAGACCCTTCACATTCAATGATTAAAAGGTGGGTTGCAGAGTTTAAAATGAGACGTACGAGCACTAATGATAAGCATCGCTCTGAACGCCCTGTAGAAGTGACAACTCCAGAGATCATTGAAACAATTCATCGTTTAGTAATGTAAGACCGCAGATTAAAGTTGTTTGAGTGAATTTTGTCAGTTAACAAGATTATAGCGAGTATTTTCTGGGGTGCACAAGGAATTATTTTTATTGATTACTTGGAAAGGGATAAAAGTATCACTGGTGAATACTACGCATGCCTACTGCAACGTTTGAATGATGAGGTGAAAAGAAAAATACCTCATTTAGCAAAAAAAAAATTTGTCTCATCATGACAATGCTCCGGCCCATTGTTCAGTCATTGCAACGTGTGAAATAAAGTTGGAAATTAAAATTAAAATTGCTTGAACATACATCCTATTTGCTAGATCTAACACCCAGTGATTAGCACCTATTCCCATACCTCCAACAATTTCTTGGAGGACGAAGATTTCACAGCAACGAGGAGATCATTGATGCGGTAAACAGCTATTTTGAGGATCTTGTTAAATCGCAATACAGAGATTAATTACATTAGATCTCCGATACGACAAATATATTAGCCTTTCTGGAGATAATGTTGAGAAATAAAGCAAAAAAAAATCTTTTAAATGCTGTTTTCATTGAGAGGGTATTTACTTTCAACTAAACATTTGATATCAAGATTACACCTTAAATATATGTTTTGAGGTTCCCGAATCCAAAATAAACCCATTTAAAGCATCTGTTTTTGTGCGTCCGCGAGCTTGTGTAAAGCACAATTAAACGTGAAAAGTACATGAAATACTATACGTATTATTTAAGTTCATCATATTTTAAGGATGCAATATGAAAAGTTTCAAGAAATTCCTCCACCCAAAATACCGTTTACATGGAATATTTTTCGAAATTATTTATTTTCTCAAAGCAGCTGTAACGAATTTGACTAACATATTTTCATCAAAAATAAAATGTGTATGTTGAATTTTCTGATAAGGAAACACCTTTCATTCTAGACAACTTCTGTGTAACTAGTAAACTGTAAGAGATAGACAAAAACTTTTACATAAATTATCTGATCTCATTAAAACACATAAAGTATGTCCTAAACATTTGTGTACAGTTAATCATTTCCGATATATTCCATAGTATTACATTTTTCAATATTTTTAATTTTCTTATGCCAAATGAGAAGTCTTTTCTGAAGTGGGAAGTCGTTATTCACTATATTTCATGCCGGTCTTGTAAAGAGAAGTGAATTTCAATTGAATTGCATAAAGACTAGCTTTTAAAAGATTTGACTATCGGTTTAGTCTAATTATTCCCCTTCTACATAGAAGAAACTGAAGTAAAAATATAATTTCCGCTAATGTTTATGTCGATTAGCATGCAAAAGTTTTTGTAAGCATACTTTGTTGCAGAAAAGGTGGAGAAAGTCATGTGGATGGAACACCACACATTTTTTTTTTTTTTTTTTTTTTTACCCCTATAATGTAGGACCATTTCTCTCAGACGATAATATATATTTAACGCTGTTATCACAGATATGGGTATTTTCATAACTGCACAGAAAGCCGCAAACTAAATGCGCAAATTGCACAAACTAAATGAGACTCTTTCCTTTAGATTACATTTCATTGACTTTCAATTCAGGGAATCTTTCTGAGAACATAAATTTTGTTTTCTTATAGACGAATTGCTACTACTATTCATTTTTACATTTCAAAGGATGTGTAATGACGCAAATAAGATAAACGGAGTGTGTTTGCAGCATGTTAGATGTTCATTATGTAGTCTGAAACTCCTGAAACTGTATACCTTAATATGTCGAAGGAATGGGATCAGCCTGCCGAGAGATAGAATCTCTTCTACATTATAGAAATAGTAAATAATGAAGGTAAAAGCTTATACATCATATACTATATTCTATGTTTTTTAAGCAGATCCACCATTTTTTTACTTTCTCTACACATACTATGTACATAGTGTATAGAGAAGGTATTGTAATCCACCCAAAAATTCGATAACGAGATTTCACCGGAAATACATGTTTTGGGTCCCCCTGAATAAAAAAAACAATTTTAGAAACAGGTCCTCGGGTGTGTGTGCGTGTGTGTGTCTGTGTGTCTCTGGACAGCATAACTCAAAAACGAAAAGACCGTTGAATACCAAACTTGGTATTTAAGCTTGGTATCTTCCAAGGATGCGACACGAAGATTTTCAAGAAAATCCCCCCAACACAAACTACACTTTACATGGAATATTTTTCGAAAATGTTGATTTTTTTAAAAAAAGGCTCTAACGATTTTGATTATCATGTCGTATATTTACCTGAGAAATCAAATGTATATCTTGAATTTTCTGGGAATAGCCTACGTTATTCTTGAGGAATTTTGCACAACTGCTAAACCGTAAGAGATAGACAAAAAATTACCACACAAAAAATGTAAAGACCATTAAAACACACAATTTACGTTATACACATGTTTTTCGTGCAGTTGATCGTTTTTTTAGATATTCCTTGTTTTTTGTTTCAGCCTTGAAAAACATACCTTTCTCATACGGGAATTTGTCAACTCCTGTCCATACTAACAAAGGAACTTCAGTCACATAGCAACCAACTTTTGACTGTCACTTTAACCTATGGTACTCCCTATTTCGCTTCTACTCACAAGGAAGCAAGTAATAAGACTATTTCTGCTAATTTCTGCATAAGCTTTTTAACAATAATTTGTTGCAGAGATGTAGAGAAAGTCATGTGAATGGAACACATCAGATTTTTTTATCCACTAAACGAACTTAAAAGATCATCTCTGTTGATTTTCGTAGGTTCACAAAGGTCATTTAGAGTATGGGATTGTAGAGCTACCTTATGTGAAAAATCTGACGTGTTCCATTCACATGACTTTCTCTACATCTCTGCAACAAGTTATTGTTAAAAATCTTATGTTTTTATTTATTTCATGCTAATCGACAAAAAATTAGCAGAAATAGCTTATTACTTACTTCCTTATAAGTAGAAGAGGAATAAGGGAGTACCATTGGTTAAAGTGATAGTCAAAAGTGGTTGCTATGTGACTGAAGTTCCTTTATTTGTATGGACAGGAGTTGACAAATTCCTGTATGAGAAAAGTTATGTTTTCCGAACCTGAAATCAAAAACAAGGAATATCTAAAAAACGATCAACTCCACGAAAAAATGTATACAACTTAAAATGAGTGTGGTAAGTTTTTGTCTATACCTTACGGTTTAGCAGCTATACAAAATTCCGTAAAATTCTCTCAGAATAAAGTAGTCTTCGGAGACTATTCCCAGAAAATTCAAAATATATATTTTATTTGTCAGGTAAATATCTTTAATATACGATATTTTAATCAAAATCATTAGAGCCAATTTTGAGAAAATCTAAATTTTTGAAAAAAGTTTCATGTAAAGGGTAGTTTGGGTTGGGATTTTTCTCAAAATCTTGATGTCGCATCCCTGGAAGATAATAAACTTAAATACCAAGTTTAGTATTTTACCGACTTTTCGTTTTTGAGTTATCGAGTTCACAGACACACGGACACACTGACACTTGGACACACACACACGGACCTTTTTCTGAAAATTCTTTTTTTGGATACAGGGGACCCTAAAACATATATTTCCGGTGAAATCTCGGTATCGAATTTTTTGGTGGACACTCTCTATACACTATGTACATAGTACATGTAGAGAAAGTAAAATACACATCATGTTCATAATTGTTATTAAAAATTATTGAAGTCAATAAACAAATTAATTTGAGAAATGTGAAATCAAATTTTATTTAGAGAGATATCTGAACTTACTTGCACAATTAACTCCTTTGCGATACTTACTCTTTGATTGTCTCAAAAAGGCAGTATAAAATAATCCCCGTGGCTTCCTCAGCAGTACTGAGATTGTATCATAAGAATAAATATTAAAAATCAAGAGATGCACTACATTTTAAGGTCAGTAATTATTCTGATATTCGAGTTAAAATTGCAATATTTTAACAGCACTTCTCCTACTTATTCACATTGGGAGCTAGGTAAATGTTTTCCTCGGATTTATAGATTTATTGGCATTTTCTACATCTCGGTACTTGAACTGTAACGCCTAGCTGCTTTCCGAAGTTATTAGTAGTGAGTTTGCCATTTTATACACCTTATTTTGTTCTTAAAAAGTAATAATTCCATGTTATTATGTCATCAGTGATTACAAAACGTGAAGTCCACTTCAATGGCAACGAAAATCGTATAAAATGGCAACTCAAATAAATAAAGCTATATTTTTATGGCCAGCTTCAAAAACTGTTTAATTTATTTTGTTTTTAGGGTATTCAAATAAAAATATAAAACAAAAACATTTATTTTCAGCTGACTATCTGAATAATCACAGCAATCACTTTAATTCTGCATAGCAATGCTAGTGTAATGGAGTGTGGGAGTATCGGAGGGGATTTCACACTTGAACCAGTTATAGGGTTTTTGTACGTCACACACCGGGAGGATAGGATGAATTGGGAATAATTAAGGCTGCGAGCCGGAATCGAACGGCGGGAGGGAGACAAAAGGAGTGTTTCCAAACAGTTCTTCATCTCGACGCGGGGAGCGCTAGGAATCCGTGTCTCAGGTTCGGTCAAACGCCCCCGAGTCTGTAGATGACTTCCAACGCAGTCACCTCCATAAGAGAGTGCCACCATCGCAGTCCTCGCCGGCACTTACATCCCTGAAGAGACCGGTTGGCTGAAATGGAGAGGAAGTGAAAGGTCAGTAAGTTCGGGGGAATTAAAAAACCTCCGGAGCATTCGCTGGTAACCCGGGAAAACCCGAAAAAAAATGTGGCAGATAGGTCGGCTGCGTGGAAACGAGCCCACAACTTTACAAATGCCAGTCCTAGACGAAAGTCTGAGTAACCTGGCTTGGTATTGCAATGGCTAAAATAATTTATAACTTCTTGTACATTAATTGTGATAAATTAAATACAAATCGTTTTATGCAAATTTTTAAATAATTGTGTCACTTTTAAACATTTTATAGGTTATAAAAATCCGCACCTTGATTGGGATAAATGTATTTGTTTCATATTAGGCTGAAATTGGAAAAATCCATTTGGATGATCAGCCTTTATGTGATTGTCTCTCATTTTGTTGTCGTTATGCTTCCTGAGGGAAAACCTGAAGGAAAGTGCTGCTATTTTGAGAGAGGTAAAAATAAGCTGATCTTTTATTTTTAATCCCTTAGCTCGCATTGTCAGTTTTGCTTCCCGGATGCATAAAACTACAGAGTTAAATATAAAGACTCCAGCGGAAAAAGATTTCAACTACAGCTTTTATTGCCAGGAAGGACGCCCAACAGTGGCTTAGACCTTGTGTCAAACTGGTGACTGGGAAAGACAAATGAGTGCAGATAATTTAACAGCCCATTTTCTTCAGAGAGCTGGCTTGCAGCACCAACGGTCACCGTATGGATTACGTGCTTGTTAAACCCTAGGATGAATGAAGTCAACTGGCGTTGTACCTTTGTAAAACGTGGGGTCCACTGGGCCGGAAACACGTCATCACGGTACGTGATTGTGCAGAGGCGTCACGGTTCCAATGAGCTGCACCGCCCACTGAGCCATGGCGGTCCTTTAATTGTCCGGCACGGGATGGGTTCGAACCCAGCACTTTTTATTGCCTCTGCAAGCGGGGAGAATGGAGAACGCTCAAATGAATAGACTGACATGGTTCATAGTGAGGTGTTCCATACTACTCTGAGGAATTAAAATGAATTCTGAGTGAATAAAAGTTCATTTAATTTTAAATTATTTGTTCCGGCATACATTGGAGATAGAAAATTAAAAAAAAAAGAATTGCATTCATCGGGCTCTTTCTCTCATTCTTTTGCAAGCTACAGTTACAAAAACTTCTTTGTTTCTACTTATTTTTACTTGAGTTAAACTATCATTGTATGTTTACAAACGTTTCTGAAGTTTTTAAGCGCCTAACTATAATAGACGAAGGCAATAATCAAAATTGTAATTTAATACTTAGTGTATGACACGATACAAAGCGAATACCTTTAAAAAGAAGTACCTCGAAAGTATCTCGAAAATGATGAATCCTACAAAAATCTTACTTGACATGAATTGAATAACTTCACGAGATGTACTTAGATTTTGTATATCAATGATGTGAAATTCATTCATAATAAAGAGAACTTTAAGGCAATAAACCTTAAACAAAATATGTTTGTATGAAAGGGTAAATGAAGTATTATCCTAAACGTTTACACCCTTTAGTTGATATACTTGCCAAGTTGATGAAGAATCTTATTTGGAAAACACGACTGCCATGCCTACGACATCAGCAAAAACATCAATCATATCACCTGGGAATCAAGCAGAAAGTTACTGCTTGTTGGCTGCATGTTTTCTGTGAAGCTGAAAGGAGAGTGGATTGCCTGTTTGTAGGTGAGAAAACAAACTAAGTTTCTCATTTGCCAGTCACTTCAAAGATAGGATAAAGTAACAACTAAAAGGAAGTAAGAAAAATATGTAATAGGTATGGTTAGGTATGATAGTATCATCAACAGCCGTTTTGCGCATATGAAAGATAAAAATCTAATAAGTTACATTCACATTATTTTTCTGTGCCTGTTTTATTCTGTAACGAATATTGTCATAAAGGTTTTTTCTTCTAACTACTTCATGCTAATCGACATAAGCATTACCAGAAATCATCTTATTATTCTTTATGAGTAAACGATAAGAGAATACACTAGGTCTTTTAAAACCTAATTGATTTCATGTGATTGAAATTTGGTTCTCCTTGCATGGCCAAGAAACAGGAATGAGAAATTTCATTTTTAGAAAAGTGTGTTATAATTGATTACACACATTTTATGTTTTAACGAGGTCTATACTTTTTGTTCAGCAGTTACACAAGTTTTTCAGAATAAAGTGGGTTTCAAAGCTCATTCCCAGAAAATGCATGATATACATGTTAAATGTGATAAATAAACAATAAATGTATTCATAAAAATTTCATTATATATTTAACCAAAAAGTTGTTAGCAGGCCAAAATATGAAAATATGTTGAAAAGCCAAAATATGTTAATTAATAAAATCATATAAACCATAGTTTGGTATTGAAAATCTTCGTCTCCTGTACTTGAAAAATGGTAAACTTTAATATCAAGTTTGGTATTTAATGGATTTTTCGTTTTTGGTTGTAATGGTCACACACACGGAAGCTTTATAATTTTTTTATTTAGGAGATCCTAAAAGTGTATTTTTAGCGAAAGCTTGGTATAACATTTTTTAGTGGAATTCAATCCAATATTTTGTGCGAAGTTGAGAAAGTCACACACATATACTCAATGTAAACTACGAAAATTCATAATTAACAAGATATCTCTTTAACTATTATTAAATAACACTGGATATTAAAACATGTGCATTTTCAAAAAAAAAAAAACATATATTCAGTCACGTATAGATTATTTGAAAATAAAACTATAGAGAATTCAATAAGTTATAAACTATATGATACATATATGTAGGATGACCAGCCATCTTGACAATAAAAACAATTTAAGTAATAATAGCAATAATAACAGTTAATTTGAATAAATGGTATAGAATACATAAAAAAGATAACTAAGAGAGTGACATAACGAACCGAATAACAAAGATAAACCAGCAGCAATCATCTCAAATAGCATTTAACAGAACAAAATATAACCACATTACTACATGAGAAGTACCATCATACATAGAGGTGAAATTTGGCAGCTTAATGAATAGTTTTAAAGCCTGCAAAGTATTCAAAACTAATAAAAGGAAGGAAAACTCTTCTTAAGGCGACCAACCTGTGAAAATTAACCAAATTTCTTGAAAATGTTGACTTTTGGATTTTAACACATTAATATACCGTGATTCTTGTAGCTTAATATGACGTAAATATTTTTAGCCTCACGCAATTTAAACACTTCTGTGACCTTTTATAAGGAAGTTTTAATCGTAACAAATGACACTACAAATATTAAACGCCACGTTTCTCTAAATGCATTTTTCGACGCATGCAAATGTTAAAAATGCTTCTTGCGATGCATAGTTCAACCAATAAGTTTGATTTTTCTACAAAATAATTTTAATATCCAATAATAAAATTATCCAATTAACTTTTTAAGTAAGCAAAATTAGTTATGTATGTGTTTTCACAAAATTAATTAATCCACAAAAATAATAAAAAGTAAGAATAAATAATTTAACATAGCTTTTGCTGCAGTAACTTTTAATTACTTGAAACTCATCCGATAATTTCTTTAAAGTGATATTCCTGTAATGTAAACATAACGTTTTGTTAATTAATTTTGAAATTAATGGCAAGACCTTTTTTTTTTTTGTTAAGAGTAGCTAAAAAACAAAATATTTTTTTCTGAAAAATTACTTTATGAATTTGTCTCAAAATTTTAGAATTAATTATACATAACAATGGAACTATGTGGTAAAAAAACGTAATTGCTTCATAAATATTCAGTTTGAAATTTTCACAGTTGAGTCCTCTTATGGAGGAAAAGAAAGTTAGGAATTTAGAGATAGAATAATGTAAGATATGAAGTGATGAACCGGTATATGAACATATCAGCAGAATCCCAGAGGAAAGATATCCCAGAAAGGCTTTGAAATTATATCCAAGAGAAGAGGAAACCCAGAAATTCTTGTATTCAACAAATAAGATGAGGATCGAAGAAAAATGTCTTGAGAACGAGGAATGCAATGAAGTGGATAAGAGGCAAAGAAAATTAAACTTCAGGAACATGAAGATTTTTGAATGTATAAAAATGTATAACTTGTATATTAACATATCAGGAGAATCCCAGAGGAAACAGAACCCAGAAAGGCTTTAAAATGATCTCCAACTGGGAGAAGAGGAACCAGAAAGAAATAAAAACAGTGATGAAAATAAACTGAATTAGAGGATGAGGAATAGAATGGTTTGAATAATAGGAAAATAAAGTTAAATTTTATGTACAGAAGGATTAAACATGTTATATATTGTAATTCGTTAGTGTTTTAAGCCCGGTTTTACTTGTGACACCGCAGGTAATTCGTTACATGCACATAAAAGTTCTAGTTCTAGTGTGCAAACCCTACAGTATTCTTCTTCACTTGTAAGAAAAGATAATTGTTCTCCATTACTACGTCAGAAAAATTATTTGTGTATACAGGGTGTTAATGAACTATACCGAAATACTTTCACAGAATATATAGATTATTTAAATAAGTAATTTGAGATAGGAGACTTATGGCCTGTTTATTGAAATGTCGAAGTAACGGCTGTAAGTTTCTGAAGTGCCAGTACACCACTGGTTAATTTATCAACCATCCGAGAGCATAACTCGAAAAACGAAGGAACATATTACAGTATACCTTTCTAGCGTAGTGGTTATGATATTGACTTTCAAGTGAAAGATAGTTTCTGAGTTCGGGTCTCGGTTCAGGTATCGCGGCACTCTGTCTGGAAAAAAAGATAATAATAATAAAAAAAAATTACTCTATGACAGGAATCAAACTCATGATCTTTGGGATAGTAGCTTCCCGCGTTAGGCACTAAGCCACCAGAGGAGTTGTAAAAACGCCTCCAGAGTAGGTTACATAATTCAAGAACGTAGTTAATGAATGCTCAGTGACGCACAGTCAAGTGATTAGTTCGAGGTTTTACAGATTTTTCCGACATTAACTCTTGAGAACGCTAGTAAAGAGCTGCTAAAAATTGATATTTCTATACTCGGGTAGCAGTTTTAAAGACATTCTAAGCCATTTTTTCAACCTGCTTTGCTTTAACACTGACTTATCAGCACCTTATACCTACACGTTTAACGCTGTGTAGTTACGTTATGTTTATCCGAGGACCATGTATCGCCGATCTCAAATTACTTATATCAGTCACGTGCACAATCTCGCAAATTATTTCGGTGTAGTTCATTAACACCCTGTATAGTGGACTATTGTGCATATTGTTGTGTAGTAAAATTTCTCATTCATGCTTCCCTGTACAAATAGGACGCTAAGTATATTATATTGGCCCAGCCCATTTACAATCATCACCAAACTCAGTGATGGATGCAATTTTTTCCTTCCCTCCTCACGCTTCGTTCCATACGAATAGGTAACTTCGGTCATAGGTTCATGTAGTTCCTTGAAACTTTTCTTTTGGCCACAGTGAAACTTTTGGAAACGTGATATAATAAAATATACTATCCCGATATGGACAATACGCATATTATCTGCTCCTCAGTGTGAGTTAAGGAGAACGAGTGAAAGAGAAAGAACGGAAGAGTTAGAGGAGAACTAGAGAGTAGAACATTTCCAATTAATGTAATAGTAGAATGTAGTTGCGGTTTCTTTCAGCAGTTGTATGTTATAGATTCACAAAACAATAGGCTAATACGGCATACTAAAAATTGCTAAGGCCAATGAAAGTATTCTGATATTCTTAGAATTGTTGAACTTATTATGGAATAAAAACGCAAAAAGAATGCCATTGGGTGAAGTGAAGCAGCAAGTAGTTTGAAAATACGAGACAAATAAAATATGTTCCTCAATTTACTTAAATCGTATCCCTGACATACTTCTTTTTGAACAATAGTGATATCTGGCGGATAGCCAGCTTTACACTTTTCTTGCTGGCTCGGGCTTTAGCATGGCATACCCTATTGGATGAAAATATTGTCATGTGTTATATTCCTGTCACAACAAATTGATTCGGAAAAGACCTTTGACAGGAGTTCTCAAATGCTGTGTTTTAATGATTTACACATTTTTTACGGTTTACTAGTTATACAAAAGTCAGCAAGAATTAAGAGTTCCTCGGAGGCTATTCATTGAAAATTCCAGACATACTTTTGGTTTGTCAGGAACAAACATATCTTAACAATATGGCATTTTAGTCAAATTGTTAGAGCCATTTTTGATAAAATCAAAATTTTCAAAAAAGTCTCATGAAAGATTAGTTTGCAGTGGGGGAACTTTCTCTAAAATTTTCGTGTCACATGCTTGGAAGATACTGAACTTAAATACCATTAGACATTTTAATCAAAATTGTTAGAATCATTTTTGAGAAAACCAAAAATTTTAAAAAATGTTTCATATTAAGGTTAGTTGTAGTGGGGGAATTTTCTCGAAAATTTTTGTGCCACATACTTGGAGCTTTAATACCAGGTTTGATATTTAACATAGACGAACATTTTTCTAAAAATAATTTTTGGATTCGGGGAATCTCAAACATGATCTCAAAACATAAATTTGGTATCGAATTTGCGAATTTTATCTTTCTATTAGTATATTGTACATGCTTGCTAGAGCAAATAAAAATTACATAGCGAGTTTTCAGAAAAGACCAAAACTCTGATTTTAATGTTTTTATTTCCTCGGCTACTAATTTAAACAAGGAATGATTTTAAAAACTATTCATCCTTAGAAGGTTTAGTTTTTACTTGTAGCAATGAGAGCGTGAACTATCACAAAAGTTGGTAAACGTAAAAGAAGAAAAGGAAAATGCAAAGCGACTGCACAGTTTGGAGGGCGGTTGAAACGCTGCATGTAACCTTTGTTCCTTTGGGGCATTGAGCTTTACAGGTGAATGTGCGGAAACAGTAATGAAAATGCAGTGTTGTGCTGTTAGCAGGGTTCGAGTTAGTAGCCTGTTTTGAATAAGAGCGTTACACCGCCTTTGTTGTTTGCTTCGGGGACACTCCCCATGGCGGTAGCTGTGTTCCAGTCAGCTGTCAATCTCCTGCTTCAGTATCCTGGGGCTGCACCTTATACCTCACCTACTCCCCATTGTGTCCTAGCTTTGAGAAAATGACCATATTGATTGGCTGGTTGCATAGAACATGGATTTTGGGAATAAGTAATTTAGTAAGCATATACCTAACACAACAGGGTGCTTTTCAAATGGGTGATCGTATTTGAACTACAGGTTTAGGTGTCGTGGTACGGAATTGAGCAATTAATTCAGGTCAAAATGTGGTAGAGCCATGTGCTGCATAAACAACAAATTGAAATAATATTGTTAAATTTGTATTAATGTTTACTTAAGGTCGTTTTGACTACAAGGTCTTATCACGACCGATCATAAATATATTGTATATCAGTTTACAGTTACATAGTCTTACATTTAGGTTAATATTTACATTACATTTACAATAAATCACAAAGCTTTGTATGCATTAATAGCTGTAACGTCTTCTTCAGCATGTTGACCGCATTAGTAAGACTGGAAATGCCGGCTTCTTTTCTTCTTCTGCTGTGCAGTGGGCACTCTAAAGGATGTGGTGTATGGTTAGAGGCCTGTCACAGCTCGTACAGTTTTTCCTTAGAAGAATTTTGTATTAGCCTTAATAGAGAGAAAATAGGCACTTTACGGGCTCCCAATTGGCAAAATGTACTAGCAAATTTAAGTGAATAAATAGCACATTATTGCTAAGTTCGTATACCTGTCTAAATATGGCAGCATATGAGGCAAGGGTGATGGTGTGTTGCGATCGAAATTTAAATTTTCATATTTACCTTAATGATACAATTAATTATTATATAGGCTGAAACCAAATACATATTATAGAATAAATTACATATATTTAAGTTTAACTACAAAAAATACTATATTAGCTGATAAGCCATAGTGGCAAAACATATCATCTCAAATTCAATGAATATTTATTGTGGTGAATAATGTTTATTCTAAACCGAAGTTATAATTTATATAAATAGCCAACTTGAATTTACATAAGGAGAAAGTGCATATTTAAAGCCAGAACTGTTCCATTTTGCGGAGGATTAATTAAATCATCCAAATGTTAATGTGAGATTCGTTCTCATTGAATTCTAATCTGGGTGTGTGTTTAATCTTTTTCATTCATTTCATTTTTTGTTTCAGTTTACTGATAAATCATATTTGAGAATGAATTAATAAAATTAGAGGCCAAACTAAAACACTAAAGGTATATTTATGTAGCTTATATCTCGAAAGGGGTATATTGCTGGGGTAGTTTTTAAAGAGTTGTGTTGTAAACTGTGAAGACATACCTGTTAAAGAAAAGGAGGATGAAGAAAGCCTGAAACAAACATAAATTATTGCTTAGTAAGTTATTCCTATAGTTTTCCCTTTACGTATGTTTACATCTGGTGCGAGTGTGTTATTAAACTCCCGAGGATGCAATTTTTCGCACTTTTTGCTATCTATTTTCGCACCAACAAATTCTGATGTGTCATATTATTATACGCCATATCATCGAGTATTGTAAACGGCTGCAGTCAATATCTTTATTCTCCGCTCTACAGTCTTTCTGAACGATTGGCCCGATAGAGGAAAATTTTCTCTTTCAACAGAATTGCATAATTTAAGGTTTATGTTCACTCAGGAGTAGCATGAATTTTTGATCCAATACTTGAAATTGTTGTTGAAAGAATTACAGAATTTTACTTAAACTAATCCAAGTTAGTCACCCTACGAGGTGTAGTATTTATCATGCTAGCCTCTAAAACCGAAGATAGCAGGTTCAAACTTGGCGGAGGGTGAAGGTTTTTGGGATTCAAAAATACTTCGTATGACTTCCTTCGGAAAGGAAGTAAAGCCAGTGGTCCCCTGTAATGTTTATCTACACGTGAAATAACTCCATAACTTGAAAGAAGAAGGTTCCTGGGCAAAATTCTACAAATTCCCGTCCGCAAATCGCAGACCATCTGTGGGCGAAGAGCGGATTCCTCGTCATGATTGCGCATAGCGGTGAACTCACGAACTAGACATTCAAATCCCTTCATGGAAACATCGTAACAATGCTCTATGCTCCGCTTTTGACTTACAGAAAAAAAAAACTAACTAGTTAAGTAATAACTTTAAAAATGTATTCCAACGAATTAAAAATTTCGCTCAACAAAGCCTCACATCGCCTTTTCCAAATCTGTAATATATCATTATCTTGACAACTTAACATGATGTGAAATTACTCAGAAAATAATTTACAGATAGCGGTCCAGAGAAAAACTAGAAAATATGGACATGAAAACGAAAGTGGTGGCTTTTTAGGGCTAGAACCACACGAGATGTAAAGTAATAATAATAATAATAATAATAATAATAATAAGTAAACAATAGAACAGGTAAATAATATTAATTATTTAGAGTACAATGTATCCTATAAGCAGAAAGATGACATAAATATTAAAACAAATATATTTAATAAAATACCTGGAATAGCAAACCAAATATCGATATGTATAACTTTGAAGAGCACAGAATTTAAATCTTATAAAGCGATGATTGTGCCTATTTAAACATATGGCGGAGTTAATGACATTGAACCCTTTAGAAAAAAGGAGACTTGAGGTGGCAGAGATAGGTTTTGTACATGTTCAACATTTTAGACAGAATACATTCTTACAGATAGTATGGTTTGAACAAATAAAAATAATCGTCTTTAATAGACCACCATCTGTTTTAGTGAACCATAAACCGGATGGATTCAGAAACATAGGAAGACCAACTGCCAGATGAATAGATCCGTTTCCCAGAGGCCTAATCCAAGACAATGAGCATAAGAAGAACTTAATGGATGCTATTCAATCTCCCAATCAACTAATAATTAGAATTAGTTTTCCAGTCTTCAATAAGTGCTACAGGTGTATTGTATTACAAGACCTAAGAACTGATGAACAACTGAAAAATGCTTAGTTAATTTGAGGTAAACTAAATTCTAAGTCCTTCTGTTTTGTAATGTTACATATTCTCTGACATTGCTGAAACCCATCCTTAAAGAGTATTTTTATACAATTTCCACAAAAGCTAATAAACTAGTGATTTATAATCTGAAAAATGTGATAAACTAGTCTAAAATTTTCAAATTGTCCCACAACCATAATTTATCAAATGCTTTAAGTGTAACAAAACAAAACTTTATAGTTTATACTGTAAAATCAAATTATGGGCTTACAGTTATCATAAACGCGTTCTGTATTTTCAATCCATTTCAATAAGCCTCCCAATTTTTAAATTTACTTAATAAAATCTCGTATATTAAGACATGGCAAAAATAACAGATCATCTTATTAAGTTCAAAACCAGGCGTGACCTACACTGATTACTCTAGCTGGTTTTAGGTAAAAAGTCCAGTCCAGGTACTAGTGCACTTGAACTATACCTACAATGTGACAATATATCTTACAAAAAACTGATGTGTTCCATTCACATGATCTGTTCTATCTGTTCCACAAACAAAGACTATGTTCTTCTATATGCTTCATGGTAATCAAGATAAATATTATTAAAAATGGTTTTATTGCTTGCTTCCTTGTAAAAAGAAGGGAAATTAGGGAACACACGAGACTAAAACGATAGTCAGGACCTTTAAAAGCTGGTGGCTATCTGAAACAATTAAAATTCAGTTCCCTTTGGTGGCAGGAGTAAAACAAAAGACAGAAGAAGAATTCGCTTATAGAAATTTTTAATATATTATTAAAGTTGAAACCAATAACAAGGGAAAGAGTTAAAACAAAAAAAGAACAACAAACAAAACAAAATGATATACCTATAACATAAATTTTGTTTTTAGCAAGATCTGCATTTTTAGTGTAGAAGATTTTTATCTATCTCTTATGGTGTAACCAGTAATGCAGAAATCATTCAGAATGAAGAGGGGTTTAGAGACTCTTTACAGAAAATTCAGGATGTACATTTATTTGCCATGTGAACATATTTAATACAGTATTTAAACAAAATTGTTAGAGCCATTGTTCAAAAATCAAAAATTTCGAAAAACTTTTTATGTAAAGTTTAGTTTTGGATATCTCCTTGTCACATATTTGGAATAGTAAACTTGAATACAAAGTTTGGTATGTAACCGACTTTTTGTTTTTGAGCTATGCTGCCCAAAGACACACACACACACGCATACATACGTATATAAATGCACACATAAATACATACACTGACCTTTAATAAACATGTTTTTATTCAATGGTCCTCAAAATATGATTTTCCGGAAATTTTTTGGGTAGAATACGATTCCTTCTCAACAATATACATTGTAAATATGTGCTATAGAAATTAAAAACCTACTGTTTTATCAATTTCTTTATGTGCACATTTACATCGTTTGACAACCTGAATTATACCTTTGACACCTAGGTTTGCGGGAAACATTTAAGAATACACATGATTTCCAAATTATAAACATACAAATATTCTTATTTTCAGCACATTAAGTAAAAGTCTGATGAGTTCCATTCAAATGACTTTCTCTGCACCTTTGTAATAAATTATTGTAATAGGCTTCTACTTCCTGTTAACCGAGATAAACATTAACAAAAATGGTGTTATTACGCTCTTCCTTTTAAGTAGAGAGGAAGTAAAGGAATGCACTATGCTAAAGATATAGCCAAATGTTTTAAAAACTGGTTGCTATGTGGTTAATATTCGTTTCTTGGCCTGGCCAGGAGTTGACAAATTACAGTACAAGAAAATGTATATATTATAAAACTGAAATCAGTAACAAGAAACATCTCAGCATCTCACGTCAGCTCCACGAAACAATGTATATGTCATAAATTGTATGTTTTAGCGCGATCTACATTTTTGTGTAGTAAGTTTTTGTCTAACTTTTACGTTTTACGCTTTACAGAAAATTCATTTCGTATAATGAAGAGTTCTTTAAAGGCTATTCCCAAAATATTCAAAATATACATTTTATTTGGCATATAAATATATTTAATATAGAGTATTTTAATCAAAATCGTAAGTGTTATTTTTGAGAAAATCATAAGTTTGACCATTTTTTTCAACGTAATGTGTTGTTTAGTGTAGGGGGATTTTCGTCAACATTTTCGTGTCATATCCTTCCGGATACTAAACTTAAAAAGCAAGCTAAGTATTTTGCCACCTTTTCATTTTTGAGTTATCTTGTTCACAGACAAGTATAACTGTCTGTACACACACATCGACCTTTTTCTTTATTGGATAAGGGTACTCTAAAACGTATATTTCTGGCGAAATATCGGTGTCGAATTTTTGGTCGGAATACGTACCATATACATACTATGTAAAGAAAGTAAGAAGATAAATATCCTTAGTTTCAGCACACTAAGTGCAAAATGCTTAAGATGAATGTGAGATATGACAGGTACTGTACAATAACAACAAAATACTTTTTTTATTAAACCTAATTAGCCCTAATACAAAATAAATGTTTTCCTAAGGAAATCATATTTTGTTTTAGAAATACTAAGGTTTTATAGACTCCATCAAAACGTTTAAAATTACTGAAGAAATGTTAAAATGTTTAACAATTTTTTTTACAATAGTATTTTATCCTTTGGTACCCTTTTCCGCAAAGTACCTGTAGAGAGGAATACATCTGAGCTGATAAGTTGCCCTAAAATGTTGAAATTGACATAAATGTCTTCTTCACATTTGAAATACTGACGCCTTACCCCATTCTTTAAGGATGGATGTGTAGTTGTCAAATCGTTTTATCTGGGTATCAAATAATAAGAGAGCCAAATTTTGTCAATTCAATTCAGTGATTTTGAAGTGATCTTGCTGTTGTTTCATTTGTATATAACCCTCGTCATTCCGGGACCTGTATATTAACAGATCTAACCCCAAGAGTGTGTTTGCTAAATTAACTATTGGCCCACCAAACTTAGATGAACTCAGGCTCAGTAGTTTGGAAGATCTGGAACATACATTCGTAGGCAATTCAGGAAGTGGCAGCCGTTTGGATATAAAAAATTAAAATAATAATAATAATAATAATAATAATAATAATAATAATAATAATAATAATAATAATAAGCTGTTACATGATTTCCTCTACTCTCTATTGGTTATTAGCGTGTTCTGGTGAAAGTTTAAATTCCTTTCAAATTCACTTTGACATAAACCATTGCAGGGATATCTGCAGTATACATTTCGTTATTGATATAAAAGGAATTGCAATATTCAAGTGTTTCAGAACTGAGCGCTATATGATGTCATTAAAATTTATTATCATCTAAAGGACTTTGAAAAAATGATGAAGTATTAAAAAATTCAAATCATCAATAACGGATATCTAGAAAATAAAGTTTTCGTGTATCGCCTATCCAGTTATATAATACCTTCCAAATGAAGACTTCGCAGGCTATTCCCAGAAAGTTAAGGTGTGCATTTTATTTATCTTGCAGATATCTTTATATTTAATCAAAGTTGTTAGAGCCGGACTTTGTTGAAAAATTTCGTTTTCTATCCTGGGAGGAAGATATTGAACTAAATACGTTAATCACGCACACATACACACATAGACGAGCACACACACAAGCAAGTTTTACTATTTTTTTTTTTAAACCAGATCGTTTTAAAATGTGTTTTGAGTTGAATGCTATTCCACCACTTTAATATACTTGCTCTATTATTACATTTCTGTCCCATTTCACCTTTACATCATGTACATCCTGAGACAGTACATGTCATTCCCCGGGGAAAAGAATTATTCAGAAGAGAAAATATAAACGTACAGTAAAAATGCGAAGGGTAGAAAGACTTTTAATACGTATAGGTCACGAGGTCGGGTACAAGATACCGCTACGTCAGAGCGTTGAACCGAGGGAAGGGGTGAATATGAATGGACCCTGCCTGAGGGGACTAACGGGACAGCGAGCAATGCTCTCCGCTGGTCAAGGGGACACTTGGTGAAGGACCTCCGCACAACCAAGATGTGATATTTAGAAATCCGGGTGGAGCTGAACAGGCTACCTTTTAATTGTAAGGCACTTGTCGAAGAACCCCCGAACGACCAAGATGTGGTATTTGAACGCGTGGTGTAACCCTTAGTTGTGACGGAAGTAAGTGATTTTTAAGACCGATCATAGTACGAGACATATCACGGCATCAAACGAATAAATAATAATAGTCACATGTGGGTAAAGTGTAACGTCACAGTAGAAAATTAAGAAGTATGCGCATGTGTTCTACGGGCGGAAAAAGGCCGGACTTAATTAATAAAGCACTTGTGTCTCACCACAACCTGAAAGGGTTTCCGTGCTAATAAAAACCCTGAGCAAAGCCAACCACAAACCTACACCATTCTTATAACCATAACCCGCGACCGGGTACGAACCCAGTACCGCCCCATTCCTCACTATCAAACGCATTGTGCTGATCTCCCATTCTTGAGTATCCTATTCGCTGTTCCTCAACAGGCGTCTGACCCCAGACACTGGCTTGTAATTCCTGGAGACTTCATTCTCCTTATGAGGAAGGTAAGCATTTGGAGAAGATGAAAAAGATATCCATCCCACCCTTACAATCCCATCTATCTAAATTAGACTTTTCATGTTGCATTCGGCTCTTGCGAGTTCTTTAAGCCGAGATGTTCAAGTACTGTTTCATCGAGTAAAGAACGACAAATATAATATAAAGAAACGTATCTCAATGATTATGCATCTCTCGCGCAGCATTTAATTATTCACTTGATTCTTCTAATCATCAGGAAGGATTGGCGGCAGTCCACATTGTTCATCCACATTTAAACATTTGGCATGACTTTGTCACATTTCTTTTCGTTCATTACTGTATGATTATATACTTCCTTTAGTTTTATTGCAAATTTCTACAGTTTCAGTTTCCGAGCATTCAAAAACACATTGCATTTGAACTCAGATACGCGGAACTTTGTATCACACATTTCACTTTGAGCAATCATAGAAAGCACAATAAGATCTTGTTTCTTCTAAAACTCGCAGAACTGGAAAAAATTTCTCCAGGATGGATGGAAATACATACATAGCTCCGAGTCGACTCGACTTGAGACAATTCTCAACTTGAGGAAGAACAGAGGAAAGGCGAGGAAGGTGAAGACAGGTGAGCTAACCTAACAAGACAGCGCCATTGCCTTAAATTGAGTTGGTGTTTGTACTGTGTTCAATTTAGTATTTTGCACGCTGTGCCGTGACTATTGTTTTACGATAACTACAGATAACTGAAGTTTTCTGTTCATTAATACCCATATTCAGAACAACGATTCGTTCTGTATATAATTACAGAAGAGTTTCCCTGAATCCTATTCATTATCTTTTTACTTTCTTTATTCTTTACTTTTCTTTTCAAGGAATTTGATTCAAATGTCGTATACTAGAGATGTTTACAGACAAATAGAATGTCTATCCTGAATTTTTGGAAATTGCCCCTAAAATCCTCTCCATTATGAATGACTTTTACATAACTGATAAACCGTAAGAGATAAATAAAATCGTACAATACAGAAAATGTACAATTCATTAAAATACACAATTTGTGTCAATTACAATTTTTTAGAATTAATCATTTCAGAGATATTCCCTTTTGTTAGTTTTAATTTTAAAATATTAATCATTACTCAAATGCAATGCTTCTATCGTTTCATCTCTCTTTTGTTTTACTCCTGACCATGTATAGAGAACCGAATTTCAGTATCAAATTTATAAGGATAGCTTTAAAAAGATTTTACCGTCGCTTTAACCTAATGTATTGCCTTATTTCCCTTCTACTTATAAGGAACTAAGTAACAAGATCATTTCTGGTAATATTTATCTTGATTAGCACGACGTAAATAAGAATAGTTGTAAGAAAAGTTTGTATAACAGATAGAAAAAATCATGTGAATAGAACACATCCGATATTTTTATTATTGGTTTGCACACTGCCCTCAGTCTTTCAATTCTAATTTCAGATATATTTTCGTGTTTATGTTGGTAGCAATGTTTTAAAGACTATTTCGGATGTAACAGATAAAATATAAATGATCCAGAAAGAACTTAATGTATTCAACTACTACCAGTTTAAAACTTGTGTGTACACATTGCTCCATAAATAGCCCAAATTACCCTGCATTCGCTTCAAGACTTTATTTAGTTAAAATGTTTGCTGAATATTCTGCCCTCTGAACTTTAATAATTTTTAATAAAACCATGCAGTCCAATATTAAACAAAGCCGCAAACAATGAATCGGTAGTTCCCAATTTTTCACCTGCCAGAACACTAATTACAGGATCGAGAATTCGAACCTGTTAGTACAACAGATGAAACATTTTCTCTCGTCTATTAAAAAATTATTTCAAACGACCGAATTTTCCACGGAAACTAGCAGTGGGAGTCTGGGTGGGTTGGGCGGCGCAGGGATACAACAAACAAACCGCAGCAAAGCAATTATGTGTCCTCTATCAAACTACAATACCAATATAACCTTTCATTTTGGTCCGATGGTAATGCGGTCCACGTTTTTGTATTAGTTCTCTCGCCCACCCCTTTTTGTCTACGCTAACCATAATTTTAACCAAATATTTTTTGTTCACCTCTGTTCGAAGAGTGTAAAACGCTATGGGCAAATTACCCACGGTAATGAACACTAATATCTCCTGATTTGGAAATATTGCCCCAAAACAAGGTCGCATTTTGTCAATTTATGGGTAAATGTTATGCAAATTCTGTATTTGTAACATTATAGCTGTGTCTAACAGTGACATTTGGAAATTAGTTTGCGTTGGTGACACCTTCTGGTAAGTATATGCATCCATTGTTACCTCCAAGGTGGCTGATATGAGTTTCTCTCTTATTGTTTAATAATATATTATCATAAACGTTATTGGTAGTCCGTTAATTACTGCACGCCAGTATCTGAATATTAGAATTACGACGCTTCCTGCATTGCTCGCCTTTCCACGTAAAAGCTGTTATTGAGTGAGCTAGCTACATGGTAAAGTGTGAGGTTCACATTCTGGAGTTCTGGTATCCAAACTGGAATCCCTCGATATAAACAAGTCCTACAAGAATTTTAGTTGTGGATATGTAGGTCAAAATATTTGCAACTTGCAGTATCCAGACAATTATCTTGCTCTTAATTATTTTAAGGAAGATTAGTGGTGCAATATTTTATGATTCATAATGAATGCATAATATTATTACTGTTATTCTTACGCAATGAAGCTCATATTCACCTTGGTATGCAAGTCATCGTAGTTGGGATGCGTAAAGGTATGGAAACACACCTTAAAGGCGCAACGTTTGAGCGTTTCAGCGCGGCGATGGCAACGAACGTCACGTCTGACCACTGTGTGATGGCCTAGGAAAAGTGACGATAGGAGCTTTGCTGCGGCGATGCTTGCGTAGAATATAGAAAAAAATCTGATGTGTTCCATTCACACGACTTTCTCTATATCTGTGCAACAAACTATTGCTAAAAAGCTTATGTTTCTATTTATTTCATGCTAATTTAAGGAAATTAGTAGAAATACTCTTATTACTTGCTTCCTTTTAAGTAGAAGCGAAATAAGGTAGTACCATAGGTTACAGTGATAGTCAAAAGCTGGTTGCTATGTGACTGAAGTTCCTTTGTTTGAATGGACAGAAGTTGACAAGTTCCTGTATGAGAAAAGTATAAGTATTTCAAAGCTGAAACCAAAAACAAGGTCTATTTTAAACACGACCAACTCCTCGAAAAAAATTAATATAACATAAATTGCGTGTTTTAATGTGTAGTAAGTTTTTGTCCATCTCTTATGGTTTAGCAGTTATGCAAAATTTCGTAAAATTGTTCCAGAATAAAGTAGTCTTCAGAGGTTATTCCCAGAAAATTCAAGATATATATTTTATTTGTCAGGTATAGGTATATCTTTAATATACGATATTTTAATCAAAATCGTTAGAACCATTTTTAAGAAAATCAAAATTTTCGAAAAAAGTTCCATGTAAAGGTTAGTTCGGGGTGGGGGGATTTTCTTGAAAATCTTCATGTCGCATCCTCGGAAGATACCAAACTTAAATACCAAGTTTTCGTTTTTGAGCTATGCTGCCCACAAACACACAGACAGACACACGGACATTTTTCTATAAATGCTGTTTTTGGATTCAGGGAGTCTCAAAACAGGTATTTCCGTTGAAATCTCAATATCGAATTTTTGGGTGCATTACAATACCTTCTCTATACACTATGCACATAGTGCGTATAGAGAAAGTAAAAAGGTAAGAGTTTCTCGTAAAGCTCTGCCGAATAAAGGAAACCAAGAAAAAATATTATATAATCTCGGCCGAAGAGGGACATTTCCCTAAATAGCCCTGATACATGAAGTATCTAAATATCTTGATTGGTTGCAAAACGTCAGCAATGGACGTTCTTTTAGTGGAACATGATCTTTTTGTTCCTAAACGATAAGAGTATTAAAAAGAGCGTTAATCCACTGTATACGACAATTTACTGCATTTGAAGGTTTCAGCCGCTAAGGAATCATACCTTAAACAATACGGACGGGATCCGTCGACCGCGAGATCCTTCTCGCGACATAATGATTTTTCTCGATATTCGAGATATTTCTCCAAGCTTCGAATTCCAATATCTTCGACAAGTTTCCAGAAATTTTGTGACGTCATTTTCTTAGCTATAAAAGCAGGAAGGATTGCAGTGCAGTGTTATGAATTTTACTGAGTCGTGAATGCATGGAGTGTTAGCGCCCAGTGGTGCGCGAGCCCTGGATGGCATGCAGCCATAAACTGTCTTTGCGTCGAAACGTCTAGTGAATTATTTGCAGAAGTTAATTTAAGACCTTATTTACAAACAATTTTGAATTAAAGACATTGTTGTATTAATATTTTCATCATCATTATTATTTATTGTTGTTATTGTTACTATTATTACACTGTGACGAATTATAGAGTATTAAATTATTATTCGTATTTCAAACATAATATGAACGCAATATATACACAGTATCTTTGTTAGATCCATGTCAAATTAAAGTTGATTTGTCTCTTTCGTGGCGCTACAACCTATGAAGGGGCCTGGGCCGCTAATCCGACTGTCCACTTACGCATGATTATCCACCAATACCCGAAGGTGATGCGGACAGTGTCACGCATTCCTAGCTGGGATCGCTGCCTCTCGCAGCTCCTTACTTTCGTCACGATGCTCCTCACGTCCTAAGGTCGGGATTTAAAATCAGTACCCCCAATGTTGGGAGCGAACCCGGATGCATTCCCAGGCAGGGAACCAGAGAACAACAAACCAAACTGATTGTACGCAGTGACAGTATTAGCAATACCAGAGCGCTTTTAAATAAAATAAGTGAAATAGAAGCAAGGAATAGTAGTAGACAGTAGATATTTTACTACTCTATTGCTGTTTTCTTTGGGGGAGGGGTTCTCTCGACTCAGGAGCACCTAAAGAGTTTCGGTGTAAACTAGTAATTTTAAACGTTAGATAAAGCAAAAAATAAACAAACAAATAAATAAAATAAAAAAGGAATGATAGAAAAAATTAAACTGTCATTTTTAAATGAAAAACCTCATGTTAAATTCAAGAGCGCATTTATACCAATTTCTCTTTTCTCACCATTTCGTCTCCTTAATTCCCTTTATCTCATTAACGCCCATAACTTTTCATCCATGTGGTGTTTTATACTAGAATGGACGTGCGATAGATCTTTAGATAACGCAAAAAGTTGTTTAACTACAAATATCATTAATATTATTATCTGTATTGTAACATTTTAATAGCGTAACTTAAAGACATGATATTCTAAAATTAAAAGAGGTTGATAACATTCAGAACTAAACTGTTTCTGTTTTTGTTCATAAGAAAATGCTCTTTTTAACTTTTTTAGGCTATATGAAACAAATATTGCTGACTTTAAGTCTACAATAGTGCTAAATCATAAAAACATAATATACCTATATATTACACAAATTAAGTTAAAAAATGATAACTTTGAAGTACAAAATGCCAAACTATAAGCACACCAACAAATTACTGGATATTACACATTCATATACCTATTTTGACTTTGACTGAACAATAGGATCAATAAAATAACATGACCAACAACCTGATATGATTGTGTGCTAATTCTTTTTTCTCACACACTTTTCTCTTGTTTTATATATGTAGATAGTGTGTATAGGAAGTATTGTATTCTCCTGAGTTCAAAAAAGCGTTTTTAGAAAAAGGTCCGCGTGTATTTGTGAACAACATAGCTCAAAAACTAAAAGATCGTTAAATACCACGCTTGGTATTTAAGTTTGGTACCTTCCAAGGATGCGACACGAAGTTTTTCAAGAAAATCTCCCCAACGCAAACTACTCTTTACATTTTGTTTTTCTCAAAAATGGCTCTAAAGATTTTGATAAACATAACGTACATTAAAGCTACTTACATCACAAATAAAATGTATATCTTGAATTTTCTGAAAATAGCTTCTGAAGATGATGGGGTCACCTTTCGATTCATCTCCCTTTTGCTTTTCTGGAAATGCAAAGCCAACCGAAGTTCAGTTGTTCACATATCGATCGGCTTTTAAAAGATGTCACTTTCACTTTAGCCTGGTATATTCCCGTAGGCTGCGCAGTACAGAAAGCAGATGCAGGAACAGCTAGCACACACACGTTATATGTTTCATCCACTCGCTCGTGATTGGAACCAGCAATACATGCCAAATTTCTTGTCTAAAGTGAACGAAACCGGAGTATTTTTTTTTTATTGGGTTTGTCATATTTTTTCTCTTTTTTTTTTTTTTACTTACATTTTAAATAAATATCTAAGTAAATTATGTATACACTAAGAGTTTGTGTAATAAATTCTATAATAATATACCAATATAAGTACTTTTTAACTAAAAAACAAAAAGCTGTTGATCTGAGAGACTTGAGGATAAAATTCAATTACTTGGTTCTCTAACTGGAGTATGAAAGGTTTTAATTATTTATGTGTAGCACAAAGCCTCATAATTATTTTATTAACAAGAACAACTTCTATCAGGAACGAGTTGAAGAAAATGTTTCACGTTTGGTTTTTAGTAACAATGCTCCTGACACTATTGTTATGCATTACATATTACAGAATAAAGGACGTGCTTTTGGAATGACGTGACATTTAATTTAGAAAATTTAGAACTTGTTTGAAAACTTTAGTACAACAGCCCGAATGCAAGTTTTGTACTGCCGAGGTGGAGGTCATCTAGTCAAATGTGGGAAATGATGTGGTCAACAACATGCTTCCCCCAGTTGGAATATTGATTTACTATTCTGAGAGCGCTACTTACCATAGCTCATCAAATTTATCGTGATGTTGATGGGCACCAGTATTATTTACCGGTCAAAAATCCGCAGTTCTATGGATGGACTGATCCCATGTGTGTTGCATGACAGTGAGCCGAAGCATTATACAAACTATTATGGCATGGCGCTGGGCCATTTAATCGTTAGAGGCATATAAATTGTTGGTAGCAAGCTGTGAATCGATGTTAGTTTCATTGTTTAATTCATCTATCTTCTCTCCACTTATATGCGTCCTATAAATTGAACGAAAGCATGCATTCAAAGAAATGTTTTAAAGAAATTATAGGCCGAAATCTAATATACTGTTAAACCCGATAATAACATTAGTAGGTGCTTAACAGTATTAATAAATGCGTGCAAATTATGTTCTATACATTTCTTATCTAATTGAATAAGACGTTCCTATAAAATCTCTGTCGTGTGAAGCGCAATTCATATTTTTATTGAACTTCTCGCCAACGTTACTTGCCATAAAATGATATAGTATAACAAATACAACTTAATTATAACAAGAAACTACCATTTAGTTGAAAACTTAATTCCATGTAGTACAAAATAAAAAGTTTGTAATAAAAAAATTTGATTTCAATAATATAAAATATATCTATGTGTAGAGTGATACTGAAATTGAGTGATTCTTATAAATTTGAAGCGATTCATAGATGATTAATATAGCTTTCGTTTTTATTTTCCTGAAGTTTAGATGGTATTTTTTCCAGACATTCACAACATGACGTGTTTTGTACTTCAAACACTATATTTGAATATTTTTATGGTAATATTTATCGATATTAATTGTTTATTCCGAGCGAGCTGTAGCAACAAGTATACATTCTTTAGAGGAATCAGATTCAAATGCCAGAATGTCAGTTCGGAGATAACTTCCATTGTCTGACACTTCAAGACCTTCCGCAAATACACTGTGGCCTTTGACGCGCAGACTTTCAGCAATGTCTGAATGAGTGCGATGACATCTTCTGTTTCCCAGTAGTTCATCAAAAGGGCAAGATCCAAGAATATGGGCTAAGGTTCTGTGGCAACGCTTACAGAGATTGCCCACAGATCTGCAGCGACTTTCGCAATCATTTTCACAGCTACACGCCATTTGTCCAAAGTGAGGCCTTTATGATCCTTTAACCACGTATTTGCTGAGGTATATTCTTTATAAAACTCTATACAATGTTTCTTTGTTGGCAACTGTTTCCATTAATTGAATTTCATTTGTTGCAGTTGTCGATTTTTGTGGAAATATACTGCTGGCGCAAGAATCGAAGATGTCTTTAACCTTGCTCGAGTTATCTGGTGATTGATCGGGTGCCTTATTTTCTCTGTGTTTCCTTCTCTCTACGTTCTCATCGGTAACCAAACCAATCAGACCAATAGCGCCAATTACGAGTCACAGAACGGTACAGTAAATCTTTGCATAATAAAATAATGAGCTGTATACTATTCGAATGGAAATGATGCATCGTTTCAGTGATGCAGAGTACCACTCTATTTAAAGTATGCTATGACGCAGCGGTAGTCGGCGCTGGCTAGTTGGAGAGATGAGGGTAAGAAGTGCTCTCGCACAAACATTTCATTATTGAGAGATAATTGAAATCTTTTGAGGTTTCTCTTCTTCCATCTTACAGAACAATTCCAGAGCTTTCTAGAAGCTATACTGCAGATATCGCTGCTATATAAACCAGCTTTCTTGCGGGTCAGTTAGGGAGTGATTCGCCAGTGTTCCTGATGACATAAAATATGTTCTCCGAGCGAATCCACGGAGAATGCTGTGACGCACAGCTACTATGTGATACTTCCCAGCGATTAAAGTGTCTGGAGCATGAAGCTACGTCGTTCCTATTTCATCACGTGGTGACGTCCAGTAGAAAGTGTGATGATTCCCAAGTGAAGTACCAGAGAAATTTGGACTTGGATCAAAACAGTGGCAGTAAAAACTGAACAAATTCGCAAACGCTCAAGTTATTACATTTTTAAAATTATTCTTAAGGATCCAGGTTATGTTTTATAGAATTAGTAAAACGAAATAACTGTACCTATAGTTTTCCCAAATTAAAAATAAACCTTAGAATAATTGAAACGTTGAATGAAACAAAGAAACTTCTCTTGCATCTTGGATTTCGGATGAGCCTCATTATTATCATTGTTGCCTCAAACAAGAAAGAAAGAATGGAAAGGGAGTACTTAAAGAAGCATTTGAAACTATATATATTAAGAAGAAATTTATATCAAATAGTGTGTGAATTTTTTTTTTTGGTAGTGTTTAACGCGCGCTTTAACTACTGATGGCACCGCAGGCGGTAGTGTGTGAATGTATTTCAGTAGTTTTATTAAGGTATTTACGGTGGTCGTCATAGCTACCTATTTGTGGTCCTGGATTTACAACTTGTTTTGTTATAACCAAAGAATTACCGTTTAGCTTTCAAGTATCAGAGAAAATATTGTAAGTAAGCGTACTGTTTGAATTGACGCTTATCATGGTTAAAATCCGTTCTCTGTCTCTCTGCCTCTCTCTCTCTCTCTCTCTCTCTCTCCCTCTCTCTCTCTCTCTCCCTTTCAGCAAAAGATTAATTAACTGCAAGATGATTGGCAATTTGGAATGTAGCTATCACTCTATCACTCACAAAACAGATCCCTAAACGCATAGCGTATGAAACAAAGATAGCTCTCTCTCTCTCTCTCTCTCTCTCTCTCTCTCTCTATATATATATATATATATATATATATATATATATATATGTATATATATATATGTAAATCTAGAATCTCCTGTAGACAGGAGTTCTTCTAGTATTTAAAGAATAGGATTAGTCAGTCGGGGGCCTCAATCTGGCACGTAGGCAATTGTAGGATATTCTGAAGCTGTTGTACCAAATACCAGGGCGCAAACTCCATCGTTCTGCAACAACGCACCAATCGCCTGCGTCTTGTCCTACACACTGAAACGTATGAAATTAAATAGTGGAAGGAAATTATGGACAGAGGATGCGTTATATAAGAGGAAAAGGAACCATCCAGAATTCACTTATGCATCTTAAAAAAACACAACAAACCCAAGGATAGAGTTGTCGTCTGGAAGCTAAACTCAGACTTTAGAATTAAAGCCCCTCATTATTACGGACCCATTAGCTCATGTGTTTTTCAAGCCACTGATAACGATGCAATATCCTTCATTACCAATCAAGAAGCCTTGGTGCACATCAGTCGTTACCGAAACCCTTGATTTTGTTCCTAAGCAAGCAGGAACGCAGTGGTAAGCAGTTGATGGCAGGAGTTGTCTCTGTTCCTTGTACAGTGTGTCGTAAGTTAGTTTGTAATTTTCAGAATATAAATAATCCAAAACGCAAACTATCGACTCCTATGTTTACCTCTGCCTAGGAATATCTTTCTTATTTATAGATAGAGGCGGAATATGTGTTTAGTTTTACAAAGTTCTTAGTCAGAAAATTGAGCTTAGGCAGAAAACTCAATATGCATTACGATACCTATACAACCTTTGCAAGTGAATACGACAGTTTTCAAGGAGAAGGGCGTTTATTTCAAATTCTGTTCGATACCAATTAATTACCAAGATTCCTGTTCATAGTAATTACTATAAATGTGAAAGTTGTTTCTAATAAATTAATTTTCATACTATTTGCGTTACATTTCGAAAACAATGGTATTAAACAACTTAGGAGCGTGTTGTTTTATTATGTCAATATCATAATGATTGTCGTACTTTTGCAATTGTTTATCTTGTAACTATCAATTACCTCCAAACCTATAAAATGTAAGTTCATATCCGATGTATAAATATTAATGCCAAATACATTAGAGAGTAGTTGTTCTATCAATATTGGACTTACAATAGGCGCCTTGAGTTATGAAACGTGGAAAATATGCATCTTTCTACAACCCCGTTATTGTGCTGTTGCAGTTTTGTTCTTGCTTTCCGCAAGTTGGTGCCGCAGTGCAAATTAGACGATTCGCAGAAGCATTGAGCAAATTGGATGTCTGCTTTACTTAAAGTGCAACCAGTTGGTTACGCCTGCTGTAAAGTAAAAGTTAAAGTTGTTTCAGTAATACAGAGCAATTTTCTTAATCATGTGGTGAAACAAAGTTTCTCTTTCTCACACGTCAGCTACAATAATTGTAGTGTCTTTGTCGCTGAACTGACAACGGTATTATACGGGGTGGCGCAAAAGTGACCGCAACATACTAGGTTAGTAAGACGTACGTCGATATGGTTGGTAGGAAACAATAAATACAGTGGTAACAAATGAATCCTGCATAAGTAACACAGTCCTGAGAACACAAATATAGTTTCACAAACTGTCAATGACAGAAGAAAGAATTTTCGCTGTGAAAACCGTTTACTAAACAGTGGGGGTGGTGAGAACCTTTCGAGTTAAAAGCCACCAAGACGTCAGGTTGTTTGGAATTTAATTCATAAATTTTAAAATTAAGGTTCTTTTGGACTCACTTGGATGCTTATGAAGCTCTTGCACATTATGCATTAGAATGCAGGACAAACCATGTAAACGTTTACAATGGAAGGGTGTATGGAGTCGTAGATTAGATAATCTTATCTCTAATAAATAAATAAATTCGTAGACCCACATGCAATGGATGGTCAATACTTTAAACTGAGGTGTACAAATATGAAGAATTAGGCATATGTTTCGCTCACCTGTTTATTAAAAACATGGTTTCTTGAAAATGTTTAAGAGATATTTACACAAAGAATATTTGTCTAAAAATGCCTTTTTTTGGGTTCCGTGCACCTAAAAATACATATATTTCCGGTTAATTCTTAATGTTTAATTTTTAAATTAAATATAATACTCCCCCCATACATATTACAGTAATTAAAGATTGGACGACACATTCATTTAAATTTATTTACTCATTCTTTAAAAGCCGTTGTTAAAAATGTTTTCTTTTATCCATGTACATTACGTTAATAGAGATAAGTATTTTATGGAAATGCTTTTAGTACATATTTTTTTGTAGATACAATTGGAATAGGAGGATAGAGTAGACATAAGTGATAGTCAAATCTTCAGATAATTTAAATTTAGTTCTGTACTCTTGACCAGGAGAAAGAAAAACGAATGACTTTTCATTTCAGAATAGTGCATCTTAAAATTAGGTCCTCTCAGGGCGTTGGTGGCGCGGCTGCTTACTTCGCTCAATTCCCAGTACCAGCGGCATTTTCTGCCACTAGTAGACCTAGTCCGGGGTGCACTCAGCCTCATAAGCTTCCTGGGGCGCCAATTGGAGAATTACTTGAGAAAAAATAGCGGTTCCAGGTTGCGTGGACCGCATTAACCGGCCGTGAGGGACTAGGGACTCTAATCACGTCCCACGCTTCATACTGCATCCCAAAATGACTCCAGTAATGAGTAGAGATAGGGGCGCAGCGGTTTGGGCTGCTCAACCACGGAGACAGAGCATTTTAAAATGGAAACTAATATCAGAGAATATCTCTGAAATAATTGATTAATTACATAAAATAATTATCTGGCATTGATGTGGGATTTATCAAAATTTAGATTTTGTGTGTATTAAGATTTTATTTATCTCTTATCCTTTTCCAGTTATGCAAAAGTTGTTCAGAACCAGTGGATTTCAGAGAATTAAGATAAATCATTTATTTATCATGAAAATGTTAATATCTTTGGCATTTTAATCAAAATTGTATAGCTATTTTTAGAAAATAATGTCAAACATTTTCCATGTAAAGGGATACAGGAATTCTATTGAAAACCTTGTTGCATCCTTGAGAGATACTGCAAGTAGAATCGCTTGAGAAGTCCCTCGAGGGACCGGAAAACAATACGCCATAAATGGGAGACAGAAAGGCTACCTGTCACGTCCGAGAAGCTTTAAAGCCTAGGACTGCTTCATCTATCCGACAGCGACTGACACTGAGTGCCAGAGCCAGCCTGAAATATAAAAGAAAGAGGAAATCCCCCCCACCGGAGATCAAACTCGGGACATATCGATTGCGAGTCTTATGCGTTACCGTGTTAAGTTCTAAATTTTCAATTTGTTATAATAATAATAAGCACCATCGAAACGTCAATTTCAATCCAACTATTTATCTGACTAGAAAAAATGTAGAGCTATAGAAAAAATATCTGGTGCATTAGGATCACAACTGTTGATTGACATATTTATCGTGAGATGTTATACACAGGCTGGTACTTAATCGATGCTTAATGTAGTGTCTTTATAGCAAAACACTCATTAAAATAAAGATATAATACATAAACATTGTTTCTAGGTATATCACGCATTTTAAACGGATTTGTGAATTAATCAGAATTAGAAGTTTAATTATACACACACACACACACACACACACACACACACACACACACACACACACTGTGTGCTGTGTGGCATGTATCCGCTGTTCTACAAACTATTATTTTTCACCTGATTACCCTCTTCTTATGGAGGACTTACTCCTCCCAAACTTACAAGTTGAAGTCTGTTGTCAGATTCCTGATGAGCAGCAACGGATTTTGGGTTTGATAACAGTATTCATTGTTGGAGATCAACCCAATCCCTGTATGAAAGCGAGGAGATGAATGAATGCTAAAGGTATTGCAGGAAAGTAAATTTGAAGGAATTTATGGAGCTAACGGCGGGGGAAATTGGAGAAAACTCGCCGGACGCCGCTTTGTATACCACAAACCCTTTAAGGGAGAATGTAACAGAGAGTTGATGGAAGCTGTTGGGACAGTCGAGAATTGGGTAGATACATCAAATGTCTCGCTGGCAATGAGAAGAATTGGAGCAACTATCAAGCGATGAACTCGGGCCGCCTACTTGAAAGGCGATAGGTCTGCCACGGCGCAGCCACAAATTATTCTTTCTAACCATATTATTCTAATTCCTGTATATAATCACACTGCACACTTTCTTTTAGGTACAACGGAATTAGAGGAATGCTTAGGACAATGGCCAAATAATTTAAGAGATGATCACTGTATAATGGCTTTGAAAACCCTTCTGTTTGTGTCAACCGGGAGATATAGCAACGTGTAACTTCTGAATTGAGAAAGAAAAAAATTTATTGTTTATTGTTATTTATTGATTTATTAATTTTTCGAAAACTCAAACGTATAGTAAAAGAATATCTCTGAAATACTTTTGTAACAAAAATTATATTTCATAAAGTGTTTAATTAAACAATATTTACACGTATGGTGCCATGGTTTTTCTGCATCTCTTACGATTTACAACAAAAAAAAAAATCATTCAGAATGAAGAACTTCTAAGGTTGTTCTAAAAAAATATAAGGATATATATTGTATTTTAATGCAATTAGTTTAAACATAATGTATTATAATAGAAATCGTTGAAGTCATTTTTAATAACATTAAAAACAACGAAAGGTTTTATGGAAAGTAAATATGTTGTACTCTATCTAGCTACTTCGGACTATTCGGACTCTTGCATGCAAAAATCTCTCTCTGTAGCCCTATAAGTCTATATTATATCCATAGTCAGCAGCTCGAATTTGCTCTATTATTGTATTAAAGTGTTCTTAATTTATGTTAATAAATGTAATGTTATATTTTTGGCAATCTGCTTGACTATGGTAGCCACTAACGTTGATAAATAAACATCGTATTCACCACTGCGTGCCACTGGACTACATATAGCAAATACTTTGCTTTCTCTACTGCATGTAGAGGGAAAGTATTGTATTCCACTGAAAAATTCGATGTGGAGATTTCACCTGAAAGTGTGTTTGAAGCTCCCTGAATCCAATGTATATATTTAAAAAAAAGTTCCGTGTGTGGGCTCACATGTGTGCCTCTACGTGAGTGCATGTGTGTGTATATGTGTGTGAAAATGGAAAGATGTGTAAATAACAAACTTGGTATTTTAGTTCAGCAACCTTTATGAATACGACCGAAGATTTCGCAACCCAAACTATCATTACACCTTACTACACAAAAATGTAGATCTAGTTAAGATATTCTATGACAAGTGCATTTTTTTGTTGATTTGACCGTTTCCGAGATATTCCTAGTTACTGATATCAACCTTAAAATAATTATACATTGCTTAAATTGAAAATCGTTATTCAGTTTTCTTTTTCCTGAAAAAATAAGAGAGAACGGAATGTAAATACATTACAAAGCGACCAGCTGCTTTATTATTTTACTTCAGTACAGTGTACCCCCTTATTCCCGAGCATCTACAAGGAAGAATGTAATTCAATATATGTGAAGTAGATAGAAAATTAACCGTTTATAGCTCAAATTTATATAATCTTCACATCCACTACTTTAATAGATCATCTTTACTTACCCTATTTTACTATTACGAATAATATATACAACATTAATAATTAAACTTATTTGGATTATTTTAATTAAACCAAAATAGCCTTTTAAGATTTTTTTTGTTTTTTTCAGAATAGAGAAAATCATGTGATTGTGACAAAGATAAATTAGATTTTTTCATGCAAAATTAATTGTATGGTCGTTTTCTCCTTGTTAAATCATTGTTCACACAATTCTGAACATGACTATGGAAGAGATTCCATAGACCAAAGCTTAGAAGGAAACCCAAACTGGTTCAAAATTATTTTGTTTTGGTGGTGGGGGTAGCTGAGTGAATGACTCTTAAAAATGCAACCATTTTGAGAATTAACATTTTGAATGTTCGGGATTGTGGTAACCGCATTGAACCACTAACAAGCGCGCTTGTCTGTCACACTTTCTCATGACCAACGCTGAGAGAAAAGGACGATCACTCACAATTCATATCCTGAAACACCTTTAAATATCACTCTGGGCCAAAACCCCCTCAACTAGTTAACCCGAACGGAATCTCGGCTTCGAAAGAATTGTGTTCCACAACTGCGATGTACAAGAGCTTCAATGTTGATAGAAACCATTCCTTAACCCTTTGTTGCCTGTCGGTACCTACAAGTTCCGCTTGTTTTAAGGGCAGATATACAAATAGGGTGTACTCTAGGATTAATTTCATGTTATACTAACCTTCAACCATAAACGACAAGTAATCAAGACTGTTTTATACTGTAAAAATATATACAGTTTGTGCTCTAAAATTGCAGTGATTTTTTTAAATAAATAAAAGAGAAAACCGACACAACTACAGCTAAATGTAACCCCATTAACTTCTAAGCATCACACCGATTATTTTACTTGGGATCTCCCCGTTGTTTACTACAATCACTGGGATTTGAGCTTGCAATATTTGGCTTGGAATGGATGGCCAGTCCATTGCCTATTCACTCATGGCCATTTTTTTGGTAGTGCCTTTGGCAGCATTATGAAAACTGGTTTAGAAAATTTTAAATTTTTAATTGGGAAAAAATATTAATAAAGGATCTACATTTATTTTCATTTCTATTTCCTCTATTATTTTATATAACTTTATAGCTTTATTCCCAAAATGTTACTAAAACTCCAGTTTTAAACTTGAATTAAAGGCAAAACGGCATATGTAATATACTAGTGCAGGCAACCAAGGGTTAAAGCACTCACCTTTTCATGACAGCTTTGATCTTCTACTATATTCCAACACTTTTTAATTCCATCACCCTATATACAAGTCTTTCAGTTTTATCTCTGCTGAGATAAACAGCGACTTCCGTATAGGTGCCATCGACTATTGTTTTCAGATGTAATTATCTAAACATAATAGGGAATCCGAAGTCACCATAAGCTCTTTGCTAGGTAGTGGAGATTTACCTTGATATGAAATTTACTGTGGAGTTGGTGATTCAGTGGCGGTAGAACAATGCTGACTTAACAAATAGTAATTAACTGTCTCGCCAGCACAGGCGGCTGCGGTTTGTAATGGAATGATGCAAGTAAAACACAATGGCACATTTACCAGCTAAGGACGTCAGGTAGTGCCGTGTAACCCAAGCTACGCTGCGCTAATGCATCCATTAACCTGAGTCTGCTAATGTAATGTAAAACAATAAAGGTCTCTTTTAGCCCGTTCTATAATACCAAGCCACTTAATTGTTGATTATCCAAAGCGACAGATGTGTTCCAAGCATATGGTTCTGTTCACCTGTCTTTATATTTAGAATGAGCACTTTTTGATAGTAAAGAAGTGTCATTGCTTGCTTTTGTATACCGATTTGTGTTGAAGCTCGTACTCACAAAACAGAAAATTCTGCTGCCCGCCTGGGTAGTGTGGTTGTAACGTGTCTGCCTCACATTCATAAAGGTTGTGAGTTCGAATCTCGCTTAGGCTGAGTTACCCGGATAAGGTTTTTTTTTTTTTTTTTTTTTTTTCAGGGTTTTCCCTTGTCCTGAGAAGACGAATGTCGAGTAGCTTTAAGCTCCATGGAGCCCGAGATCATTTGAACATCATTTCACTAATTTCATTCATCGTCGAATATGACCAATCTAGTTAAAGGGCGTTAAACTACAAATATATATTATGCTACACCTATGAATTTAAGTTTTCACCATTTCAATAATAATTATGATTTAAAGAGATAACAGGTTCAGTCAGCAGATAAATGTCAGCATTTCTTAAGTATCTCAAACTCTTGAATAAAAGCGGCGGATTAAAAATTATACACATATTTTTTAGATCCTGAATGTGCTAAAGGTGTGCCAACTGAAGATTGTATTTTTAAATCAGATGGGCCTATAAAATGCATCGGAAGGGAAGTTCGGGCTAAGGGCGCAGGTTCTTCAGGCGCAAATGTTTTCCCATCGATTAAAAAAAAAAAAACTGATGTGTTCCATTCACATTACGTTCTCTACCTATACTTGCAAACAAACTATTCTTAAAAGAAATATTATTTTAACTACATCATGTTAATCCAGATAAGCTAAGCATTAAAAGAAATTGGTTTATTACTTGATTTCTTGTATGTAGAAGGGGAATAAGAGAATTTACTAGGCTAAAGCGATAGTAAGGTCTTTTAAAATTCGATCGATATATGAATAACTGAAGTTCTATTCGCTTTGCATTGCCAGCAGTAAACAAAAGAGAGACAAAACTAAAAGTGACCCTGTTTGAGAAAAATTACGTCGTTTAAAATTGAAAGTCTTATTCTACAATATATGAGATAAATTGTTTTAACGAGATCTACATGTTTTGTGCAGTAAGTTTTTGTCCATTTCTATATTTCTTACGGTTAATCAAATATGCAAAATTCAGCAAAAGTCATCTAGAGTGAATAGGCTTATGTAGAATGTATTACCAGAAAATTCAAGGTTTACATTGTAAACATCTTTAATATACAGTGTTTTAATCAAAATCATTAAAGACATTGATGAGAAAATCCAAATTTCAAAACAATAAAACACAAAAAAAGAAAAAAAACAACATATAAACGGTAGTTTTAATTCAAGGATTTTTCTTGAAAATATTCGTTTCGCTTCGTTTTTCAGTTGCTCGTTATTTACATACAAGTTTCAAAACGTATATTTCCTGTGAAACCTTGATATCGAATGTTTGGGTGCAATGATATACTTCCTCCACGTACTAGAGGATGTTTTTAGAATGGAATTATATAACAATTAATTACCAAGAAGCTATAAATTTGAGCCCTCATTGTTTCAAACCAATTCTCATACTGTCAGCGTTAGGACGCGTTTATAAATGTGTTGTTTTACTTTTTTTTTTTTTTTCGTATTCAGCTTATCCTTCCCGTATTTAGGACTTGACACCTCCTTAAGACTTACAAGTGGATGCCTAGGGGCCAGAAGCCTATCGGGGAGCCAACGTTACGAAACGACAGAATGGAGGACATGGAACGAGTGATCGGTCCTTAGATTTGCTTGTGTAGACATGTTTTAAAGAAAATATAAACCTTATTTGTGGAGCTTAAATCCTAGACAGTCGTGAGTGTGAGGAATTAAACTATTTGAAATACAAGCGAAATTATGCAGCAATTGGTGGAATGAGCGGTCTGGGAAAACGGAGGACCCGAAGAAAAACCGCCCAGAAGCCACTTCGTCCACCAAAAATTACATAAGCGGGCGCTTGGGATCAACTCGGGCCGCCTTGGTGGGAGGTGAACGGTCTACCATTTGGCCACGGCGCTGCCTTTACTTTACTATATAATGCTATATATAATTGCCATTATTTTTCAATTGTTTATGTTATGGCAACCAAAGCTATGAAAACGTGTATATGGTCTCAGAAATACCAACATTATGTAAGAGACATTATAGTACAGAAACTATTTTACCAATCATGGACCTATAGTAGATATGCTAACCTATAACGGTGGATTACATATTTTAAACGCAGAAGTTGGTACCTCCAATGCACTGAACGAGTTTTCGAGCAGTTGAATATCACGCAATATGCCCAATAGGCGAATCAGTCAAACAACGAGCAAATCAACCAATCTCTCTCTCTCTCTCTCTCTCTCTCTCTCTCTCTCTCTCTCTATCTTTCTCCCGCTCTCTCTTTCCTCAAAGAGGGAAGAGAACAGTTTTTCAAAACTTTGCACCTGTCTATTATTGTTTTCAATCTTTCAAGATATAGTGTTATTAAATGACGTGAGGCAAATTTCACATGTCACGTTCATTTGCGGATGTGAATTGGCTCCCCAAAGATTCCTTTCCTCTTTTAGGTCTTTAAAGTCGTCTCTACATAAGACTGGAAAGCACAGCGAGACTTATGTTATTGTTGCACGACGGCGATGATGTCATGGGCGCAATCTCTAGAGCACCCGACATGAGCATCACTTGAAATTTTAATCGTGTCTTCACTCCTTCGCTATTTTCCTTAGTTATGTTTCAAGCTTCAATCCTACAAGGTGAGGGAGAAGAGGGGTGGAGAATGGCTGTATGCTAATGTCTCGACGGCTTACATCGAGAACAATGGAGTAGGGGTGTTCTAAATAATTATGGCTATGAATAAGTGAACATCTGGAAGATTTAGCGTCAGCTTTTTAGTTTCAGCAAGCATGAATCGCAGTCATTAAGGTTCCATTGCAGAGGAAGTGGTTGTACCCTTAATTTCACTAGCTAAGTAACAAGTATATGGGACACTAAGAGCTTGTAATATTCTCTTTATGTGTTAGTGCCAACAAAAATCTCCCACATCTGTGAAATGTTAAGATAGATTACTTTCCTAAGCTGCGCGCACAAGCGACTGGTATTATGGTGAATTTGATTGGGTCATCCCGGAAGCGATCAATTCAATGAATGTTAGAATGCTGGATAACGATTTTTGACTGACATGATATTCATAGCAAAGCTTCCGGATACAATCATGTACTACTTCGATTATTATGAAGTTTGTTAATATGTGAAAAACATTTAAGAGCACTTATATCATTTTTGTTTTATTACTTTCTCTATACGTTTTATGTACATAGTGTATAGAGAAGCTATTGCAATGCACCCAAAAATTCAATACCGAGATTTCACCGGAACTATATGTTTTGTGACTTTCTGAACCCAAAGATCATTTTTAGAAAAATGTCCGTGTGTGTGTCTGTGTGTATGTATGTGTCTGTAGGCAGCATGGCCCAAAAACGAAAAGACCGTTAAATACCAAGCTTGGTATTTAACCTTGTATTTTCCAAGGATGCGATACGAAGACTTTCAAGAAAATCCCCCCCAACTATTGTTTACATGGAACTTTTTTCGAAAATTTTGATTTTGTCAAAAATGGCTCTAACGATTTTGATTAAAATATCGTATATTAAAGATATTTACCCGACAAATAAAATGTATATCTTGAATTTTCTGGGAATAGACTCTGAATACTACTTTACTCAGGATGAATTTTACGAAATTTTGCATAACTGTTAAGCCGTAACAGATGGGCAAAATTTAACACACAGAAAATGTAGAGTACGTTAAACCACACAATTTATGTTATATACATTTTGTTCACGGAGTTGATCGTTTTTTAGATATTCCTTGTTTTTGTTTTCACCCTTAGGAGAACTTACCTTTCTCATACAGGAATTTGTCAACCCCTGTCCATATAAACAAAAAAACTTAAGTCACATAGCAACCAGCTTTTGATTGTCACTCTAACCTATGCTACTCCTTTATTTCTCTTCTTCTTACAAGGAAGCAAGTAATACTACTATTTGTGCTAATCTTTTGTCGCGATTAGCATGAAGTGTTGCAGAGATGCAGAGAAAGTCATGTGAATGGAACAAATCAGATTTTTAGAATAACATAAATGTACTGTATCTATTGAAAACTAAACTGACTGCACTTGTCTTCTGATCATATTTACTTTTTACCGTAAACTCAGTTAATGAAAATACACTGTACACAAAATAATAAGCTATGGGATACAGCTGATAAAATATTTTATTACTTCCACCACCACTTACGTCGGTAGAAAAATTACTGCAAATCACCGAAAATTAGATACTGAGATTTCTTTTAAACACGTGTTTTGGGGTCCCCTGCGTTCAAATATTATCTTTAGTTAAAGGTTCGTGTGTATGTGCACGCACGCACATGTGTCTGTATCTGTGGATAGCATAACCCAAAAACAAAACCACGTTTAAATACTAAACTTCACATTAAAGTTCAATACCCCCCAGATACATGGTTAATGTTTCAAAATTATTATTTTCGCAGAAATCGCTAACATGATTTTTGTTACAATACGATATGTTTAATATATTTTCATGACCAATAAAGTGTGAATCTTGAACTTTCTGGAAACATGCTCTCGTAAAACCCACATTATCCGTCAAGTACATTTTTGTATAGTTAACCATTTCCGAGATATTCCTTGCTATTAGTTAAGCATTTTAAAATAGCTATACTGTTCACAAATGTGTAGTCATTATTGCTTTTTTCTTGCTCCTAGGCAGACTAAGAGAACTGAGTTTCACAGACCTCACGTAGCCACCATCACTTAAAATTTTTGAAATTAGCTTAACCCTACTCCATTCCTATATTTTAATTGTGGTCGCAAGGAAATATGCAATAAAATCGTTTCTATAAGTGGTTTTCTTAATTAACATAAAGCAGCTAAGAATAATCTACTGTAGAATAGATAGGCAAATATGTGAATATGTCATATCAGACCCATATATATATATATATATGAAATTTGCAATTCTTTATAAGTGAATTTTAAGAAATAATTAATTACATTTGAAGTACTAACTAGTAGACAATAACTTTTAAATCTGTGCTTTCTGAAGCTCTCCAGAAAATTTAAATACAAAAACAAATATTTTATAAAGCCAAAATAGCTTACAGCATCTAGAAAAAGTATCGTCTAAGCCGAACTTATCTAAATGACACAATAGAAGTGAAATAATTATTGTAGTTATATATTTTTACTTTCTCCATACGCACTATGTACATAGTGTATAGAGAAAGTATTGCACTCCACCAAAAAATTCGATACCGAGATTTCACCGGAAATATATGTTTTAGGGTCCCCAATATCCAAAAGAAAGCATTTTCACAAAAAGGTCCGTGTGTGTGTGTGTGTGTGTGTGTGTGTGTGTGTGTGTGTGTGTGTGTGTGTGTCCGTGTGTCTGTGAACACGATAACTAAAAAACGAAAAGTGGGTAAAATACCATACTTGGGATTTAAGTTTAGTATCTTCCAGGGATGCGACACGAAGATTTTGAGAAAAATCCCCCCACCCCCAACTACCCTTTACATGGAACTTTTTTCGAAAATTTTGATTTTCTCAAAAATGGCTCTAACGATTTTGATTAAAATTTCTTATATTAAACATATTTACCTGACAAATAAAATGTATATCTTGAATTTTCTGGAAATAGCCTCTGAAGAGTAGTTTATTCTGGATGAATTTTACTAAATTTTGAATAACTGCTAAACCGTAAGAGATTGGACAAAAATTTACTGCACCGAAAATGTAGAGCACATTAAAACACACAATTTATGTAATATACATTTTTTCGTGGAGTTCGTCGTTTTTGTGACATTCCTTATTTTTGGTTTCTGCTATGAAAAATGTATACTTTTCTCATACAGGAACTTGTCAACTCCTATCCATATAGACAAAGGAACTTCATTGACAAAGCAACCACCTTTTGACTATCACTTCAACCTACGGTTGTCCCTTATTTCGCTTCTACTTACAAGGAAGCGAGTAATTAGACTATTTCTGCTATTTTTGTCTGATTAGCATAAAGTAAATAGAAGTATAAGCTTTTTAAGAATTATTTGTTGCAGGGATATGGAGAAAGTCATGTGAATGGTACACATCAGATTTTTTACATTTAAAACAGTTATACAAGAAATTACAACATAAAATATAATACAAATTCAAAATTCACACATTTCATGCCATAGCTTCTTCTGTATTTTGTTTAATTGTAGTGAAACGAAAATAAAATAGTTTTATTTTACTCATATTGATTAAAATTAATTTTTTACTTTCTCTATACGTACTATGTACACAGTGTATAGAGAAAGTGTTACTATCCACCCAAAAATTCGATACCGAAATTTCACCGTAAATAGATATGTTAGGGTCCTCTACAACATAAAAAAACTGATGTAATCCATTCACATGACTTTCTCTATATCTCTGCAGCAAATTTTTGTTAAAAAGTTTATGCTTTTATTTACTTCATGCTAAGTGAGAAAAACTTAGCAGAAATAGTCTTATTACTTCCTTCCCTGTAAGCAGAAGCGAAATAAGGGAGTAACAATCGTTAAAGTGAAGCAAAAGATGGTTGATATGTGACTGAAGTTCCTTTGTTTGTATGGACAGCAATTGTTAAATTCCTGTAGGAGAAAATTATAAGTTTTTTAAGGCTGAAAAGAAAAAAACCCAAGGAATATCCGAAAAACGATCAACTCCACGAAAAAATGTATATAACATAAATTGTGTGTTATAATGTGCTGTACATTTTTTGTGTGGTAAGTTTTTGTCTATCTCTTACGGTTTACCACTTACACAAAACTCCGTAAAATTCATCCTGAATAGTCTTCAGAGGCTATTCCCAGAAAATTCAAAATATACACATTATTTGCGAGGAAAATATCTTTAATATACGATATTTTAATCAAAATAGTTGGAGCCATTTTTTAGAAAATCAAAATTTTCGAAAATTTTTCCATGTGAAGGGTAGTTGGGGGTGGGGGGATTTTCTTGAAAATCTTCGTGTCGCATTCTTGGAAGATAATGAACTTAAATACCAAGTTTGTTATTTAACGGTCGTTTCGTTTTTGAGCTATGCTGCCCACAGACACACAGACAGACCGACACACACACGAACATTTTTTTAAAAATGCTTATTTTTTTGGATTCAGGTGGTCTCAAAACATGTATTTCCGGTGAAATCTCGGTATCAAATTTTTGGGTACAATGCAATACCTTCTCTATATGTACTATGTACATAGTGTAAAAACATTTTCAGTGTGTCGGTGTGTCCGTGTGCCTGTGAACACAATAACTCAAAAAAGAAAACTATGTAAAATACCAAAGTTGGTATTTAAGTTTAGTATCTTCCAGAGATGCGACACGAAGATTTTGTGAAAAATCCCCCCACTCCAAACTAACATTTACATGGAAGTTTTTTCGAAAATGTTCATTTTCTCAAAAATGGTTCTAACGGTTTTGATTAAAATATCGTATTTTAAAAATATTTAAATTTTAAATTTTACGGAATTTTGCATAACTGCTAAACCAGAAGAGATGGACAGAAACTTGTCACACAAAAAATGTAGAGCACCTTAAAACACACAATTTATGTTATTTACATTTTTTTGTGGAGTTCATAATTTTTAGTTATGCCTTGCTTTTGATTTCACCTTTAAAACACATACTTTTCTTATACGGGAATTTATCAATTCCTGTCCATATAAACAAAGGAACTTCAGTCGCAAAGCAACCAGCTTTTCACTATACCTTTACCCCATGGTACTCCCTTATTTTGTTTTTATTTACAAGGAACCAAGTAATAAGAACAGTTCTGCTAATTTTTTCTTTATTAGCATGAGATAAACAAAAAACCTGAGCATTTTAATAATAATTTGTTGCAGAGATGTAGAGAAAGTCATGTGAATGGAACACATAAGATTTTTTCAGTTGCAAATAGATTACCGTAAAGAATTTTTGTTAGCTCTAGAACAAACGATATCGTGTAAGCGAAACTAAAATCAGAGATAGTTTAATCTGTTAACATCCAATGAATGTTACAGAAGTGTTAATCTATATTTTGTGACTTGCTTTTCCAGCCTTGGTACAATTTTATCATGATTTGAATTTATTGAATCGTTGGTAAACCATGGCAGGAAAAGTTTTTGTTCGGGCTATGCAACATTCGCACATTATTCCACCTCAGCAATAGGATGAAACAGCCTTCACTAATTGTATAGCGGTAAACGAAAGCTGGAATTCAGGATCAAAGGTTTGCTGAAACAATTAATTTCACTGATCATCGAAATTGCAAAGCCTAATGCAACTATGTATAATGGAAAACTAGCTATACTTCTTCTCCCTTTCTCTCTCCCTCTCTATCTCTTCTATCTCTCTCTGTCTGTCTGTCTCTCTCTCTCTCTCTGTCTCTCTGTCTGTCTCTCTCTCTCCCTCCCTCATTTTAAATCCTCTATCAGTACTCAATAATGAGAGCGGAAGGTGTTATTTGAATCAGTTAAACTGGCACAAAGACCCTCTTTTTCGAACAAAATATGTATATGTTTGGCCCTTATAATTTTGTAAATGTGAAGAAGGGAAGAGACAGAAATAAAAGTGCATTTACTTTTCTGTGATGACCAACAATGATTTGTTTAGAAACATAAATCTAAACAAACACTGTTTCATTTTCTTTGGTTCATAACTAAATAAGTAGAGGAAGTATTGTATTTAACGCAAAAATTAGATACCGAGTTTTCACCGGAAGTACAACTTTTGAGTCTCCCTGAATAAAAAATGAGAATTTCTAGGTCCTGAGTTTGAATCTCGGTTAGGGTGGATTACCTGAATGAGGTTTATCTGGGATTTTCCCTTATCCTGAGAACACGAATATTGAGCAACTTTAAGCTCCATAGACCAAAAGACTCCATTTGAGCATGATTTCAACGATTTTATTCATTCATTCATCCGATATGATCTATCAGGCTAAAGAACGTTGATCTAAAAAAATAAAACAAAACAACAACTCTAGCAAAAAGGATAACAGGGAAGATGATGATGATGATAATGATGGAGACATTTGTGAAATGAGTGGTGGGAGAAACCGGAGGACCCGGAGAAAAGCCGCCCAGATGCCGCATTGACTGCACATGTCCCACATATGGGCGCTTGGATCGAACATGGGCCGCTTAGGTGGGAGGCGAGCGATCTAGCCACTCGGCCACGCTAACAGTATAACTGAAAAAGGAAAATATGTTTATATAGAAAACTTGGTATTCACGTTCAGCATCTTCCAAGAATGAGACACAATGTACAATTTTTTCCAGAAAAAAATGAAAAAAAAAACTATACCCAAAAATACCCTCTGCTTTGAACCGTTTTCTGTATATTTTATTTTTAAAAAAAAAATACGCAGATTTTTAGTTTGGATAGTATTTGCTCCGAATACTTCACTTTCATTGGAAATGTGCATTTTAATGTTTTTGGCAATAAATTGTGAAGTTTATTTCATTTTGAGGTACTTTTTATGAAACATTACCACACAAATATGTAGATGTCATTGTATATAATGTGAATTTTTCTGGAGTAAGCTATTCCAGTATATTTCTTGCTAACAGTCTGAAAATTCAAACACACTTTACATAGAAAGTCTATTTTTGTATTTTTTTCTCTTGGTTACGACTATAGCTAGGTAGTTCGTATAAATATCCTTATGCAGATTAAGAGCGGCAGACTTGGCAATGCTTGCGCGAGCAAAGGTCGACATAAAGTGCAACCCATTACTGCAAAATAGCTATCTCTGCATAACACAGAACCACGTCGGTAGGAAGAAGGCGTTCGAATAACATCTTTGTTCTGCTCTAGTGTGAGCAAAATTAATTTGTTTTTTCACCATAGTAAGTTTTCTAGCAGTGTACTTATTCATGTACGTATTTAGACACCGATGGCAGGTGTTGTATACAATTGCCAAACGTCTAGTAACAGAACAGCTTCACAGAAACAAAATATTAATTGCACATTTGTTCAAAAAGTTACCCACAAATATTTACTGTTACAGTCCAGAGGTATGGAGCTGAACTGAATCTGTGCGGCATGCAAAAGAACTGTCAAGACGGATATACCAATTCACGTCCTGAAATAAAGATGGAACTGAAAAGTATAATTGAAAATACTGCAGGGTTCAGCGTACTGTGTCGCATACAAGCTGCACTTTTAAATCCCAACAAATGCTATTTGCTTGGTGATATTGATGCGGAACTGATAAAATATTTCAATATCTCACATATGCGAAGTGGAACGAACTTTTTCGCATTACAAATATTGTTTATCGGAACGTAGAATGAGGCTTAAGGAGTAAATATAGTTTTCAGTAGTACAGTTGCAAATAAATAAAAATTAAGTTTAATTACTGCTTTCAATTTTACATAGTAAGGGTCTGAAAATATTTAAGACATTAATTTTATTATTTGAATATATTTTACATTCGATCAGTAAATATCAAAATCCATGTAATTGCTTGGGTGCTTTCATAATGTGCATAATAAAAGAAGGAAAGCAGAGTCAGTCTTACATGAGTAAACATTTGTATGTTGTACATAATGTTATTAATGTTCTAAATAGGCGTGCTTTTAGAATGTCTCATGAGTCATTGTTGTTCTATGGAAACAGCACTGTTTATTTGATAGCAGGTTTGTTTACCTCTATACCGTGCATACTTGTTTTGATGCGGTGAAACGGTCGGTCGCAACCTATATACGGGACGGCGAACGGTACGAGCTTCCTAGCAGTGGTTAAGATAGAGAGAGAGAGAGAGAGAGAGAGAAAGAGAGAGAGAGAGAACATGGAATTTTAAACCATTAGATAGTGATACGTTTTGAATATCGCCGATTTTCTGAAAATCTATATCGTGCAATGAAGTGCGTAAGTGTGAATTAAACTTTATTTGAATTAACAAGTAGCTAGATAGAATTTCAGATCAAATGTGAATAAATGCAAAACAGATGTTTGTACATTCGTTCTAACAGGAATGTGGAATTAAATAATTGTTTAACCTGTCTACCTAACACACGTTATTCAAGTAAACGAGCACAGACGTGCGAATAATCTCATTTATAGGCGCTCTCACTGAGCGCCTATTAATGGCAGAATGATAATGTAATGTTAATGCATCCACTGAAATATCTCCATTCTGTATTTACTTACTCTTTCCTATCTAATCATGGTGTGTGAATAAACAACACAACTCTGTACGTAATAACATATTCTACATATGACTGTTTGCTGCAAAATTTGCTAATCTGAAATTAGGTGTAGCGTATTTAGCCGGAATGCAAGATGTAGAGGAAAAAGTAAACTTTTATGTCATAAGCAGATAGTAATGATCTCTACAGCAAGTTCGGATTTGTTACATTCACGGGATTTTCTCTATTCAACAGACTATTTGTATACAACTTACACATTATTTGTTTGAATGCTTATTTTTCTCTCTGCATCATATTAATGCTGATAAACCTTGAATAAACCATTTCATTGACATTTTGTTACAGTTACAATGGAGTTAGAGTGGGTCGCATTATGCTCGTCTTGAAGTTTCATACACTTCTCATGACATCGCGAGAAACAAATGAATACCGACATTACGCTAAAACATTAGGGAATACAGAAAAAATTCCAAACGATGTTAAAATATTGGAACTGGTTCATACAATAAAGAAGGCTATTTGAAATATGTTTTAAAATGACTGCATGTTTCTGTATTTTTATTAAATGTTTCTTATTTCTCATGACTTACTCGTTATGCAAAATTGAAACAAATTTACACCGAATTAAATAACTCCACACCTATTCCCAGAATACTTCGTATATAAAGTTATTTATCATGCAGATATACTAAACATTCCAAATATTTCTGCGTTTTACCAGAAAATCAAATGTCGAAAAATGTTCCATGTAAAGGATAAGATGGGGTTTTCTTAAACTCTACTTGTCCAATATACATTGGAAGTATTGAACTTATACAAGGGTTAAAATCTTTGCTTCTAAATGTCTACTAAATTCGACCCAGTATCTCTGAAAGTATTTAAAGTACCAAAATGAACGTTTTACAGTATGCTTTACCGAATGCATGTTTCTAAGTTCACCAAACTACTTTTACTCTATAAGTTAATTTATTATATAACGTCAAATATTTTGTTATGTATACTAGCATAGAATTAAAACGTCGTTAATACCGAAAAATACCATTCATTGTTCAAACCCGAAATGGAGAAACAAAGCTTGCATATGATGGATAGATAGAGCCAGTCTGAAAAAATGCAATGGCATAGCCGGGATGTGAACCACGAATCTCCCGGTTGCTCTAACCACCGAGCTACCACGGCAATATATTGACACGGCATAAATTCCTCAGCAGACTCACATGTTTCCAGTAAACCGCAGTCATTTAGCTTGGATATAGAGAAACTGGTATATGTATCAGTGGTATATGCAAATTATAGACCAACCATCCACTGACGAATATGTTAAATTTCCTCAGATATAGTATCATTTTTAAAATATGTTTGAAATATAAATATTGTACCTGGAACAATAAAATATATGCAGATTAAAGAGGAAATTTCTGTCTTTAAGCATTGCATTAAATAAATGAATGTTTTGGCAATTTTCTCTCCTTTAAACCGCTTTAGTGTTTATCTCACTTTCCAATTTTACTTACTCTATACGTACTATGTAGTTAATGTACTGACAAGGTATTGCATTCCACCCAAAAATTCGAAACCGAGATTCCACAGGAAATACTTGGTATTTAAGTTTAGTATCTTCCAGGGATGCGACATAAAGATTTTGAGAAAAATCCCCGCACCCAAAACTACTCTTTACATGAAACTTTTTTCGAAAATGTTGATTTTTTCAAAAAATTGCTGTAACGATTTTGATTAAAATTTCGTATATTAATTTAATAATCAAATATATTTAATAATCAAATAAAATGTATAATTTGAATTTAATGGGAGCAGCCTCTGAAAACTACTTTATTCTGGATGGATTTTACGGAATTTTGCATAACTGCTAAACCGTAAGAGATAGTCAAAAATGACCACACAAAATGTAGATTATATTAAAACGCACAATTTATGTTATATATTTTTTTTTTCGTGGAGTGATCATTTTTGAGATATTCCTTGTTATTGGTTTCAGCCTTGAAAAACTTACACCTTTATCATACAGTAATTTGTGAACTCCTGTGCATACAAGCAAAGGAAGTTCAGTCACATGGCAACCAGCTTTTGACTATCACTTTAAAGCTATGGTGCTCCCTTATTTCGCTTCTACTTACAAGGAAGCAAGTAATAACACTATTTCTGCTACTTTTCTCTTAATTAGCATGAAGTAAACGGAAGAATAAGCTTATTAATAATAATTTGATACAGATATGTAGAGAAAGTCATGTGAATGGATTACATCAGAGTTTTAATTACGCACTTCACATCTATATACACATATTGTTATTAAAGTCTATATGGAAATTCTTATTTAATAATTAATATGCATAATTTAATATAAATAATGTTATCATACGTGAGGAAATAAACTACAGGTAATAATATCAAGTGAAGTATATCAAAAAGGAAATGTGGAGGAATGGACACATATATAAGTATAAAAATATGATAAATAATACAATATATAATGATAAATGATATGCTTATTTATTATAATATGTGTGGAAAGCAGTTGAGCAGCAAAGCAAGCTACACAGCTAAAACAATTTTTCAGTAAACTTCAGCAGTAAAACTTCAGCAACTTATATGAGGCAGAAGACTCTGAGGAAAAGATACGGAGATATATAGAAAGATCTAGATAAGTCATTGGCAGATCAGAGAGATGGAAAGCTGACAATTTTTGGGGAGGAAGGGACGACGAGAGAAATGACCAGATACACGTAGATATGTCGTCAGAAGCGTGGATACAGAAGTACTAGTGATTACAATTTCATGAAGCGCTCTGAAAAGCCAATTTCAACAGATGTTTGAGTTATTGGCACGCATGTGCGCATTAGTGAAGTTTTATATAAAATATCTGATGTGTTCCAGTCACATTGTAAAAAATATTGTTAAACACCTTATTCGTCTATTTACATCTTGCTAATCTAGATAAACATTAGCAGAAATTGTCTTAATTACTTGGTCCCTTATAAGTAGAAAGGAAAAAAAATCTGTGTTCCATTCACATGAAGACCTCTAGCTGTTGGATAAACAAACATTTTATTCAAAACTTTACTACATCATGCTAGATAAACATAAGCATGAGTCTTATTACTAGCTTCCTATAGTATCGCCCTTTGAAAGCCGATCGCTCTGTGAATCAATTGAAGTTCCAATCTCTTTGCTTTCAAGAAGTAAACAAACGAGAAACGAAAAGAAAGATCTATTCCCTTTGAGAAAAGTAAAGTGGCTCAAATTGAAACTTATAATCCGGAATATCTCGAAAACGGCTTACTCTACAAAAAAAATAGTTTAATATGACTTGTGTGTTTTAATGGGATCTATATTTTTTGGGCATTAAGTTTTTGTATATCTCTTACGGTTTGCCAGCTATTAAAAGTTATCCAATATGAAGAGATCTTCAGAGTTTATTCCCATAAAATCCAAGATATAAATTTTATATTGGTTCATATTTTCCTATACGAGGTTTTGTCATATGTTTATGTTTTCACAGGTAAATTCATTAACAGCGAAGAGGACTTCTCAGACAGTGCACAAAACATGCAAAATATGTGTTATAATTATCTCCAAAAGTGTATGTTTTAATAACATTTTCGGAACCTTTAATAAAGATACAGAACATGTTTTATGTAAAGGGATGAGTTTAATGCTAATCTCCTTCTATTCCTAAAATAAACATTTTGCTAAAATATTCTCCATTTGGAATTAGGGTAGTGTAGTGTAACTTGTATTCCAGAGAAAACTGTAGAGCAAATTTGGATATTAAATTCAAATCTTCCTTTAGCATAGCTAAGTAGTGGCAGGGAAACATTAGCTCATATGAAATAAGCTGTTTAACGAAATGAATAGGCATCTAAATAAAGACCTCATTGTTGTACCCTAATTAAAGGAGCATAAATTCAAAAGGTTAGATTCAGCTAGCGAGAAGTTTAAAGGGGACAATAATAAGACCCGAAAAGCTATAAATCATAATCATTTATAATAGTCACTCCCCATTTTATTCAAACATATCTGTTTTATCTTTATCTTACGCTTTCTTCCTTGGAGAGAGCCTAAAATTCAATACATCCTCCAAATAGTTCATATAATTCTTTTCTGGGTTTCTACTTTAAATTCATGACTCTCTTTATTAAAAACCGTTAATAAAGCTTTGCATATGCATTGAGTAGCGCGCATTTGAACGCCTGAAGCAGTTCTTTACTACTTACTCTAAATGTTTACCGCCATAATGGATTACTAAAATTATTATAATATTCAAAAATAAAATGCTTAATTTGAAAAAAATATTAATTATAAAAAGGCAACAAACAATAAAAGAATCGGATGTGTAATATTCACATAACAAACAGTATATCACTAATTATTCTTTTAAAAGCTTTCTTCTATTTATGGATATTCGAGATAAGCTCTCATTGCACATTTAAATTAAAGATGTGATGGCACTGAGATTCAATCCTTTCAGAATGGCAACTTACCATATGAAGAAATATATTTAGCTGTTTGAATATTCAAAACACAAATAAAATATATTTGCAAGGATATTGCCATAGTAAAATGTTACTTGGCAAAATTCGGTAGTTTAATAATATATACATATTCTGCGTAGTAGGGTTTTGTTTATGTTTTACAGTTTACCAATTACCTAGTTTTCTTCTTTTTCTTCTTCTTCTCGCTTTATTAGCCGGTGTTCTGTTCCAGCCAAATTAATCGTCCTACTGAGGTAGTGGTTACAATGCTAGCTCCTTATCCTCAAGGTCATGGGTTCAAACCAGGAGGAGGGCAATGAATATTTTTTCGGTGTATGGCTTCATTTGGAAGGGAAGCAAAACCGTTGATCCCGTGAGCTAGATTTACGGCACGTAAAGGAACCAGAAATCTGATAAAGAGACCTCTGACTAAATGTCCAACAGAATGGGAAGCTGAGAACCACAGTAGTTAAAATGTGTCTATATATGAAGCTCCATTTCTATTTTTCTAGAATTAAGAGTCCCTCCGTCTCTTTTTCGGTATCCCAGGGGAACTTCCATCTGTTGGCGTATTGTTTGTTGGAATGCGTACGATTCTATCCAATGTTAAGAGGCTATAATATGCTGGCTATATTCCAATATTCTTTTATCTACCCAAACAGCCTATTGTTTGGATATCCAGCAGTCTTCTTATTTCTACCTCTATTTTTATCCTTCCTTGGTTTATATTAGTACTGTCTGCTTGTTTCAGCAGCATAGGTCAATATTGGGCGTAATCATTGCTTTATACATTCTTGTTTTAGTGTCTTTACTTAAATACTTTAGCAATGTACAATGTATATAGTGCCCAAAAATTCCATACCCAGATTACACTGGATATACATGTTTTGAGAATTCCTGAAACCAAAGAAGAATGTTCTAAAAATGTACTATGTGTCTGAGTATGTGCATGTGTGTGTTTTTGTGTGTTGTTTTGTGTGTTTGTGTGTATGTTTGTGTGTGTGCATGTGTGTGTTTGTGTGTGCATGTGTGTGAGGTTGTGTGTGTGTGTTGAAACGTAACTATGCGATTCATAACGAGAGAAACTAATAAATGAATATTCTAAACTAACTTGGTAAAAATATTGCTCTAACAATTTTGATTAAAATTCTGTATATTAAAAATATTTACAATGACAACATATATACATAGATATATTTAATTTCCTGGGAATAACCTCTCAAGTCCTCTTCATCTTGAATGACTTTTGCATAGTTGGTAAACCGTAAATTATATTCAAAATCTCACTACACAAAAATATAGACTCGTTAAAACACAATTTATGTCCCTTACATTTTTTTGTTGTAGAACTAACCGTTTGCGAGGTATTCCTTCTTATTGGTTTCAATTGTAAAATACTTAGACTTTTCTTAGAAAGGAAGTCGTCCGTGTTTCTAATGTTTCACTCCTAGCCATGCAAAGAGGAAAATTTCAATGATAATCACAGTGAAGCGACAGCTTTTAAAACACTTGACTATCGCTTAAGCATAGTACATTTCTTTTGTTCCCTTCTGTTAATAAGGAACTAAGTAATAAGAATTAAGAGTATTCTGCTAATGTTTATCTCGATTGAATTGGAATAATTATCATTGAAATAAAATTGGAATATATAATGGAATTAGCAGAGACGTCTCCTTAACAGGGCTGTTTACCAAGCGGGAAGTCCAGGTAAAATTTCGGTACCAGCGTGGAAATTGTCTCCCACTGGGAGACCTGGTTCAGGGTCCACTCAGCCTCATAGGTCCCTCACCCTATTGAGAAGCTACCTGAAGAAAAAGTAGCGGCTCCAGATTTCATAGACCGGCAGAGTGGGACTCGGGGCGCTATCCATCCAATCCTCTAGTGCTGATTCCCATTCATGACGCTTGTAATGGGTGGTAAGTCTCGGCCCAAATTTGGGCTGCTTTTCCATGGAGTTAGTTTTAACAATCTTATTAAGAACTTTGTTTCTTAAACAGCTAAAGAAACTCATGTAGATGGAACACAGATTTTTCTTAGTCTGGCACGTATGTACATACAATTTATATAGTAACTAGAGAAGATATTGTATTCCACCCATTAATTCGATGTTAAGATTTAACTGGACATATGTTTTGAGATTCCCTCAGTCCGAAAAAAAGAGTTTTTGGAAGAGTGTGTATGAGTGCGTTTATGTGGATAACATAACTCAAAAACAGTTAAAAACCAAACTAATATTTATGTTTAATACCTTTCATGCACATTTAAAAAAAAAAACAAAAAAAAAAAAACTCCACTACATACTAAACTCTAAATAATTTTTTTTTTAATTTTGTGTTCATCAAAAATGGCTATAACGATTTTATTAAAATACCGTGTATTAAAGATATTTATATCACATATAAAATGTATCTTTTGAACTGTCTGGAAATAGCTTTTAAAAACACCTCTTTGTTCTGCATGAGCTTTGCATTATTTTACATAATGGTTAATCTGTAATAGTTAGAAAACAACTTAATACACTCTCACACACACCTACACACACACATATACAAAACATAGACCTTGTTAAACCATACGTTTTTATTGCAGAGCTAACTGATTTTTAGGTATTTATTTTTATTGGTTTTAGTTTTAAACTACCTAACGGGTCCTTCCATAGCGAACCAAAACTCAATTGTTTAACATAGCCGCCAGTTTTTAAAGGATTTGACTATGGCTTTAGCATAATGTATTCCGTTATTTTCCTTCCGCTTACAAGAAAGCAAGTAATAAATTCAATTTGACTAATGTTTACCTCGATTAGCATGATAAAAGAATAAGTTTTTGTAAGAATAGTTCGTATCTGGAACAGATAGAGAAAGTTATGTGCATAGAACACGTCAGATGTTTCTATTCCAACAGTGTCAAAAGGAATATTTCCGGTGTAGCCTTGGTATGGAATATGTGGGTGGAATGCAACACCTAGAGGTAAGCAGTAGAGAAAATAATAAAATAGCTTTGACTGTGCTGTCTCAGTTAATTGAAATCGATGGAACGCGAGGCAGTGTTATTGTGATATACATGCGCTCCTGTCGCTTGCTCCGAGCATTTCGTACGCAGTAATACAGAAATAATTGAATTACTTCGTTCAGATCATGTTCGCTGTAGAAGTCAAAACATTCCTTGTGTTAATGCCATCCATTTAATATTGGCGCATTCACAGCGCATGGAACAACCGCAGCCCCAATATGCATCATTAAACTTACATACAGGTACTCAATGTAAATCGCTAATGGGACTAACCCTTTGGAACAATTTCGATTAAGCAGCGATAGTAATATTGAATTATAAATGACAACGGACCGAATAACCATTGCAGTGCTGTGGTGTTCGCAAATGCTTTTTGGTTGTTGCTTTCATCCATTATGTGAGAAGCGAGAGGGAGATACCCCGTCACACTAATTGGGTTAATTAGTATAATCTTAATAACCAGCTTTTCCTACATAAGCTGGAGCTTTAAAACGAAAAAGCGTAAAAATCGGCATTTCCCAGCTAAATATGTCAAGTTTTATAAATCACTTAATACGAAAAAAGGTTGAATTACCCGACTGCGAGGGTTAAAATGAGCGTTTTAGAAGGTGTCTTACGTCCCTTCAATTAATTTGATTTTCATATCTGCACATTTATTTTCAGAAGGATCGTATCATCTTTATTGTTTTACTTTTATTTTAACTCTGTGTCTTCTGTACTTTTCTTTCTTTTACATGCCAAATTTTGGCTCTGTACAACGTATAGAAATTAGAAGAATTTATATACCAAGATTTTATCAGAAATGTACGTTTCCAGGATCCTTGAACAAAACAAAAAAAACAAAAAACAAAAAAAACAAAAAAAAAAAAAAAAAAAAAAGGTGTATTACAAAAACATTCTCGCGGGCGTGTGTGCTTGTGTGGCTGATTATCTGTTTTTCTGAGTGTTGTGTGTGGCAAGTGTAACATTATAATTAAAAAACAAAGAGTCGGAAAATTACCTAAGTATCCTTCAAAGTTACGACACTAGGATTTTCAAAAAAATATCCCACTCCGTAACTACGATTCATTTGGAATATTTTTCTTTCTTTCTTTGTTTACCCTCAACCATAGGACATACAACCAAGCGCCTAGGGTCAATCGATATAAAATAAATGAAGTAGGTTAAAAAACTTTATATGGAGCAATTTCTGGGATGCATGGCGGGGGAAACCGGAAAATCCGTAGAAAACCCATCTAAACGCCGTTTCGTCCACCAAAATCTCAGATGAGGTCCACTGGGATCGAACTCGGACATTCTATGTAAGAGATGTATATTGGAATATTTTCCCAAAGTTATTTTTTATTAAAAATGGCTGTAACATTTTGGATTAAAATATCATATATTAAATATATTTTCAAAGCAAATAAAATATACGTGTATCTTAATATTCTGGCGACAGTTTGGAAGTTCTCTTTATTTGAAAAGAATATTATATACATATATAAGTCTTGTGCGATTTATAAATAGTTAAAGAACGTATAATTAAAAATCTTTTTCCAAATAACCTTTTTTGTGAATGACTCATTTCCAAGATACCTCTTATTTATGGTTCGATTTGATCAATGCTGTTACGTCGTTTTTAAAGTCTTGTCGATTTTTTATTGTTTCTTGCTATTGAATGAAAAGAAGCAACTGTAGGTAAAGGATATAGAGTCCAGTTGTGAAACTTTAACTATCAATGTTCTGCTTGCATCTATAACGAAATGTGTAATGTGGCTATTTCTGCACAAGTTGATTTCAGCCAGCATTAAATAGATAAATAATAATATTTCGTAAGACTAACTCGCATAGTCTCTAACAAAGGAGAGACGGTAGAGAAAGTAATGTGAATGTAACTTCATATTTTTAGCCCATTATTTGTAATAACTACAGTATTATTTCCTGTATTTACTCTTGACGGTACACTAAATGCCAAAAAATATGATGTGTACCATTTACATGACTTTCTCTACATCTCTGCAACAAATTATTCTCAAAAAGCTTTAACTTCTACTTACTTCATGCTAATCAGAAAAAAATATCAGATATAGTCTTATTACTTGCTTCCTTGTAAGAGGAAGCGAAATAAAGGAGTACCATAGGTTAAAGTGTTAGTCAAAAGCTGGTTGTTATGTGACTGAAGTTCCTTTGTTTGTATGGGCAGCAGTTGACAAATTCCTGTATGAGAAAAGTGTGTTTTTTAAAGCTGAAACCAAAAACAAGGAAAATCTCAAAAACGATCAACTCCTGGGAAAAAATTATATAACACAAATTGTGTGTTTTAATGTGCTCTACATTTTCTGTATAATAAGTTTTTCTCCGTCTCTTACGGTTTAGCAGTTATGCAAAATTCCGCAAAATTCATCCAGAATAAAGCAGTCTTCAGAGGTTATTCCCAGAAAATTCAGGATATACATTTTATTTATCAGGTAAATATCTGTAATATGTGATATTTTAATCAAAATCGTTAGAGCCATTTTTAAGAATATCAAACATTTCGAAAGTTCCAAGTAAAGGGTAGTTGGGGGTGGGAGGATTTTGTTGAAAATCTTCGTGTCGCATCCTCGGAAGATACCAAACTTAAATACCAAGTTTGGTATGCAACGGCCATTTCGTTTTTGAGCTATGCTGCCCCCAGACACACACACACACACACACACATACACACACACATACACGGACATGTTTCTAAAAATGCTTTTTTGGATTCAGGAGTCTCAAAACATATATTTCCGGTGAAATCTCGGTATCGAATTTTTGTGTACAGTACAATACCTTCTCTATACACTGTACATAGTGCGTATAGAGAAAGTGAAAATATACTATTAGGTTTTCGTATTTTACTATAAATTGAAGTTTAACCCGTTTATTTTATAAATATTTTATTATAAGAAAAATCTATGTGTCCGATTCACATGACTTTCTCTCCTTGTCCTTAACAAATTATTGTTAACCGACTTATTGAGACAATACATGTCGTGTTAGGGGGTTAAAAGTCATTTAAAAGGGGGATATAAATTATAGCCAATATAATATATATATTATATTATATTAATGAAAATGGCTAGGGAAGGAATATTGTATAACACGCCTAAGAATGCAAAGACAAACAGTTGTCATGGGCTGACAAGCGACCCAGGTAGGATAGCACCGTTAAGGGAAGGACATTGAACTGAAGGGGTGAGGTTACACTGCCCGATGGAGGACATAGCAAGGAGGGCAGCAACAATTGTCCTGCTGGTCGAGCGACACTTTTGGCACTCGATTGGGCTACATATAGCCGCGACGGAAATAGTGTTTATTTAATACGATCGAATTGACAAGCCCTAGAAGATGCGTACAGGTAAGACGTGATAGCTGAGTCCGCGGTAGAAATGAAAGGACTACATTCAGCCACGATAGAAACAGTGGATTTATGCTGCACCAACAGACGATCAAAAATAATAAGAAATGCACAAAGGAATGCATAAAGCGTAGTTTAAAAGTAGAAAATTTAGGAACAATGCGTCTGTGTTCGACTGCAGAAAAGGTCGAACAAAATTAATAAATGAGCTTGATGATAATCTGGAACGCGAAGAAAATCATTTGTGTCTTTACCACACCTGAGAAATATTCCATGCCATCAAAATCCTGAGCTGGGGCACCCACATCTCTATACCATCTGTACGCGGGATACGAACCCAGTACCCCCTATAGCATTATCCCATCTATCTACTTCATGCTAATTGAGATAAATTTAGCAGAAATGGTCTTGTTACTTGCTTCCTTGTGAATATAAATAAGAGAATGCACTATATTGTATAAAGCAAGTGAAATATTCAAAAAGTTAGTTGCTATATAATATTAATCCATCTCTTCACTTGACCAGGTGTTGACAAATTCCGGTATGACAAAAGTTTAATTATTATAAAACCGAAAATAACAACAAGGAATACATTGGAAATGGTTAAATTCACGAAATAGTCTATATGCTCTAAGTTGTGTCTTTTAAAGTGAACTAAATTTTTTGTGTAGTAAGTTTTTGTCTATCACTTACGGCTAACCAGTTATGCAAAACTCATCCAGATTGAAGATGTCTTAGAAATAGAAGTTCAATCACATAGCAACCAGTTTTTAAAAGATCTGACTATCCTTTAAACCTAGCGTACTCCTTTACTTCCCTTCTACTTACAAAGAAGCAAGTAATAAGACAAATGCTGCTAATATTTATCTTTATTAGCATGATGTAGAGAGAAGAATAAGTAATAATATTTGTTACAAAGATGTAGAGAATGCCATGTGCCAGTGTATTTGCTAGCTCATTACCATGAGCTTTGATACATCCGAAATTAGACTTTTTAAATGATTATTGTCTTAATTAATCCATATTTTTATTAAAATGTATGTGTAATTATTTTTATCTCATCAATTATGTTACTAATATTAAAGAGGTTCAGTACTAGAATTTAAAGGTTGTTTTATTTTCCTAAAGTTTAATTTATATATTAGGTGTATATATTTGAGAAAACGGTCATTTATATCACATTTCAATTAACAGAAAAAGTTTTTCAAAGAAAACACGGAGAAAAAAACTCTCATATAATTGAAAATAAAGAAGCCATATCACTTCAGCACACAGAAACTGTCATACTTAACATAGTATCCATTTGTAGAGCAAAGCTTCCCCTAAAACAAGGATACCACAGGAGACTAAGCAGGGTTTAACCCATTCGCTTAAGTAACTACATGATTTTGTAAATAAGTGTAAATGTAACCTAAGTAAAATTAATCCTATAATGTTATATTGGATTTAAGTTACTTATCATCCAAGAAGTACATGTTCTATTAGTACTTGGCGCCGTAAAGTCCAACCAGCCGCACGACACTAAGTTAGAGGGAGCAAAGAGGGGAATGCCACCAAGTGACACAAAACTGCAATCCTGACCTAAACGATGGGCCAAAGTACATTACACCATTCCAAAGCATGTAGCAAGTATGGCATTTTTCTTTGAAGTGGTGTAGAAATTAAATTTTAAATAGCAATACACTTTAAAGAAATTATGTGTTCCATGTAAATGACTTTCTTTAGCTTTTACATGAACAACTTAACTTACAAAAGATTATTCTTTTATCTACGACATGCTAATCAAGGTAAACATTACCCCAAATTGTATCATTACTTGCTTCATTTTAAGTAGAAGGAACATAAGGAAATAAATTAGTTTAAATCAATAGATAATAATGTTTACTTTCTCTACACGTACTATGCACATAGTGTATAGAAAAGGTATTGCATTCCACCCAAAAGTTTGATACCGAGATTTCACCGGAAGTACTTGTTTTGGGTCCCCCTGAATCCAAAAAAAGCATTTTCAGAAAAAGGTCCTTGTGTGTGTGTGTGTGTGTGTGTCTGTGGACAGCATAGCTCAAAAACGAAAAGACCGTTAAATACCAAACATGGTATTTAAGATTGGTATCTTCCAAGGATGCAACAAAAAGATTTCAAGAAATTCGCCCCACCCTCAACTACTCTTTACATAGAATTTTTTTCGAAAATTTAAATATTCTTAAAAATGGCTCGAACGATTTTGATTAAAATATCGCATACTAAAGATGTTTACCTGACAATATATTACATATCTTGAATTTTCTGGAAATAGCCTCTGAAGACCTTTATTCTGGATCAATTTTACACAATTTTGCATAACTGCTGAACATAAGAGATGGACAAAAGCTTACCACACAAAAAATGTACAGCACTTTAAAACACACAATTTATGTTATATACATTTTTTTCGTGGAATTGATCGTGTTTTAGATAGTCCTTGATTTTGGTTTCAGCTTGCAAAAATTGTCTCATACAGGAATTTGTCAACTCGTGTCCATACAATCAGAGGAACTTCAGTAACATAGCAACCAGCTTTTGACTATCACTTGAACCTATGGTGCTTATACTTACAAGGAAGCAAGTAGTAATAAAACTATTTCTGCTAAATTTTTCTCGATTAGCATGAAGTAAATAGATACATAAGCTTTTTAACAACAATTTGTTGCAGAGATGTAGAGAAAGTCTTGTGAATGAAACACATGGTATTTTTAAAGCTGGTCCTTTGGGAAACAATTGAAGTGCGGTTCCTTTTGCACAGCCTGCAAAAGGAACCTCAAAAGAGAGATGAAACAAAACGTCACTTCCCGTTAAAGAAATGTTTCAGTAGTTTAAAACTGAAATCAATAACAAGGAATATCTCAGAAGCGCTCAGCTGTGCATAAAAAAACCTGTGTGATATAGACTGTGTGTTTGAACATGATCCAACGTTTTTCTGCGTAGTAAGTTTCTGTCTAACTCTTACGGTTTAACCGTTATGCAAAATTGTGCATAATAGAATAAAGAGGTCTTCAAAGGCTATTCCCAGAAAATTCAAAATATATTTTTATTTATGATGTAAATATCTTTAATATACCTAAGGTATTTTAATCAAAATCGTGAGATTTTTGAGAAAAGCAAAAATTTCAAACACTTTTCTATGTAAATGTAGTCTGAGGGGGGAGTTTTTTTTGTTTTTTTTTTTTGTTTTTTTTTTTTAAATCTTCGTGTCGCATCCTTGGAATATGCTTCAGATAAATACCAAGTTTGTATTTAACGGTCTTTTTCTTTCCAGCTATGCTGTGCACAGGTTCACAGACACACAGGGGCCTTTTTCTAAAAAAAAAATGCCTTTGTTTTTGGACTCGGGAGACCTAAAATCATATTTTCCTATGAAATTTGGACATCAAATTTTTGGGTGAAATATACACATTAGGGGCTATAGAAAGTAAAATAGATATATTTAATATAAATATTGTATCTAAAGTAATAATTATTATAATTATTTTATTATTTTATCAAATGAAAGAGAAAACTCTAATTAAAAACACATATAAAGTGTATTTTCCGCGTTTTTAACTTTTATCTCCCCTTAAATAATATTGAATCTAGGTTAAATTTCTGGTAACAAGCGAAAGAATTTGAATGCCTGAAAAGTTGTAAGCATTATAAAATACTTAAATTAAAGTTGATAGTATAAAAAACACACACACACGCCATACTCTATGAGATAAAACATTCAGATGGATTAGTGAAACATTTGCAGTATTCTTTTTGTGTGTTGAATATCAAAAACACTGTAAATACACTATGGCGATTTACACCCACTTGACTAATTTGCCCGTGCGGATAACGAAGAGTTGGCAAGAGAAGCACTGATAGAAAACCCTTCTCAGAGCTGAAACCATGGCAACAAATTGAATGCATACATGTTGCTTCTATGCAACTACATGCTGAGGTTCCAGATGGCTGCGCAAAGAGAACATGAGGATACAGAGAGCGGGGGGGGGGGATACTCTTGACAAGATGAGAGTTCTGCAGGAGTGAGAGAGAAACAGGAATGTTGAGAGTAAAGTTACGCGAAACTAGCCCCGTAGATATTGCTTCTTGTCGGGGCTCGAACTGACAGGCGAGTAACACACAACTCCACAAGTTCTGGGAGCTACTTGTAATGCCAGGGATCGAAAACTGCAAGTTAGGCTGTCCAGTTTCCATGACTACCGTACACGGAGCAACTTTCATTAAAACATTTTATGCAAAGCTACCATTATAAACAGGTTGTTACCGTACTCAATATCGTGTATAATTGGTTCATTATAGCATGCGTACTAATAATAGCAATGACGTAATACCGGTGTTCCAAGTTTTCCTGCCAGAGCAAATAAAACTGCTTTGTGTTACTCTTTTCTCTGAGCAACGGAGATGTAAAATCTTTTGTACATTCTTAATATGCAATAATTAAGATCATAAAGGACCACACCCTCAAAATGCCATGTTCCTCACAGTTCTATTATATGTAATTAATTCTGAAATTTTGATACAAATACAGCAGGTAGTTTTTGATAAAAAACTGTTTTTTTTAATAAATCTGCCTAAAAGTCTCATTGCGCTTCAGTTTTCAAGACCTTGTAGCAAAAACTCTTATTTACATTCCAGGAATATCTATCAGTTCACAGATTTATCAGATGAGTTTAAAATTAATCATTAGTGCAGGAAAATACATGTTTTTCTCTTTAGTTTTTTCTTCTTATTTTTTTGACCCAACGTCTTTAACTTGGTTGGTCATATTGGACGATGAATCAAATTAGCGAAAAATACTCAAATGATCTCCGAGTCCATGTGGCTTAAAGTTACTCGTCATTCGTCTTCTCAGGATAAGGGAAAACCCCCGAAAAAGCCATATCCGCGAAACTCGCCCTAAGCGAGATGCGAACGCACGATCTGTTGAATGTGAGGCAGACATTCTACCACCACACTACCCAGACGAGCTGATTTGTTAAATTATGCGTTCATATTTTTTCAATGTTTAATGATTTACTTATTTTGTGGTACAAATATATTTAATTACTTAGGAAATTATTTCTATAATTTGTTTTTATTATGATCTTAAGTTTTTCAATAATCAAACTGATTGGTTGAAATGTGTATCTCAAGGAGCATTTTTAACATACGTTGGAAAATGCATTTGAGGAACACGCCATTTAATACTTGAAGTGACACTTGTTTTTGTTAAAATTTAAATTTAAAACGTCACGCAAGAAGTGTTTAAATTGCAAGTGCCTGAAAATGTCTTCGGCATATTTATCTACAAAGAGAACGGTATATTAATGTGTTAAAATTCAAAAATCAATAGTTTCAAGATTTTGATCCATTTTCACAGGTTGGTTCCCTTAATTAAGAATTATTTTGCTTCTGTGCTAATTGTAGGTTGTTCATTTCTATCCTAGAAAGAGAATGCATCAAGTAGATATTTTGATTATCGCTTCCACACGCCGCGTAATAAATTAAATCCAGGGAGAGAAACTAACCTTATATTCAAACAAAAACCATCTCGCTATGGATTAGTTCCTAAAATTGCTTAAAAGTTTGTATCCAGTTCGAATTAGCCTCTTGAGTGCATGAAATTTGAAATACGACTCCTCCCATCATGCAAATTATTCACATATTCCATAAATTACTATTGTAACGAATAATGTAAGCAAGTTTATTCATTAATTCAGAGTTATTGAATGGAAAATGCATTCAATATTGAGGAATAATGCTAGGACATTTAAATTCAAACGCTGATCCTTAAAGATTACAATTTATCAACATTATGCTATACCTAAGATTTTATTTGTATAATCACGAGTTCTTTTGATAAAACAATAAACATTCGCCGAAAACCAAGGAACATTTCTGGCATCTTACTACCTAATAAATCTATTCCGAGAATAAAGGTTAAAATGTATACCAGTTGATATTGACAATTGTCCTAAAAGCCTGCTGAAAACCATGAGTTTATTGTAAAACATTTAGGTGTACATTCACTGTGTTAATTTTTATATACTTTCTACAAACTCTATGCTTTTATCACAAACAGTAGTACAGCAGGCGCACAACTTCTGGAATCCTCTCCCGGGCTTCTACCCAGCTGCCCAGCCTAGTTTGCGCTTTTATATCTTTGCGACTGCTTACTCACAGTCACGAGCAAAACATTGTACAGTCTGCATCGAAAGTGTTCCATATCTGTTTATGTTTTCAAAAAGGGAAGTAAATAGGCTTACTTTTTATTGTGAGATATAAATAACCATGGATCCTATGTTTTAAAAATGAATTGGCAAGTTATTACTTATTCAGATTAGAGAAATAATTGCAAATGACCTCGACTTCATGAAATAAGAGGTAGAGATGAAGGAAGAAAATATATGTTCATTCGAGTTTTCCAAAAGCCTGACTCTCGGATATTAATTTTTTATTCTCGCAACATCCCATGAGATATTTGCTATTCACGGTATACCACATTCAAGAGGTCACGACGTCAAATCTCACTTAAGGTGAGTTACTTGGATAAGTTTTTATTCGGGGTTTCCCTTATAGTGAGAAGACGAATGTCGAGAAACTTTATGCTCCATAGACTCCGAGATCATTTTACCAATTTCGGTCATCGTCCAATATGACCAACCAGGTTTAAGTACATAAAATAAATACATAAAAAAAAAAGAAAAACATGCCAGGAACTGAAAGTCTGTGCAACGTTGTGGTGAACTGTGTGACAAAGAGCATGTGATGTTTTGTAAAAGGACAAAGAATGACAAAGTTTTATAATTGAGGAAATTGATTCATAAACTTATTCATAATATGCGCTCTCCTTTGTTTTACATTCTCGTGCAACGAGTGAGCACGAAGCACTGTTGGATGTGGAAGAATTGGAGGCAGACGACTGCATTGTTTTTATGTTAGGCCATTTGTGCAGTGGTATGTTGCTGTGGTACTTTTAATTTCACACACACTCCTTCAGCATGCACGCAGTCGACTGGTAAACTACTTATCTGGTAGCTACAGATATACAATTCGCTTCCTAGTTTTCATTACGGTTTTCATATGTCCACATCTAGTGCGTCAATTATAACACTGTTTAAGGAGTTTGGCCTCTCCAACCACAAAGTATGATTTGGTCCATCAAGTTCTTCAATAGACTTCCTCATAGGCTCTTGTTTGTGTGTTTGCGTATATTCACTTTTCTTGGATTGTCAGTAGTCTTCTACTCTTACGTATATGTATTTTGGTATTGTTTTTTATTTAACTCTTTCCTATATCTTATTTTTGCTTCCATTCATTGATAGTCTGTCACTGTTCGCAATAATCTAGACATGTTTAATATTTTCATAAATTCTTCATTGCACATTTTTTTTATAAAAATAACATTAGTGCAGAATGTTGAAACTGTTGTTAGATCAGTATTGACTGTACTTAAATATTTATATAGTTATTTATATATGAGGTACGTCCAGAAAGTAAGTTCCGTTTGGTAATAAAATTAAATTGTGTACAGATACAGAATACTTATTTATTGCATAAAATGCTACAACTCTTAAACTACTTTTCCACATAACTGCCGAAATTTTGCAGGCATTTGTCATAGCGTGACACAAGTTTTTGTATACCTTCTTCATAGAAGTTTGCCGCCTGTGTCTTCAAAAAGTTGGTACCCAACGTGAGTAAAGTTTACGAAATTTCAGTTTTTCGGTAACAATTTCATGAATTAGTGATCGTGAGCTTTGGGGAAATTCCTTAGCGAGAGCACTAATTGTAAATTTGCTGTTTTCCTGGATCGTGTCATCAATCGCGTGAACCAGTTCTTCTGTAACCAAAGATGGACGCCCACTTCGTTCTTCACCGTGCACTTCACTACGTCCTTCATTGAACTGTCGGGCCCATCTTCTCATCATTGAATCACTCATCGCGTTTTGTTCCGTAAACTTCGCAAATTTGCCGATAAATTTCAATTGGTTTCACTTTCCTAGCATTCAGAAAACGAATCACAGATCTGATTTCACAAGCAGCGGGAATTCTCAATCAACACCGACATTGTAAACAAGCACAACAAAGCGTATGTGGCTGATAGCGATCTCAAAATGGCGCAAGTTTCTTCTCCTTGATACAGAGCGTCTACCGCGCATGTGCGGAACTGCGATCGCAGCGCTGCAGCGGAGATAAATTAAAACGAAGCTTACTTTCTGGACGTACCTCGTATAAATATATAGCAAGTATGTGCAATTCAATACTTGCTCTACTTACTATACGTAGTAAGCTGGCATTCCTGATTTCATATATATATTAAGGCTTCCTGAATTATTTTAATAAAGGAATTTTTAAAAGAATATATAAAAGAATGTGTGTGAACAGCACAACTCCAAAATTATAAGTCATTTAAATACTAAACTGGTTATTTAAGTTCATCTTCCAAGGATACGACACAAAGATGTTCAAGAAAATCCCCTTCCACCAGACTAACCTTTACATTGAAAATGTTTCGAAAATTTTGATTTATCAGAAACGTTCTGACGTCGTTATTCGTTTTTCTTGCTCCTGGGTAAATAAGGAGAACTGCATTTAAAAGCATTACATAGTGACTAGCTCTATGGCTGAAGCTTAGTGTATGCCCTTAGCCCATTATATTTACAAGGAAATATGTAAGAAAAACAGTTATGCAGATGTTTATCTGGATTAACGTAAAGTAAATGGAAGTATAAGGTTTTTAAAGAATAGTTTGTTGATCGAAAAATAGAGAAAGTCCTGGGAATGAGATACATAAGACTTTATTGTTTGTCTCTTATGATATGCCAAATTATAAGTAATTCATTCGCAATTGGAGGTTATTTTCAGAATATTCAAGAAATGCATTTTATTACTCATGCAAATATCATAGTCATAGGTAATTTGATAAACATCTTGTGTAAGGCCACCAAAATGATAAAATATACTATTAATTGGACGCATTTTTCATATTTTTAGATAACACATAGAAATACAAACACAACAGAATTTAACAATATCGTTAAATATCAATACAAAGATACAGTAGCACAGAGAAAATAACATGCCACATGTAGATTTAAAAAAAAAAAAAAATCAGAATTTTTTTATAGTGTTTAGCGCCCACTTTTACTATTGTGGCATCGCAGGCACAGAATGAAGGTGGAGCACCGGTGGAATGTGATGGCGGAGGAAATCGGAGAACTCGGAGAAAACCCGCCCCGGCGCCGCTTCATCCACTACAATCAAAAATGAAAACATTGCTAGCCAAGTTCAGCTTTGCTGTAAAATTGTCTTAAAATTAAACAGACTTCTTTTAGTGCAGCTGGATTTCTGTCAGACCTTTGACTTCCAAAACAGAGCAAGAAGCTTTGCGATTATCTCTGTAGCTCCGACCATTAGTCACTGTGGTTTGATATTATCCAAACCATTTTTCTCTGAAACGTTTGAAAAAAAATCTATGATAACCGGGAATTATCCATGTAAAATACAATTTGTAGTGTGACAGTTCCAATGAAAGTCCTTGTGTTTATCCAAGTTTTCGTTTGTGGTTATACTTTTTCGGATAGTGACAGATACGTTCCGTTTTCTAAACATTACTTTTGATTCAGGGAATCTGAAACATTATTTGTGATGTAAATATGTTTAGTGTACGGCATTCTAATTAAAATAACTATAGCCATTCCAAATTTTCTAATTTTTTTTTAAATCAAGGGTATTCTTGGAACATATTAAACTTAAATACCAAGTTTAGTGTTTTACCGATTTTTTGTTTTTGGGTTGTTGGGTTCACAGACACGTGGACGCATATACATACACACAGAAAAGTTCTAAAAATGTTCTTTTTTTTAGTATACACCGTACCTAGAACGTGTGTTTCCCCTAAAATCTTGGTATCGAATTTTTGAGCGGTGTGAACTACCCTCTCTACCAATGTATTATGTACTAAGTAAAGAAAGTAAAAATAACAAAGGCCTATACTTCCAAAAATAATCAATTGGACTTTTTTGTGTGCACTATATTTATACTTTGATAATGTACGTAAATATGTAGCAGCTCAATTTTGTTAACTTATAAGGCGGTCTTGGAGGTTAACTAGTGTAAATAATAATAATAATAATAATAATAATAATAAACTCATAAGTTACGCTCACACGACTTTTCTTATTCTTGTGAAAACTATTGTTACAAGTTTATTCGTGCTAATCGATATGCAAATTTTCAGAATTAATTTCAGTAAGTACATGTTTCCTTATAGGTATAAGGAATAGGAAGAAACGAAAAACAACCTTTCTAGAGCGGCTTTGAAATTTCGTTTTCTTTGCATGGCTAAGAGAAAAAGAAAAATAATTATTTCTGATTTCAATGAAGAATCACATTTTGAAAATTAAAACTAATCCCGGAAGGTTAACTGCATAACATTTGTATAACATAAATTTTGTATTAGGGATGTTTGTGTCTCTTGGTGATTATTAGTCGAAGTTCATTCGGAATGAAGCAGACTTGCAGGGCTACTCCTAGAAAATTTAAGATATATTTTCATATATTTAAGATATATTTCGGATTCCTTCATAAAGTAGAGAATGTACAGGTTTTGAGAAAGTTATACTGCAATCCTACATTATACTTTATAAGCTCTCATAACTGGTGACATAAATATTGTGAAAATTGTTTACTCTGCGTTACTGTAAACTAAATCGCCTGATCTTTAATTTGAAATAAAAGGTGATTTTGCTCACTCTTTAAAATTTAATTTTTGGAACCACACAACCTTAACAGGAGTGGACGATTTGATGTATAGTAACGCGCATTTTAAGTTTGTTTACTATCCTCAATTTTGTAAATATTGAGTAAAGTTTTAAGGACTCCGCTGGTGAGCCTTATTACTTTCTCTACTCGTACTATGTACATAAGTGTATAGAGAAGGTATTGTATTGCACCCAAAAATTCCATACCAAGATTTCACCGGAAATACATGTTTTGGGTCCCCCTGAATCCAAAAAAAGAATTTTTGGAAAACGGTCCATGTGTGTGTCTGTGTGTCTGTGGACAGCATAGCTCAAAAACGAAAAGACCGTTAAATACCAAACTTGATATTTACGTTTGGTATCTATCAAGGATGCGCGGGAAGATTTTCAAGAAAATCCCCCCGCCCCCAACTACCCCTTTACATGGAAATTTTTTCGAAAATTTTGATTTTCTCAAAAATGCCTCTAACGATTTTGCCTAAAATATCGTATATTAAATATATTTATCCGAAAAATAATATGTATATCTTTAATTTTCTGGGAATAGCCTCTGAAGACTATTTTAGTCTGGATGAATTTTTTGAAATTTTGCATAACTGCTAAACCGTAGGAAATGCACAAAAACTTACCACATAAGAACTGTAAAGCACATTAAAACACACAATTTATGTTACATACATTTTTTTCGAGGAGATAGTCGTTTTTGAGATATTCCTTGTTTTTGGTTTTAGCTTAGAAAAACTTGTAGGTACTTTTCTCATACAGGAATTTGTCAACTCATGTCCATACAAACAAAGGAAATACGGTCACCTAGTAACCAGCTTTTGATTTCATTTTAATATATGATACTCCCTTTTCGCTTCTACTTACAAGGAAGCACGTAATAAGACTATTTATGCTAATTTTTTCTGGATTAGTATGAAGGAGATAGAAGAATAAGCTTATTGACAATAATTTGTTACACAGGAGTAGAGAAAGCCATGTGAATGGAACACATTAGGTTTTTGTAATGCTTGAAAATACTATTGGGCTTTAATTCAAGAAAGCCGGCCATGTTTTCCTCTCTACGGGGGAGTTTTTGTATGCCCAGAGGATTGGCATCACTGCAACTACATGGGCGGTTACGCAAACATATAACAAAGGATTCTGAAAGCATCATTAATGGCTGTTTTAACACGCATTACCCTTTTATTTTCTTCTTTGTAAACGACGTGATAATGGCGATAGCAGTATTTCATCTAGGCACATTGCGGCAGATCTAATGGCGTTTCTGAGTACCAACCTTAACACCGTACTTATTTCAAACAAATTACTGCTCTGCCCATTAATGCAAGTTTCATTTGTGACGATGCCGCGAAAAAATAATGTAATAATGTACAGAGCACAGTAATTCTAGTAAAATTGTGGTAAACCTGATATTATAAAAGCCCACTTTCTGTATAAATTCCACCAGCAGTGGGAAGTTTATGATAGAAAAGGTGTTTAATAATTTTTTTTCCGACCGCGATGACGCAGGCCGTTTGTCTGTCTGTGACCCGTATTCGTGAGGTCAAAGGTTCAATCAGTATGGCTGGCCTACTTTACTCATGTGTTTTTCGGGACGGGGGTAGAGTTTCTCATAGATAGTTTAATTATATCCCCCCGAATTATTCAGTCCACCATTTCCTACTTACCTATCATATTTCTTTCTGGGTGGAGGGACCGGACGACGGTGTTCTGCAGGTTCCGGCTGGACGGTGGCTTACCCTTAGACAAATGTTATCCTAGCATCGTTTTGGTAGTGACCTGATTCATGTTTGGGGCTCCCATTGGATCCAACGGGTGGCAAATTGACCCTGACATTGTCTTAGGACAGCGATGCAGGCGTTCCAAGTAGTCGTTAGGGACCCTCCATGCTTGCGCCTGTGGTCATCAGGATCTGTCCGCCTTTTGGTCTCTCCCTCCTCTGTACCTCCCAAGGGTAACGTAACAGGTAAAGGGCCTTAGGGAAGGGAAGTAAAAGCGTTGGTCCCGTGTCGTAGATTTACGGTACGTAAAAGAACCTCAAGCCTGATAGAGGCCTCTGAGCATAATTAAGCGATCTTTCACGCCCAGTATAAAATGGGACGCTGAGAACCACAGCAGTTAAAGAACGTCCATAAATAACACGCCATTTCAGTTAATTTCAGTGTTGTTTGTATAAAATTGTTATAAACATGCATATATATATATACGGTAATGATCCGCAAATCACCTTTTAGCCGCAACGTGCTGAACGCCGTCGCCTAGTTCTTCAACCCCGAAACAGATAATTAGCAGACAGCGGGAACAGGAAATGGAGACCGAAAAATTCGGAGGATGAAAATGAACCTAACTAGCATTCACCTGGTGATCCGAGGACGCTTTTAAAAAAAGCTCGTGGGTCAAGTATGGGAATTGAACCCACGTCCTTCCGATTGCGGATCACAGACGAAATTGCCTGAGCCATCCCGCTCAGTTATAAAACTGGTAACTCACAATGGAAATCAAAACATTACTTCACAAAAATATAGATCTGTCTAGAGCATGAAATTTAATTTTTTGTGATATCGGTTAATTTCCCAGATATGTGTCAGTATTAGTTGGAATTTTTATAAAAATGTCGTTCGCATATTTCTCGCGATGTCATTGATAGAATATGGAGTGTTCAGCATATAGCAACCCGGTTTTTAAACACCTGTTAACAATCCACTTTACTCTAGGCACCTTTAACTTATACGAAATATATAGTTTAGTTTCAATTATCAGGATGTAGTAGAAGCCTAAAATGTAGTAGTGTGTCATTTTAGAATCTAGTACCATCTACCACAAAATCACCATGTACGTTTTTTAAGAGCATGCTACGTACATCAAACCAAACCATGGGCCGAATTATTCATGTGGTTTTCAATTTAATTACAATTTGCATTTTACCGTATATAATACTCGTACATTCTGTCTTCCTTGCACGTTAAAGATACTTTGCTTCAGGCTTGGATTATCAGAACAAAACTCACCTCCTTTATCTGAAAGAGATTTTGTAAGAAATTTTGGGTATAATCAAATATCTGTTTCGGAGTAAAGTAAACTTACATAAGATAAATGGATATAAAGTAGGTGCATTGCTTGGCGTATCTTATACAGATTCCTTTCAAGTTAGAATTAATACATCATGCAAGCAAATGTATTTTCGGTTCATCTATATCTCATTTTCAACATATTCTTTATTGCACTTTCTTTGATGCTTATGAACTTTTCACTTTTACAGCTAGAATTCGGCTTTCTTGACTTTCATGCTGTGTTTTACATTATCGGAAAATCGAATGCCAAATTCTAATATTAATGCAGACAAGTTTTTGGAATGTGCTACTTACTAAACTATTGGTTCCTTAAGAAACAGACTGTTACGAGAGCCAACCTTCCGGCTGGGGGATGCCTGATGCTGACTATATTTTATATCGGTCGAATGACCGCCTTACGCTGCTGTGCATACGTGGGCTTGAGGACAGACCGTAGAGGCTCAGGATGAAGACAGCTGCAGACATTTCTGACGAATAATCTCTAGTATTTTCAATACAACAATCGGTTCCAGCAAAGCTTTTTGAGCAGTATATGAAGCTATCATGTACTGTTACCTACATACATATCTCGCTGGCGAAGAAGTATTTCACCCTGAAGAGACTGTCATTACACTGAATATTTATTTCAAGGTTTTCATGATGTCTTGTTCTGATTCAAATTTTTGAAGCGGATCTCTAAGTGGAGAACGTAACACAGTACATATTTTGTGTATAAGATGACCAGCAAACAGATGTAGTCCGAAGAGTAAGGACATTTATCACTAATTGTCATGCTCAAAATAAAATACAATAACAAAGCAAACATGTTAATCTTTCTTGCGTAATCCTGTCAACGTCCATTCATTCCACAAGATAATTACATTCGTAATAGGTAGCTGCATCACTATGTTGACAAATTCATGTGCCTTAGATTAGCAATGATAACAACACCGACTGAGCGAGATGGCTCAGCCGGTAACGTTTGTGGCCCTCATTTGGGGAGTCCTAGTTTCAATTCGCGTGGGACAACCAATCTGTAAGGGTTTTTTATGGTTTCTCTCAGTTGCCAAGGTTAATACCGGATTGGATATTTAATATCCCAAAATTCCACCTTCGGTCTAAAATAATATTAAAAGTGAAAATCCGTGGTAATGGCGATTGCAATACACCTATTCATATATAGTTACAGCAGCTAGACTGAATACCATCCTATTGCAATCTACTTGTCGCGAAGCAAAGTAATATCGTTGTGGGTATGTAGCCCTGAAGGGCTGGCTGAACTCTCGTATGTGACAACGGTTGGTATAGATAGCTAGATTAAGTTCTATTCCACAAAACTTTGGTCGGTATCGCTTCACGGTCACGTGACAGTTAACAAATATGGAGCAAACTTCCGTGGAACAGACTTTAGAAGCCATAATATCTGACTGTAGGCGCCATCTCACTACGGCTGTGAAGGTGGGCTAGACTTGGCACCCCATCGTCATCTTCTTGGTGGAAAGCGAAAGTGTTGTTTGTTGTATTGGGATGGTCCGGAAAGGTACTTATCCACTACAAGCCGTCAGCAAGATATATTACGAAACAGATCTACATATAACCTACATAGAAGTTAAAATAACATAAAATAAATAAAAAATGCCGAATGTAACTCTCGCGGACCTTCAATAGCGAGCAAACAAAACAGCAAAATCATAGGACAGAGTCATCCTGTGCAGGTCACCATCTGTTACAGAGGTGGCGCAAACGCTAAATGAGTGCCTTGCTAAGTAAGCAACTTTTACGACACATTAATTATGCGCTTCTACGGAAGGGCAAGGTGGAATAAATTCTAAGGTTCTTAAAAAGAGGATTTTTGCTGAATTATTGAGCATTAGAAAAGAGATATTAACTCTAATTATTATCTTTAAATATATTTATAAAAATTATTTTTTTTATTTTTATAATGAAAATATAATGTTTTATTTAAAGTATGCGCAATCTTTTCTGTATCCGTTATCGTTACTTTCAATTCACGCAATGTGATGGCAAATCAGCGCACAAAGACATCCGACTACTAAGTTTAGAAACGGCCATGAAATTATTCAAAGCCATGATTTGCCTGTCTATCCTATGAAACATATGGAACCTCACAGAAAGCAGTCTAGAAATGCTTGAAGGAGTAAAACTAACGTATCTAAAAAGAGCATTGAAACTGTCAAAGACAAGGAGGTGAAAACTGTGCAGCTCGTAGCAGGAGAAATGGTTTTTAATTGAATACATCAAGCTCGACATGTGTTGGCAGGATTACACCTGGATTCCTAGAACCCATCTTAAGATCATGGAGGATAAACGTGTGGACTGAGTTCTACGGCATCTTAGCAGAAACGGGACATACCGGACAGAACCTAACTAGGGCGAGTCCTAACTAGATTATCTATTCACGGCTTACATTATATAATTTGCACACAAGAATTAGCATGACATTCATGACCCAAGTGCAGTATTTTTTATTGCTGTATGCCCGGTTTTACTAAAGGCGGCACTGCAGGCGATGACACTAATGATATATGGAATGAAGAAGGAGCACCGTTGGAATTCGATGGTGAGGAAACCGGAGAACCCAGAGAAAAACCGCCCTGCGATACTTTGTCCACCACAAATCCCTCATGCGGTCGCCTGGGATCGAATCCGGGCCGCCTTGGTGAGAGGCGAGTCGTTTAACCATTCGGTCACGGCGTAACTACAGTGTGCTTATGTGAATTGTGTAGCAAAGACTGTGAACAATACCTTTTAAAACTGTGAAAGAAAGTAATGAGACTAATAAATGAATATGCAAGCATAGATATATAACTATTGTATATAGCGTAACTGCACATGGAACTGACACAAATTTTAATACCTAAGGGCTAAACCAGAGACGATTGTGACACACCTTTAAATTGTTGCGACTACGCACCAAATTCATTCGCCTATACCTCCCCGTTCGGTATTCCGTCCACGTGTGTGAACGGCTTGCTTTCGTTTGTTCTTAGCTAATATTACACAGTTTCCATTCTGGATTCATAGTCACACTGGCATGAGTTAAAACATGTGTGGTCGGCGGGCGCATTACATCAAACCCCGAATGCCACAGGTGAATGAAGAGGTCACATCTGTGTGTAATGTACACGTGCCAAAACGATTTCTAGAGGCTGTCTATTCCTTCTAGACCAATGACCTTTAGCGAACATACCTGCCATTGATAAACGGTCAGAAAGTATTTTATGTTAGTATAACAGACAGCTCTGCCTTCTTATCATTACGTTTTGAGAATACACAGCTTACAGTTAACTGCGTTAAGGGTTTATGCCAATGTCAGTGTCTTAACGAGAGCTGCTTAGTCGCTAGCGAAAATTACAGCAATTCAGAAGAAGATGAAGAAGAAATGTCTGGGATAAAAGAAAACAAGAAAACTTGGTGTAAATTATAGTGTAAGCAGTAATTGATGTTGAAGAATACATGTGGCTGACATCACTGGAATGTGGTATTTGCTTTGTAGTGACGTACCACTGCAGCACAGAAATATGATAATAACGTACACATTTGACTGCCCTTCCTGTTTCAGTGTACTAATGTTCCAGTAAAAGTGAATAAGTGACTCGCAACTAAACTCTCATTTAAAAAGGTCATTTGTCAAAAACTGGTGCGCGACCTGTAGTTCTGAAAATGTCTTGCCACGTCATCGACAGGTATAAAAGGGGAAAATGTTCCCAGAAAGTTCAGTTTGAACAGCGAATTGGGAGCATAGAGTTTCAGGGGAGAGACAGAAAGAGAGAGAGAGAGTGAGAGAGAGACAGAGAGAAACGCAGCAGATAAGCGAGCGTCTTAGTTGCTGTAGGAGATGAAATTGTGTGTTCATTGAATAAAGTCATTTAGTGAAAATAATAGATTTAAAGTAATAAGGAGATTTTATTATAATATGAACACTCAGTTGGTATTGTGCTGCAACATTCTTTTTAGCTGTTCATTACTGTGTTATTACTTGACCAGAAAATATTGGCTTCCTTGCATTCCAGTAACGTATGCTTCTGAATGACAATATATATATCACAGTTGTCGGATGGTCCCTTCTTATTACCTTGAAAGATGTCTTTAGGGATCTCCAAAACTGTACTCCCGAATACATTCCCTAAAAAAGGGGAGGATGGTGTGGGCTATGACGTCATGATGCAGTCCATTCATCCCTTACCTGAGAGGTGCAGTTGTGTCTGCCGTAGTGAAATGGTTGGTCCAAAACATAATAAGAATCCACGGAAACATATATGCACATTAAAGTTCGAATGGGAGGAACAATTATTTCTGTGCTGCTACTGAGAAAATGTACGGTGCCTTATTCATTGCAAGGGTTTACGGGGGATATATACGCCAATATAAGACGACATTATATTGCGTGTCACAAAGAGCACGTGAATATTACTGGCGAGTAATTTTAACAAAATGATTCAAGTGTAAGTACACCGATTATCATACCCAACCATTATTATTATTATTATTATTATATTTTATCATCATTATTAGTATCATCATAAGTAGTAGTAATAGTATTAGCAGTAGTAGTGCAATATTACTATTTCATTATCATATTTATTGTCATTAACAACATTATCATTTAATGATATATACGAGCTTAATTTAATAAATTCACCGAGTTTTAAGCATACTTTAAAAGCTATTGTAAATGGAAGCTTAAATTTTTTTCAGGAATGTAGAAATGTAATAATGGATAAAAGTGAATACTTCATAATAGTACTATAGGGATGGAACGTGCAATAAAACCACAGGAACGTGACTGAAGAATTTGTCGAAATTGAAAATTAAACTCGCATTTACGATCACCAGATGCAAATCTACGAACGCAGTTAAAAGTAGTCGCATGTGGCAGAGAAGTAGATTTGAATACCCTTGTGTCATAATTCCTCTACCAAATTCACTCTTCACTTTGATTTTTGACAGATATTTACAGTGCAGCACTGCGATTCTGACCCCTACTGCCCACCACCCTTCGTAGTGCGGTACAGTATCTCTGGTGACGTACATTTTGCAAACGTCTGCTTTAGAGAAATCAACCTCCATATAACTTCATTTATAAAAATCTTTTTAGAGAGATAACTTAAGCAGTTCTGTGGTTAGAACATAATATAATCAAAAGAGGTTTTAATACATAGCAACTGCATAGCCGTGGATCTGCTCCAGAAAACGAGGAAAAGCTTTAAACCTAATAAATTTGTAATCCGATAAAACAAGCCTATGACACTATGACGTTATACAGATGCTCTTTGCTTTTCATTCATGCTGTAAAATGTCATTGGAGTGGCAGTCGTATCCCTGTCTCCAATTATTTGCCTAGCCATTGAAAAGCTACAGCGGTAAAATCATGTATGCAGCCTAGTAATTACTGATTACACAAATTGAACATCTAATGTGATTTTGGCTTCATCACATCTTCGTCAAACAAATCCCTCTCTAATCAGGATGAAAGTTAAACAGCGTTGCACCATATAGGTTCCATTATCAATAAATCTAACATTTCTTCATGCCTAGCATCGGGTGAACTGTACTCATTGCTGTGGAATATTAATGTGTTCATTAATTGCAATATAGAAGCGAATTTTACAAGGTTTATAATTTGTGCCGGTAAAAGAATTTTAATACTTATTATTAGAGCTCGGTTTTGAGTTCCGAAGCGCACTCATAGAGCCAGTAATATAGAAACAGAATAGAGGGGATCGGGTTTTATCGTAAACATTCACATGTTATATAATCTGTTCCAAAAGTAACCCATTAAATATATTGAGATTATATGCATCGTTCTAATTCATAACATAAAACAATAAAACACTTATTTCATCATATGATTCATAAATAAAAACGCATTGTACTTTTACAAATAAAAGTATGTTTGGTACAAAACAAAGCCGTTGGTCCCGTGTCGTAGATTTACGGTACGTAAAATAACCTTAAGCCTGATATAAGGCAAATTAAGCCTCTGAGCTAATTTAAGCTGTCTTTCACGCCCAATATAGAATGGGACGCTGAGAACCATAGAGCGTCCATAAATAAAGCTCCATTTCATTTCATTCAATCACTTTCATTCAGAATTCATTGCAGTGAACATCAAGAAACACGAGATCAAAAGAATCCGGACACCCCCACAAACATACGTTTTTCATATTAGGTGCGTTGTGCTGCCACCTACTGCCTTGTACTCATTATTCGCGACCTCAGTAGTCAGTAGACATCGTGAAACAGCAGAATGGGACGCTCCGTGGAACTCACCGACTTCGAACGTAGTCAGGTGGTTGGGTGTCACTTGTGTCAGAAGTCTATACGTGTGATTTCCACATCCCTAGGTCCACTGTTTCTGATGGGATAGTGAAGGGACATGTATAGGCCGACCTCATCTGTTGACGGACAGAGACCGCCGACATTTGGAGAGTCGTAAAGAGAATAGGCGGACATCTATCCAGACCATCACAAACTGCTCCAAGTACTACTATGTCAGGTGTGAGGTGAGAAATCTTGGATTCCATGGTCGAGCGGCTGCTCATAAGCCACACATCACGCAGGAAAATGTCAAACGACGACTCGCTTAGTGTAAGGAGCATCAATGTGGCAATCCAATGGCCCGGTGAACGTCATCTGCCAGCGTGTGTAGTGCCAACAGTGGTGGTGTTATGGTGTGGTCCTGTTTTTCCTGGAGGGGGCTTGCACCCCTTGTTGTCTTACGTGGCACGATCCAATTGTACACCTACACTGATATTTTAAGCACCTTCTTGCTTCCCACTGTTGAAGAGCAATTCGGGGATGACGATTGCATCTTTCAATACGATCGAGCGCGGGCTATGGCGGAGTGGTTACACGACAAGAACATCCTGTAATAGACTGGACTGCACAGAGTCCTGACTTGAATCCTATAGTACGTCGACTTCGTGCCAGACCTCACCGACCTACATCGATACCTCTCCGTGAAGAATGGGCTCCTATTCCCCAAGAAACCTTCCAGCACCTGATTGGAAGTTTGCCTGCGAGAGTGAACGCTGTCATCAAGGCTAAGGGTGGGCCAACACCATATTGACTTCCAGCATTACCAATGGAGGGCGCCACAAACTAGTACCTCATTTTCAGCCAGATGTCCGAAAACTTTTGATCATATAGTGTATATCCTTACTGTAAGGAAAGAAAAGGCTCTCTTCCTGTCACTCAAAACATTTTTGAGTCGTTCACCTACCATATCGTATTTTCCCATTTTTCAATCTACGCTCTCTTTCAGTGTTCACTGGTTTATGTACTAGCAGGAATTGGGAGAGGTCAGATAGTGAGAACACTAGGAAGTGAAATAAGTGTGGAAACGGGCTGTAGAGACCACGCCTACTCCATCATGTCACATTTATACTTTATGCGCACCGAATCTCAATCCGGCAATTTCGTCACCCCGGGCCGAGTTTTACTTATTACACTGTTATTACGAATATACTCATACCAATATTATTAGGAATCATTACCTATATAACAGCACACGATGGGAAAAACGCATCATGCAAGATACCTCGTCAACAATAATTCACATTTTCGTCATATTACGAGCATAGTTAGCTAATGACATTTTGCGTTTAATAAATGTTTCTTTTGCTCAATATTTTCTACAGTACGGCATTATAAGATGGGCCACTTTCTCTATCACTACTCTTAAGCCTTTAAGTTTAGTATAAAGAATATTAATTAAAATATGTCTGAAAAATATATTGACTATCCAAGAACTTATGTTCTCCGAAATCCACGTACTGCACATCCCCAAATTTGTTATAACGCTCTACTTAAAAATATACAATAAAACTGAAATAAATTACCTTCGTATTCTCATAATTACAAAACCAAAATTTCTCACATGGTGTGTTTATTCGAAAGTAAATATTTAACAGCAGCAGTTCCCAACGACAGTAACCATTTTGGTCCAAAATTATAAATTAAAAGTTGAATTTAGGGCAAAAAATTCTTTTTTAGGGAGGAAGGGCTTTTGTTTATTTTTACTCAATTCATCCCTCCCTTACTGATACAATTCATCCCTCCCTTACTGATCCATTTCATAGATTGATATAAGAATATCCAAGTTTGCAGCAGTGTAGCATCTTTAAATTAAAAAAAACATGGGTAAGAGCAGGAAGATTTTGTATAAAGCTTTTTACTTTCTCTGTAAGCACCATGCATACAGTAGGTAGGGAAGTTTTGATTCCAACCTAAAAATTGATGCCGAGATGTCACCGGAAATGTGTTTTGAGCTCCTCTGAGTCCAAAAATTAGTTTTATAGAAGGTACGTGTGTATGTGTATATGTCTGAATCTGTGTGTCTGTGAGCAGCATACCTAAAAAACGAAAATACTTGTAAGATATCAAATTTTGTATTTAAGTTTAGTATCTTCCAAGGATGCACACGAAGATTTTCAAGAACCCTCTCCCCTCCCAAACTAGCCTTTACATGGAAATTTTTTTGAAAATGTTTTTCTCAAAAATGGCTCTAGCGGTTTGTATTAAAATACCATAAGATATTCACGTCACAAGTAAAATGTATATCTTGAATTTTCTGGGAATAACATAACTTTTAATAAGGATAAACCTTGAGATATAATAAAACTTACTACACAAAAAATGCAGCTTTCATTAAAATACGCAGTTTATGCCATATACATTTTTTTTTTTTTTTTTTTTTTTTTAGAGTTAACCGTTTCCGAGACATATAATGTATTGGTTTCAATTTTAAACTAATTTCTCAAGCAGAAGGTCTTCTTTCCTTTCATCTGTCATATTTTATACCTAGCCATGCACAGCGAAAACCGAATTTCAATTGTTTCACATCGCGACAAACGTTTTATAAGATTTGATCATCGATTTAGCCTAGAGTATTCCCTTATTTCCCTTATACATATGAGGAACTAACATAATCGTTTCTGACAATGTTTATCTCTATCGCCACGATGTAGTCAAAAGAATAACAATTTGCAACAATAGTTTGTAGAGAAAAACATGTGAATTAAACACATCAGATATTTTCCTTTTCCATACCTATTAAAAATTATTAACTTAATTATTTTATAAACTTATACGTGGAACTAAAGAAAGTATTTCTATGTAATTTAAAAAAGGCCTCTTATCCCATGCTGCATTATCATTGAAAACACTGACAAATACTTGAAGTTTTTAAATTTAATGTCAGGTCTCGAAAGGACCTAACGCCAGGACCAAACAGAGAGACCTTTATTTAAAGGTATTACTCATTTTTACTTTACTTTATCTACAATAAATAAAATGTATGTTATACCACCCTAAAATTGAATGTCTATATGTTTAGAAATTTTATGTTTCAGGACTACGAGATCTACAAAAAAGAAATACTTTTATAAAAAGTGTATCATTGTGCAGCATAAAAACGAAATTACTTGGTATATGCCTTCCATGGATGGGACAGGAAAATTTTCACAAAAATCCATAAAATATGCAGTACATGGAACATTTTCGAAAATTTTTATTCTCTCAAAAAGGGCTCTACGATTTCGATTCCAATTACCACATGTTTCAGATTTTCATGTATAATGAAATGTCTCTTGACCTTTCTCGGAAGAAGTTTCTAACAGATCCACTAGTGAGTGACACTTAAGCTGAAATAGGATTTAGTGATATTTCTGCAAAGGTGCGTTTAAGAGTAATGTTTCCAGGAATCTTGCCGCGATATCTTGTTTGATAGCTACCCCTTAAAATCGCCTCACCGCTCAAGTAACTGGCAGTAAGGTAATTCACCACCTGCCAAATGAGCTGTGACCTTCAGCACATCATTCTCCTAGTATACTTGTTAGCTGAAGTTCTTCAGAAAATTATGAGACAACAGAAATTCTCAAAGTAAACCATTCTTGGTTTGTAATAGTCATAGGAAAACGTAATGCACTGGTAATGTATAGATGAGACCAAAAACTGCAACAGACGAATTTCAACAACAAAAAAAGTGTGATTTGTCCCATTCTCATGACTTTCTCTACATCTCTGTAAAAATATTATTAAAAAGCTTATGCTTCTATTTACTTCATGATCATCGAGAAAAAATTAGCAGAAATAATCTTATTACTTGCTTTCTTGTAAGTAGAAGTGAAATAAGGGAATACCATAGGTTAAACTGAAAAGTTGGTTGCTATGTGACTTAAGTTCCTTTATATGGATAGGAGTTGACAAATTACTGTATGAGAAAAGTTGAATTTTTCAAAGCTGACACATACACCCTCAAAAAAAAAGGAACATCTAAAAAACGATCAACTCCACGAAAAAATGTGTATAACATAAATTGTGTGTTTTAATGTGCTCTACATGTTTTCTGCAGTAAGTTTTTGTCCACCGCTTAAGGTTTAGCAGTTATAATTCAGAATAAAGTAGTTTTCAGAGGCTATTCCCAGAAAATTCAAGATATACATTTTATTTGGCATTTAAATATTTAAAATATAAGAGATTTTAATCAACATCGTTACAGCCATTTTTGACAAAATCAAAAATTTTGAAAAAAGTTCCATGTAAAGGGAAGTTGCGGGTGGTTTTTTTTTTTTCTCAAAATCTTCGTGTCGCATCCCTAGAAGAATCCCTTAAATACCAACTTTGGTATTTTACCGATTTTTCGTTTTTGAACTATTGTGTTCACAGACACACGGACACACATGCACACGCGGACCGTTTTGTAAAAATGCTTTTTTTGGAATCATGGGGGTCCAAAACATATCTTTCCGGTGAAATCTCGGTATCGAATTTTTGGGTGGAATGCAATATCCTCTCTATACGCTATGTACATAGTACGTGTAGAGAAAGTAAAAAAACAACACTATTCTGGATATCTAATCGACTTTGCGGACATTTTTATAAAATGGTCCTCAAATAGGAATTTCTGGTTGAAGTATGAATAGTGGTTAAGGGTGCTCAAAAATAATGGTTATAAGCGCCCGTTTATGGTGAAATTTCGGTCGTACCTTTGGTTATGTTTGCTTGAAGAGCACCTTACACAACAAAACAATAGAACTAGTTCTTATGAATGTTTTACGTAAATTGTATAAGTTTCATTTACAGTTTGACACAATTACGTTGCAAAAGATCTGATGTGTTACACACTCATGACTTTCTCTAGCTAATCTGCAAACAAACTTCTTACAGAAGATAATTCTTCTTTCAACACCATGCTAATCGAGATAAACATTAGTAGAATTTAATACTTAGTTCCTTATAAGTAGGATGGAACTAGGGGAATACACTAGGCTAAGTGATAGTCAAATGTTTTAAAAGCTGTTATTATGCGATTGTCATAGCAAAGAGCTTCTTTGCTTGGCCAGGAGTAGAACAAAAGAAAAGAGGACACATCCATTAGAGAAAAATATAAATACTTCATAATTGAAACGAATAACAAGGAATATCTTGGAAACGGTTACTTCCACAACAAAAACGTAAAGGACATAAATTGTGTGTTTTGACGAGATCTACAATTTTGTAAAGCAGGGTATTCTCTATCTCTTACTGTTTAGTAGTTATACCAAATTAGGCAAAATTCATCCAGAATAAACAGGTTTTTAGAAGCTATTCCCAGAAAATTCAAGATATACATTTTATTTGTGGTAGAAATGGCTTTAATATGTGGTATTTTAATCAAAATCATTAGAGCTATTTTTAAGAAATACAAAATTTTCGAACTTTTTCCATGTAAAAGGTAGTTAGGAGTTTGGGAATTTTCTTGAAAATCTTCGTGTTGCATCCTTGGAGGATACCAAACTTAAATGCCAAGTTTGGTATTTAACCGTCTTTTCGTTTTTGAGCTATGCTGTCCACAGGCACACACACATACACACACACACACACACACACACACAAACGGACCTGTTTCTGAAAATGCTTTTTTTTTTTTTTTTTTTTTTTTTTTGATTCAGGGGGTCCTAAAACATGTATTTCCGGTGAAATTTCGACATCGAATTTTTGGGTGGAATACAATACTTCTCTATCTCTATGTACATTGTACATACGGGGCTAGAGAAATCAGAAATGTTCGATCTTCTCGTTCCAGCGTAGCTACATATTTCAATTACATTAACAGCGACTCGCTGTAAAACTTAATATACTCCGTTCTGGTATTTATGTTTCTCACATGAGGATGTTCATTGAAAGCTATATTAATGTATTAATGGCGTTCATCATTTATGCACTATCGTTATGCGTATACACTTCTATCTAGAAGCTAAAACTAAATTCTTTTTAAAAAAATATAATAAATAAAAAAGGTAAACATTTTATAACAATGTTTTCTAGTTGCAAGTATTCAGAAATTAACTACCTAGAAATCTCCCCATATCTTCCACACTATAACTACACTGCTGGTTTCCATCGGTATTCTTGCACTATAAACCACTGCAATTATAGCCTATTATTTGTATATTTGTATATTTACTAGGTGTTTTATTTTATGTGTCATTTCTATTTTGAATTCATCTGTTATTTAAGAACCTTTAAGTTATTTCTCAATTTCTTATTTTACACCAATAAAAAAAAAGGAAATTATTTATCCTACAGTTCAAGAATGTTCAACTCATGATGGCTGCCGCATTAAAAATCATAGGAACTGATAGCTGCTCTTGAAGTATCACCAAGATTTTTTAAATGTTTCAAATAGAATAGAGGTACCGTAATGGAATAATACACAAAGTTGAAACGAAAGCAAGGTTTTAAAATTAAATTGTTTTAATTGCTAAAATACAGTTTTGCAAATGGGCAAAGAATTGAAATTAAAAATATACAATAACTATTATATTTGAATTTTACAAAGAACGCTGAACAATGTCAGTTTAATTTGAAGTTCAAATTTGACTAATTGCAAAAAGAGGAAACAAAACATAAATATATTATGTAATATGTAGTCGAAAGTAGTTTTAGAAAAGGATAATTTAGTGTGGCAGATCTACTAATGAACAAATTCAATAACAGCTTAGTTAGAATCAAAATTGCAATAAAATTTATTATCAAAATAATTAAGTCAAATAATGTTAATGAACAAAACAAATACATATTTTCAATAACCACTTAGTTGGCATCAAAATTTGCAATAAATTTTATCATAAAAATAATCGTATTAAATAATTTTAATGAGATATGAAGTATTTCTCGCACTTCCTATAGGGCGCCGCTGGAGATTATAAAATGTTTAATAAGTATGAAAGATTTGACTCCCTTAGCTGTTACTTACATTAAGCACTAAATGTTACCAATAGGGACAGTACAGGTGGTTTCTTCCGTGGCCTCTTTCGCCAGGTTGCAGGTTCAATCCCCGTCGGTCGGCCAGAATTGTGTGTGTGTGTGTGTGTGTGTGTGTGTGTGTGTGTGTGTGTGTATTTTTTTTTTCCTTCCTTCACTAGGTGAATACTGAGGTGTTATATTCTAATATCTGGAATTGATCTGTTCCATTATTACCTATCATTCAATTTTATTTTACATAAAATGCTTTATTCAGAATCATTCTAATAATTTATTATGTATATAACTGATCAAAATTATTAAGAGTTTATTTATGTGTGCTAAGATTATAAATATAATCTATAAGCAGCTCTAAAATGAAATTAAACAAATAAAATTACCGTTTGTATTAACAACTTCTATTTAAAATCCAATTTAAAATCATAAGCGTATTAAGTGTATTGGTTTTAACTAAAAATCATTCATAGATAAAAATAAAATTATTCAATATATTCTACTATTTTATATTCATTAGCCGCAGGATGATTTTTAGTATCTGTGTTACATTCGATGCAGTTATTTCTGAAATCCGAATGTTCCAGTGCGAAAGGGTTCGGATGGTTCATACTGCCAACAACTATCATAAAGTTGTTTTCCTGTTGTCCCTCCTTTATCACCAAATGTCCATTCAGGAAATTTTCCTTCTCTCTCTCTCTCTCTCTCTCTCTCTCTCTCTCTCTCCCTGTGCTGTAATAAATTTTATTACAACTCTTTGTTCCTTTGTTCCTACTTGGATGCTTTCACAGCACTACAAATCTCATTTTCTCTATTTCAGTTTCTCAGTTGTTTGCAAACTTCACAACGATAACAAATGTGATGAACTGCAAGATAGTTTTAGAAACGCTACCATAAAATAATAACAAGTTTGAGAAATCTCGAAATAGTTATGTAAGCATTGTGCCAAACATAATAAGTCGCCCTCCGTGGTGTAATGGTTACCATGCTAACTTTTCATATACCCAAGGTCTCAGGTTCAAACCCGACGGAGGACGATGGATTTTTTCGGGTGTAAAAATCCTTATCATGGCTTCCTTCGGAACGGAAGTATCCTCAAGCCTGATAGAGAGGCCTCTGAGCAAAATTAAGCGGTCTTTCACGCCCAATTTAGAATGGAACGCTGAGAACCACAATAGTTAAAGGGCGTCCATAAATAACACGCCATTTCCATTTTTTTCAAACTCAACAAGGTTAGATTCATCGTTGACTTATAAGTTATGTGAAAGCGATTGTCATATGGTCATTACTATCACAACTAATATAACAGAATATTATGTTGTACATCTAATATGACTTCCTCAACCTATTCTGCAACAAAGTATATTAGCAAAATCGTATTCTTCTACATCTACTTCGGTTTAATCGACTAAACATCAGCAGTAATATTTTTATTAAATATTTCCTTGTAGGTACACAAAGAATAAGGAAATGCTCTAAACTAAAGCGATAATCAATTTTTTTAAAGATGTTGGCTATGAAGGAGTATTGAAAGCCCGTTCTCTTAGCAAGATCGGGGTAGAAAAAAGAGAAACGTTTACTCCCGAATCTAGAGGTAATTGTTTATCACCTAAAAACTGATGGATTCCGATGTGTTTTATCAGCGTAATATTGAATTATCAAAGAATATATTGTGCAGATGATATTTCTCATTTTATCCACCCACTCGCCTTGTCTGCAGCTCACTTCTATAGGAAAAATAAGGCCATTATCAACTACATATCTGCTTTAAGCGCCAAAAATAGTGGTAAATCAATGTTGTCGGCTAAGCTCTGTCGTTGCTCCCCTCCTTCTCATACAAATTAATACGTATTGCAAAATTGTTACTAGTGTGTACTATTTAAATTTGGATTTTAAAAAAATGCTTAACGTGATAGAAATGTCGATTTCTAGCTATCTTCTAGGTTTGGGAGTTTATACAAAATTGAAAAATGGCTTTCCATTTAAAACTGTAGGGCAATTATTGGAAGCTTAAACAAAAATGAAATGGCTAACTCTACAAAAGGACATATTGGACCTAAACTGTGTGACTTAATGAGATCACTATTTGTCCATCTTTTACGCTTCTCCTCCAGTAACTGAGCACAGAATTGTAGGTAGGTATCGTAGGCTCTTTTTACTTACAACATGACTCCTGGAAGGACAACACACACCGGCAATTGTGGTTGCCGGGAATAGGAGGGAAGGAAAGAAAGAATCCAATTAAACGCCACGAAGAAGTATTTTCATAGTGCAAACTCCACTGTTTTACTACATACCAACCATCACCTAGACCTACAACCCTGAAACGGTGAAATGAAACAGTTAAAAGGAAATGATGTACAGAAAATTTGTGGTAATTAGGGAAACAATACGACTCACCGACCCAGGTAAACCATGTAAAAACTATGGTCAGGGCGGCCGGCCCACAGGAATCGATTATGAATACTACACTTGGAAACAACTTGTTCTGTCCTGCGATTGACAGCTTAAATTAGACGCTGTCTCTGAAGATAGTAATTGCACTCCTCCCCAACACTGTAGCCTCAGAAACTGCCTTCTTCGAGATACATTCATTTTCTAGATCATAGTTTTTTTATCAAGATTTTTACCTAAAATGTAAAATATCCATATCTTGAGTGTAATATGGATATTTTACATGAGATATGTATGTCGTTAAAATCCCGAATATTTTATTAGTACATGAATCACTCTAAATGTATACATGGATGAGTGAATAAGTGCATTTATTTAAATAACAGTTAACATACATTGATCTTCATCAATCCCACGGACGAGCTTTTGCAATACGCAAAATAGTAAGCAACATTAAAAAACAAAGAATTAAAACAGCAAACACAAAAATTAAAGGACAAAGATATTCAAAAATCAACAACTCAAAATTACAGCACAGAATAAATCTTATTCAGACGTATTAATGTACCCTATTATACTCTAAATGTATAAAAATTGATAAATTTACCGAAAGACAAATAGACATTTTTATATTATGAATATGAACTTTTTGAGCCTTTTTGTTTTAATAGTGAGATTACATTTTTACGACCCCATATTAGATAACTAAAAATAAATATTTTATCTGCGATAAGCAATCCATATGCTTAAATAGTTATTCAATTTATTAATAAAGATATTTATATCAATATGAGGAAACCATTACTTTTTTGCTTTGCCTTTATTGCTGTATGACAGCTAAAGTTAGACGTTAACATCAGATTACTTACGATAAATGTATACAACAAGTTCCTCGCTTTGTAGCAGGATATTCATTACTGCATCACAAAAGAAGCAGTGATAGACAAGAATTAAATATGGAATCTGTTACAACTTTTATTTAAAAAGAGGATGTGTTCCATTTCTTAACTCTGTGTAGTCATTCTGATAAAAACTAGTCTTACAAATGCGTATTCTTCTATCTACTACATGTTTATCAAGATAAATATTAGCATAACTCTCTAATTATTTGTAAGTAGAAAGGAAATATACTAGGCTGAAGCAGTAGTGAAGTCTTTTAAAAGCTGCCACTATGTGATTGAAATTCGGTTCTCTTTGTATGGCCTGAAGTAAAAAAAAAGGAATAGGAAAAAAATGCCCACTTGAGAAAATTATGAGTAGATACTTTAAAATTGAAAACCATGCATAGTAATATTACAGAAATGGTTAGCTTCACACAAAATGTATCTGAGATAAACCATACTCTCACTGAGATGTACATTTTTGTGTAGTAAGTTATCTCTTAAGGTTGGTCAGTTATGCTTCATCCAGATTGAAGAGGTGTTCATAGGCTCTTCCCAGAATATTCAAGATATGCATTTTATTTCTGATGTAAATATCCTTAATATACACATTTTAATTAAAATGCTTAGCAATGTATAAGAGAATCAAATGTTTTCAAAAGCTGTTCCCTGTTAAGTATAGTAAGGAGTGCGGGATTTTCCTGGATATATTCGTCTCACAACAATCACACTAATACATATTACCTCGCGATAATATAAATTAGACCTTAAATCATCCTAATTATCATCTTATAAATAATGATATTTACCTAAAACCAACAATTTTAATTTGATTTTGCTGTTTAACATCCTCAGAAGATGCTTAACCTCAAAGCAAGCTTGGTAGTTTATTGACTATTTGTGTTCAAGTTATGCTGCCGACACACACACTGACTTTTTTTTTTCACAGGAGACATCAAACGTGTATTTCCCGTGAAATCTGGGTATCAGTTTTTGTATTTCCGGTGAATTCTGGGTAGCAATTTTGTTTGGAATACAATACTTTCTGTACGTCCTATGTACTTGTACTTACGTGCTTATAAAGTAAAAATTTAAACTAAAATACAGTGATCATGTCCAAAGTTTGTCTAATAATAGAATAATAATAAAAGCTGCAATGCAATATAACCCAACAGGAAAGAGGAACATTGGTCCTTTAAAAGCATTACGCGAACAGTTCTGAGGCAGAGCAGCCTAATCCTTAAACACAAAGATAAATATTATTAACATTAACAAATATGGAGGTACTTTGGTCGACTGATTAGACCTCCCGACTCCCAACGGTGGTCTGGGTTCGATCCCAAGAGTCCGCATGTGGAATTTGTGGTGGATGAATCGGCATTTGGGCGGGCTTTCTCCGGGTCCTCCGGTTTCCCCCGCAATCCATTCCACCAGTTGTTCCAGTATCATCTTTCCTATCATGCATTTCCCTTACGCTTATGCCCTAATTATATCTTCATTTCACAGAATGAACACGTGTACTATGTTATTCTAAGAACACATTTTCCAATGGCTTCCCTTATTCTCTACTATCAGTTTTGTGCCTTTTTTTGCTATCGATGTCATAAAAAAGGTAGTATTCTGGACTATCTCATACTTGGGATACTGATCCGGGGCGCTGTTTTTCTCTTGTGTAGGGGGGGAAATGGGTGAGGGAGATCATCAGTTGTAACATATCAGATTTTTAAAACTCCTGAGTTTTTCAGAGTATAGTGAAAAAACATGATGTGTACCATTCTCATGACTTTCTGTACATCTCTGCTACAAATTATACTTAAAAAGCTTATGATTCTATTTTATTCAAGCTAATTACAAAATATTAGCACAAATAGTCTTATTACTTTAGTTTTAAAATTTAAAATTTTCGGGCTATTTTGCCGTGGTCTGTAGGTTAAAATATGTTTAGTTAAAATATTTCTACCTAACGTTTCGTCCCTGTCTGTGAGGGACATCTTCAGAGGAAATGTGCTCACGTCGCTAACTCGAAAAGAATAACAACAGTGCGGTTATAGGCAGTATATATACTCGGACACAGGTGGGCGGGGTCATGTGGACGGGTTCTAGTTGTGTTTATTTAGCCTGGAGGTTACGGAGTTGGGAAAGTATAGGGAACCAGGTGGAGTTTAATTTAAGACCGTCTTTGTTAAAGTTGTTTGTGTTTTTATAAATCTCAATGGCCTCTCTGTATAAACGGGGGTAATAATTTTTAGTCGTAGCTATAACCTCTACTTTATCATATTGCATACGGTGATCATCTAAAGATAAAACATGCTGTGCCACGGCTGATTTTTCTGTTAGTCCGAGGCGGCAGTTTCTTTTATGTTCTGTGATGCGTGTATTGATGCTACGTTTTGTAGTGCCGATGTAAACTTGGCCACATGTGCATGGGATTTTGTAAACACCAGATTTACAGAGTGGATCCAGTCGGTCTTTAGCTGATTTCAGGAACTGTTTTATTTTAGTTGTCGGCATGTATATGGGTTTCACGTGTCGTTTTTCTAAAATCTTGCCGATACGATCAGTTATGTTTTTTATATATGGCAAGAATACTTTATTTTTATATGTCGATTCCTCCCTAGGTCTAGTATTGTTCTTTCTGGGACGTATTGCTCGATCGATATCCTTTTTTGTGTACCCATTATACATTAGCGTCTTTTGTAAATATTTTAATTCTTGTGGTAAATGTTCCGTGTCACAGATTCCTTTAGCTCGTTCCACTAGTGTTTTGATGACGCTTCTTTTCTGTTTGGGATGATGGTTGGATTGCTTACTAAGATATCGGTCAGTATGGGTTGGCTTTCTGTACACTGCACACGTAAATCTTCCGTCGTTTTTCCTAGTTATCAATACATCAAGAAAAGCAATTTGACCGTCGGACTCTAATTCTTTTGTAAATTGGATGTTTGCGTGTTGGCTGTTCAGATGATCTAGGAATTTCTGGAGTTCAGCTTCTCCGTGAGGCCATATAGCGAAGACGTCGTCAATGTAACGCAGCCAAACGGACGGTTTTTTAGTCGCAGTTGCCAGTGCATGTTTTTCAAAATGTTCCATATACAAATTAGCTACCACCGGTCCAAGAGGATTACCCATGGCAACTCCGTCTTTTTGTTCGTAGTAATGGTTGTTCCATTTGAAATACGTCGTGGTGAGACACAGTTTATTACTTGTAAGTAGAAGGGAAATAAGGAAGTAAAGGTTAAAGTGATAGTCAAAAGCTGGTTGCTATGTCACTGAAGTTCCATTGTTTGTATGGACAGCAGTTGACAAATTCCTCAACGAAAAAATGTTTATAACATATATTGTGTGCTTTAACGTGCTCTACATTTTTCGTGTAGTAAGTTTTTGTCCATCTCTTACGGTTTAGCAGTTATTAAAAATTCCGTAAAATTCATCCAGAATAAAGTACTCTTCAGAGGCTATTCCCAGAAAATTCAAGGTGTACATATTATTTGTCAGGTAAATAGCTTTAATATACGATATTTTAATCAAAATCGTTAGAGCCATTTTTGAGGAAATCAAAATTTTCGAAAAAATCCCATGCAAAGGGTAGTTGGGGTGGGGAGAATTTTTCTCAAAATCTTGGTGTCGCATCCCTGGAAGCTACTAAGCTTAAATACCAAGTTTGGTATTTTATCGACTTTTCGTTTTTGAGTTGTCGTGTTCACGGACACACACACACGCACACACACACACACACACACATGGACCTTTATTCCGAAAATGCTTTTTTTAAGTAAATGGGGCCCTAAAACATGTATTTCCGTTGAAATCTTGGAATCTAATTTTTGGGTGGGGTGCAATATCTTCTCTATACACTATGTACATAGTACATGTAGAGAAAGTAAAAATACAGATGCCGAAGAGTTGAGAATACCCTAAAGACATACTCTGTTTAAAATCAAATGTCACGCAGATGCCCTAGGGCATGTGCTAGACACGTACGTACAAAATATTGGTTTTTGTATACAAACAATTTCCAATTAAAAAATCAATGTTTAAATTATGTTAAAATCCCTCTATTCTTGTCCAGTAACATTTTAATTAAATTGTAACCATCAACATTCCTTTGTTGGAATAACATTTATTAGTTCTGACTTTCAGCTTTCTCCCCTTCCACAACTCAGTATTATTTTTAAGCGCATATGTCACATTCTGTACTCTAAATTTCCACGTAATGTATGATTCCTTAATTTAATATCGGCTATTCATACAAAATATTCACCAGGAAAATATATTTTGTTAAGTAAAACAATTTCTTTACGAAGGCACTGCATCGTATTCCAGATTTTTCAAGATCCAATAACAGATAAGGAGATGATACTCGCTTGTTCCTTCTCCTGAAACCTAACAACAGTTAGCGTGTACTGTAGTGGAAATTTCCGGGAATCCAATAACAGTTTCAGTAGATGCGAGCACTTCTTAAAATGTAATAACGGGTTTCCGCATCTCTGAAATTCTACTTCGCCGGCATTCCCGATTGGAAAGTGTAAGCGGTAAATATGCGATGCGCTCCTCGTCTCAAACCGACAGCACCTCTCTACTTTATCGATCCGCCACCGAGACACGCCGCCGCCACCAAAGCCCTCTGTAGGCGTCGCACTAAAACTCTTTACCTACTTGTTTAACGAGGATGTTAACGACTCAAGGTGTTCTTAAAAAAAGGGAAAGACATTTAATTTAGTTAACCCCGAGGCTCTAATCACCGTCCGTTAGTGGGGAAGACTTAATAACATGATTAGAATTCACGGCGTACAATGAACCTATGTCACGATTACAGGGACATCTCCATTTAATTCCCTCCGTTCCTCAGTTCTATAAAAGTAAGAGTAACACACAAATCTACATTATTCCATGGGCTCATTAAAATAATAAAATACATTGTGAAGGTCGAAAAAGTTCGTCGTTAACAACGCTGTTAATTGCCTGGATCACATCAGCAACGCTGGTGTACCGAATTTTTGTCTCACAGGAGTTCATTTATACTCCAGTAAGTCTGCGGCATGGAGCACATGGTCTGAGTCGCGTTTGAACCCGCGACCTCTTTAAGATTTAGGTTCCGATTGCAGCCTCAACACGTAAATAAAGTAATTAAAGTAACATATGTATTAACCACTTTTAAAATAAATAATAAATATTCTGTCTATAATTTTAAGTGATAATCTTCGGTAGAAGATTATCAGTGCGGAATTTAAGATAACAATGGCATTTGAAGAAAGTATGCTATATCAGATCGGGAAAATACTATACCTCAGTTTTTACACAGCGATGTAGAGCAGCTATTGTCAGTACGCTAGCAATGAACTTACTAGCAACAACAACCCGTACATGACCGCGTCGTGGCCGGGTGGTCAGACCATTCTCTTCGATCCCAAGCGACTGCATGTGAGATTTGTGGTGGACAAAGCGGCGCAGGGACGGGTTTTCTCCGGGTTCTCCGGTTTTCCCCACCATCACATTCCACCGGGGCTCCATCTTCATGTATCATCAGTGTCATCGCCTGCAGTGTCATTGCAATAAAAGCGGGCGTTAAACACTGCTCCCCCAATCCGTACAGTCCCAGAAGATTGTACTTTGAAGCGTTGTTTTTCATTCCAAATCATAAATGTTATCTGAAGCAATAACAACAGAACTAACCCCAAAATCTTAATTTCGGCGTTCATAACCCAATTTGATCCTGAATTTTGCAGATTTATCACATTAGAACCAAATATCCTCATCCAAATTTTAAACAAACTTAAATGAAAACTTCATTTGATGGACCTTGTAATAATTTCACAAATTTAAGAAGTTTTATATAGGAGAGGTGGACGTCTGGATTATTTTTATATTCAGAAAAGTAAAGGGAGCGATGCATACTAAAGTTATGCCTACTTCAAATACGACACATATTAATTCATGTTTTAAGTAATACTTTTATAATCACATTTTCGAACTATCTAGCAACATGGCATAACAGAATATCGTATGCTGCATACTCAGTTTGAAAAATAATAATAGGATATATAATTAAGCACAATTTAATCACGAAGTAGTTCTTCTTTTGCACTTCATGATATAGGAAATGAATTAACTGTTCCGCCTTCATAGTCTTCGGGTCATCGTTTCCAGTGTCTCCCTATAGATTTCTATAATTTAAGATGTTATTAATTTCCACTTCTTGGTGATATTTCTCCTTTCTACGGTATATTTGTATTAAAGGTTATTTAATATATATGTTAATCCTTAGTATAAGACGCAGAATTTGCTTATGCATATTTAATTATTATCGTTAACTGCATATTTATTCTGTGAGAGATTTGTAATGTAACTGCTATAACCTCAATAGCAAATGGAAAAGATAGCATTCCAAAGAAAATGTTTCGTGACGTCAAAAAAGGTAAAACGTTACAAGAATGCTATGTGTTAACATTCAATACAAAAAAGATTGAGTTACCCGGATAAGGTTTTTTTGGGGGTTTTCCCTTATCCTGAGAAGACGAATGTCGAGTAACTTTAAGCTCCTTGGAGCCCGAGATCATTTGAGCATAATTTCACCAATTTCATTCATCTTCCGATATGACCAACTAGGTTAAGGACGATAAGCTACAACAAACAAACAAAAACTTGTATTCTCGTGTTAGCAAAACGCAGCTGTCATAGCAACCCGAGAAGACAATGACCAACAGGTAAAAACAACGATGTATAGTTCAAAATAACAGAGAAGGGCATCCGGGTAAGAGTTGCAGTCGTAATAATATTCTGAGGAGACTCGCATTCCAAAATCACACTCATTCTCAACATCTTTACGTGTGATATAGGTAATTATAGCTAGCAACAAAGCTACAAAAAATTCACCTCTGTAAGTGGGAATTTGATTGTTATTTGTAATTAAAAGCAAATTAAGGAAAGTTACAACTGAGCCTCATCTAACAGATGTTATGTAACATTTTGACACAGTTTAAGTTGAGAAAAATGTATTTTGATTTATAAAATACCTCGTCCTGTGAAAAACATATTATAAGATTAGGATTCTCTTACTCACCAAACTGAGACTAAAAGCAACTTATCACTGTGCTAGTTCCATCAAGACAAACACGTTTATAATTTCATACCAATACATGACAAGCTGTATCGCTGCTTAAAGCTGAACTCAAGTCAACAATTAAAGCACGCAGGAGACGCAAGGTGGCCAACAGAACTTTTGGCGGCAGAAAAGACTAGTAATGTACTCGCTGCCAACCGAAATTTTCAGAGATACATATCTGACAGATATAAACATGGGGTCATGTGGTGGACCATCGCCATCCTCATCATCCAGCCATCGTCAACTACGGAAGAAGAACGTGAATGTGGTTGAGTTCTTTGGAGTTATTATTACGAATACCATGATTCGTTCTATACGCAATTACGAATCAAACTACAACACGTTTATTATAAAACTTGGCCGTTAGAGTTACGGCCCGTATTACGCCTGTATTTCCTTACGCGCGCGTCCTACATCTGTTCTGTCGTCACACGTGTGACAATTCTACTTCTGTTCTAGTCCAGTTCACACGTGAATAACATTAGGAATGTTCAAAACTGATTAATTTTTCTTGAGTGCTTTCAAAATGCAGTATGCAGTAGCACAAAGAATGTTTATGTACGATACGTATGTGCTTACATCTTCTTGTAAGAAAGTTGTAAGGCAATTTGAAACTAAATTTCCTGGCGTGCGTGTTCTGAATAGAGAGGTCGTTCGTTTACTTGTAAATAATACCAGAGAGATGAAATCAATTTGTGATAGGTAAAGGAAGGTAAACGGGCGTGTGCTTACGCAGCAGATATGAGACGAAGTCGGAGAAAGGTCAGAATCGTCACCTCGAAAATCTCTTAGGTGCCTTGCACAAATCATCTTTAACATGGAAAGCAAAAAAAAAACCTTTTAAAAAGTAAACCATACGAAGTTACTGTTGTCCAGAAATTGCTACCACGTGATCACCAGAGTTGGGTAAATTTCTGTAACTGGATGTTGAGGAATGTTAATGATGTACAATCGATCCACGGTTAATAATGTTCAGTGACGAAGCATGGTTTCATTTAAGTGGTCATGTGTCATCACAACACAATCGATATTATGCTACAGACAAACCCAATTTCTGTTAACAAACTTTCTTGCATGATCAAAAAATACAGAATAATCAGATCTATCTTTAAAAGTGTACCATAATGCAAAAAGATACAAAAATAATGTTTTGGCATCATGTTTCAAACAACGTTGAATATCGGTCTAAATATTTCCAGCAGGATTCTGCCACCGCGCTTGCAGCTGATGAATCATTACAGTTTATTGCTGAAATGTTTGAGGAAAGAATCATTACTAAGGATTTATGGCCAGTTCGGTCCTCTGATCTTACGGCATACGGTTCTTATATATGGTGTAACTTGAAAAATAAGGTATGCGAAACTATTCCACAAACATTAGAAGAATTAAAACAAAATATCAGGACAGAAATTAACACTATTTCGGAAGCTAAGCTCTGCGTGGGGATGAAAATTTCCTCACAAGATGCCGTAAATGCATTGATGTAGATGGGCAACATTTCCAACATCTCCTGTGATAAGGTCTGTGTGTTTATTCTGATAATTGTTAATGCGACTTGAGATTTTATTTTACGTACACGCATAGTAGCTAAGTGACGGGCCGTGACACTACCAGCCAAGCGTACAGTACGTGACCGGCAAACGTGCCGTGCGCCGGACGACCAAGTTTTCTAGCATACTGTAGTTGAAAATAGACTTTCTGACTCAAAGCGTACATTTGTTTGTGATTCACTTGTAATAAATAAGTCGGTTCGGCACGAGAGAATAAATTTCAAGATGGATACTAAGCTCTAAAACCTCAGGCCGAAAACAGTTCTTCATCTAAATAATATTTTGCATGCAAGTGCTCTTAGAGATATATATGTCAAGCCTAAGAAACCTAACCCGAGAAGTATAAAGCGGCATTACGCGGAAACTATGTATCTATAGCCAGCCATTTATTTTTTTACTAGCCAGTTTCATCCCTTAAGGGATAGTCTCTTCTACCTGTTAGCAGGGCAGCTAAAAATACTCATTAGGGGAGTTAAACCTATGGAGTACGATTCAGTCTTGTGCAATGCAGTCCTTAAATTTACATAAAACTTAACTTTATTTTTACATAAACTTTTGAAAGTTATTCTATATTACTCTGTGTCTGTCCTTCTACATCGTGCACATCTAACTTCTCTGTCTCTTGTACAGATATCCCATTTTATGGATCTAAAAAGCCCACCGATCTTGTTTTGTGCTTGCCTATGCAACTTTTTCCTGTTCCGGAGTCCCACATGGTTGTTTTACAGTAATGGAAATCAGTATAAAGGCACACGTTTCCTATTGAAAGTAATAGACAAAATGTCTGAAGCATACATGTACGTATCTAATGTATTATAAAAGTAGTACATATAAGAGATACAAAATTCATTACAGCATTAGTTTTTTTCATAACATGAGTAACAAAGTGAGGAGTTTGCATTTCCTGGATGGAGAACCCATGTTGCGTTATTGCACAGTTAGTACTTGTTGAACTTTCTTCCTACCTAATTATCTCAAAAATATCCTAAACATTGATTTTTTTAGCGTCTGTAGTTCTTGCAGTGAAATTGTCGTCTACCTTTTATGTATAGCTTTTTTCATCTCATTGCCTTTTTGCAAGTATTACCCATGGGGAAATATATAATATGAAAATGGGAGCAAGTCGAGAAAGGAGGGTTTAAAAATTATATCGTTAAAACTTTTAAAACTTGTTTCTCACTTTATGTGGTTTCAAAGAGTTGTGTGCTAATGAACTAATAATGAACTGTACCGAAATATTTTCACAGAATATGTAGATTACTTAAGTAAGTAATTTGAGATAGGAGACTTATGGCCTGTTTATTGAAGTTTGGAAGTAAAGGATATAAGTTTCTGAAGTGCTAGTACGCCACTGGCTAATTTATCAGTCATTCGAGAGCATAACACGAAAAACGAAGGGACATATTACAGCGTACATTTATAGCGTAGTGGTTATGATACTAGCCTTTAGATGAAAGAAAGTTTCCGAGTTTAGGGCTCGTTCACTTTGAATTTTTTTTTCTGTTTCTTTTTATCTTTTTCTTTCTTTCTTTCTTTATATGTTTGCAGTTTTTAACGCAGTTTCAGTCTTAGATTCTAAATTCTTATTTAGTGTTTGATTCACCGTAAATGAGGTGTATATCTTCAAATTCATGTTGCGTTCTTCAGAGAATCTTCGGCATACCAACCTCAGTGAACAGCAACAAGCAAGTGATAACAGTGTTAATGCACTGACCAATTAGAATCGCGACCTAATTATACGTGTCGCGGTACTTTGTCTGAAATGAAAAAAATAATAATAACAAATATTTATTCTATGACAGGAATCGAACTCAGGACCTTTGGCATAGCAGCTTCCCGCGTTACACATTAACCCACCATAACAGTTGATGAGATGTGTCCAGAGTAGGCTACATAACACAAGAACGTAGTTAATGAATGCTCAGTATCGCACTGTCATGTAATTAGTTCGATTTTTCCGATAATAAATCTTGAGAGCACTAGTAACGAGCTGCTAAAAATCGATATTTCTATACTCGGGCAGCTGTTTTAAAGACATTCGAAGCCATTTTTTTCAAACTTCTTTGCTTTGCGTTGTGTTTATCCGGGGACCATGCACCGCCAATCTCAAATTACCTAATCAGTCTCATGCACAATCTCGCAAGTTGTTTCGATGTAGCTCATTAACTCCCTGTATATATACCTATAATTTACACACAGAACCACTGTCCTTTTCCAACTAATTTAGTATTATTTCAAGTTTTCTGAAGAAAGAATTTCCTCTCTTGAATGGTGAGTTCCTTTTGATGTTCACTACCACTTTGTAGATTTCAGAGACAGACTTTAAATTGATGGATTACATGATTCAGTAGATGGTAGAAGTATAAAAGATTTGCATAACTGAATAGAAACGTTTGTAAGTTTAATAACACTAAAACCCATATATCTATTTTGGAACATTTTTGTTTTTCTTCGTGCCAACGGCTTTGTACAAATGATTTGATGTCTCTGATAATACATTCTAATATGTTTCACATTGTTTTCCATGCTAGTAACTAACGACACTAAAAATTGATACCACAATAGTGCCTTGATGACAATGGAGATGACGTTGAGAAATACAGTAAGGTACTGTAACTTTATAAATAAAGTTTTGTGTTATTCTTTGTTATTGGATTTTTTGTGAGTTTTTTATGTTGGATCGGTTTGTGAATGGCGTGTTACGTAAAAAAAAAAAAAAATAATACAACTCCGTACCCTGTCTTTATTATTTGGTCATGCGAAAATAGTTCTTTATTTTCTCGAAGGATCTCGTATATTTAAAGGACTGGCAAACAAAATGCTATTTGCTTGCGTCTGATATATATTGGTGGTTTATTAGATCTGACACATTTCGTTCACTCATTTCTATTATTCTGTTTCTTACTTTATATTCTCTCAAGAGATTTTAAACTCACATCTGAAGATGAAGAATGACGTTATAATAATTAATAGATTTGAAAGGAGTTCATAGTGTTGAGGTTACCTGAAATGTATTTTTCAGGACACGGAAAAACTCGGAAAATACATCCATCCCACGTAACACCGAGATTCTAACCCGGGGCCTTCTAGTATAGTGGACATACATATTATGGGGTACCTGATATGGTCATTTTGAATAAATTATATTCCATTTAGCAAGATGCAATGTTGTACCGGTTTCAGCAGTCGATATTAGTGGAAAGATGTCAGAATGCATGGGTTTAACTATAAAATCTCCAATAACTATGTCACTAAAACCTGTATGCCCGAGCTGCTAACGCTTTAGGATGCACTCCAGACCGACGTCAAGAAAAGAGTAAGGTTTTTTTTAAAGGTGTTAACATACAAATGAATCAGATGACTTGGTTGCAATTTAGGTAACCCTTTGCTTTCTCCTCTTTAGCTCCCTAAACATTCATCCGTTAAATTCATCTCCTTCATAGTAAAATCATTGTGTCTTCTTGCAACCTTGGTGTTGTTTTATAGCTCCTGAACTCTTCCCAAATGAACACCTTCCTGCATCCAAAACCTTAGGCAACCTTCTTCCCTCTTGCAGACGTCAGTCAGTATATCTTTGAATCTACTACCCCCTACAGATGCGCGGTGAATGGGTAACTCCTGCCCCACACTGGGTGCGCTACAATATTCTCTTTACATCCTGCAGATTTTGGCACGCGCAACCGCATCTAACTAGGTTAAAGCGTACAAGTAAACTAGGACATCCAATTAAGTATTACTGACGTTCAGACTCAGACGCTTAAAACCTAGACTCCACCACTGTATTGTTCGTTCCTCTTGTTTCATACTCATGTATCATGAATCATTTCTGTAACAATCAATTATCTTTTTGTCACCACACCGTTTATTTTGAGGAGCCCTTATGGCCAGCCTCTGAATTCGAATCAGCTTTTACTTTCCATACGATGCATATAGGTAGGGAACGCAAAAGCTCGATTTCAAAATTTCAGTTGAAATACACGTTATAACGCGCCTGATATAAAAAATGTATTTTTAAAAAAGTTACATATCCATGTCTTTACATACAACAAATCAGAAACAAAAATACCTTTTAAATGGAAACTTTAAATTTTGATTCTATGAAAAGTGTGTAAAGATTTTACTGCCCCAAAAATTTACATCTCGTTAAAACACACAACTAATGGCATATACCTTTTTTGCAGTTAGCCATTACCGAGTTGATGTTGGTTTCGATTTTAAAAGATTTTTTTCTCAAGCGGGAATTAGTAATTTCTGTTCCTTTTGTTTTACTCCTGGCAATGCCTAAATTCAATCACATAACAACCAGCTTTTAAAAGATTTGAATATCACTTTAGCCCAGTGTATCCTCTTATTTTCCTTCTAATTATAATGAAATAACTTATAAGACCATTTCTGTTAATATTTATCTGGATTTCCATTAACTAGATTGAAGAGTAAGGTATTGAAAAATAGTTTGTTACAGACTAGTTAAAGAAAGCCGTATGAATGAAATATATTTTTATTAATGTTTCTGTTATCCAGCCCGATCTGTAAAGTGCTGGTTAGAAAGAATAAATTTGGAGATTAGTTCGATGTTCTAAATACAGTTGAAATAAATTGCTCATCTGTGCAATAAAGGCCGGTATAGTGCGCAAAATGTACATTTCTGTACATTTTAAACACATTCCATGTGTCGTACTTATGAAGAGTGGACTCCCTGGATTTTTCGCCCTTACAATATGTTTTGTTCTTAAGATACGTCCTTGTTCCGAATCCAGAACTTATCTGACATTTACTTCTCAAAGTACAGCTTTACCCTCCTTTTCTTTTCCTATTCCACAAATCCATTCCCTTTTCCCTCCCTTTGTCCAACTACTTAGGTACGGACCTTCTTTCATTTAGCCACAACGTTCCAGGGTATCCTTCACAATAACGAAGATGGATAGAGTTCACTTTCATTCCTATTTATTCCTTTCCTTTCTGCAACTCCCATCTACCTCTCCTCACCTATTCCTGTTTTTCTTGCCATTCTACTTCGCTGGGAATTACAGAGAAGAGTGTAGCAACCTTCCAGGTTTCGATAAAGCACCAGCTCCTAAAGAAAACCAACTTGAAAGTATAAAACCCTTCCTTTTCTTCCTCTTTCTTTCTCCAATAGGATAAGATGAAATGGGTTGGAAGTAAAAACTTTTCAGTAACAAAAACGGCGAATCTCTTTGACTACGATTCTTGGGATTTGGTTCGGTTAATTCTCTTCCCACTTTCTTTTACTTCACATTTTTGTTTCAACTTTGAACTCTGCAGGCGGGTTCAGCCATTGCGGCTTGTTAGGTGTAAGTCGTGAAAACGACTCAAACCAGGGCAATTTGCGACTCGTACGCCAAAGAGCTAAACGAGACGCTTACTTTCAGAAAAGGCCGAGTAATACTCAGCTTTAAGCTACTACTCGCAAGTAAATTGCTTAAATATCTGTCTCAATGTTTTTTCTTATTTCGGGGAATATCGAAAAAAGAAACCAGATGTATCACCACCTCTAAGAATTATCCCCTTTAATATCCTTCAATTACACCTTCTAACTTATTACGAGGGTGGTCTGAAAAGTTCTCGGCCTCACCCAGAGATCGCGGCACTACTTACATGTTAATAGACCCTATGTAAGATTACAAGTCATTCCAGAAAATAGTTGACTGTAGGCAGTTGTTGAAGCAGTGGAAGTGCGCATTGCTTTGAAAATGGAGAAATTTGAGTATTGTAAAAGAAGGTTTAACACCTACAGAAATTCATTTGTGTATTGTAAATGTATATGTGACCCTTCACCTTCAATTTCCATTGTGAAGAGAAGGGCGGCCGATTTTAAACATGGCAAGCGTCCAAGACGATCCACGCAAAGGACGTCCAAAAACTGTAACCGGAAGTCATTGAAAAAGTGCATGACATGATTTTGGAAGATCGGACTACAAAGGTGCGTAAAATTGCTAATGCTCTTGGTATTTCAAAGGAACGTATTAGTCATATCTTGCATCAGGAATTAAACATAAAAAATATTTGCGCAAGATGAGTGCCTCGTATCCTCACTGTGCATAACAAAAGCATTCGCACGACAATTTCTGGCGCATTTTCCGAAGAACAGAAATGACTTTTTGCGCCGTTACGTCACAATGGAAGAAACACGGATTCACCACTACACACCCAAATCCAAGCAGCAGTTGAGGTAATGGACAGAAGCTGGTTCTTCAGTTCCAAAGAAGGCGAGGATGGTGCCATCGGTGGGAAATACCATGGCGTCAGTGTTTTGGGATGCCAAAGGAATTTTGTTGATTGGATATCTCAAAAAAGGAACAACCATTTCTGGAGAATAGTACTCTTAACTTCTAAACAAACTGAATGCAAGCATTCGTGAAAACAGACCCGGATTAAGAAAGAAAAGTGCCCATAAAAGTGTTTTGGCAATGGTGAAATTGAAAGATCTGCACTATAAAGTGCCGGAACATCCACCCTATTCCCCAGGTTTGGCTCCCTCGGTCTTCCATCTGTTTCCAAAGCTGAAGAAATTCCTCGCTGGTAGGCGCTTTACGTCCAATAAATAAGCAATTGCAGCTGTAAACGGGTACTTTGTAACACTTCCAGAGGGATACTACAGAGAGGGGGTAATAGCATTGAAACACCGCTGGACAAAATGTATTGATATTAGAGATTATGTTGAAAAATAAAACTACTGTGAAAGTATGAATTGTCGTTTTTAACTATCAGCTTTTCAGAACACCCTAGTAGGAATGGAACGTAGAATAGCACAAGCAAATAAATAAATTCTGTTCTTTTAACTACCGTACTATTAGATTAAAGGGGTTCTATTACATGAAGTTACTACGGATTACTATAAAATAATCATATTTAAACTGTTCAGGGATTATCTATCTTATTATGTATTCACCCATAATGATTTGTATATAGATAAAGCGTTAATTCTCGCGGAGCCTTGCAGAAGCCGATTGGTTAACAGTGTAAACCTTTAATAATCCCCTTGGTAATATCTTAAAGGTTCGCATAAATCACATTCGTGGGTATGATGGAAGTGCGTACACAGGAATAATACATGTGTGTGTGAGTTTAATCCATGTCAAGAGATAACGATCAGCCTTCTGACTTCTCATCCACAAATACCGGGCTCGATTCCCGGGTGGGCAGGTAATTTTCCTTAATCAAAATCATTCCTTGTCCCCCACAGAGTTTGGAAATATGAATTTGGGGGTGTTAAATGATAGTAGATATACAAACTAAAAAATAAAACTTAAGAAGCCCACCAATGCAGTGTGCACATGTGACATATGTGCCTCGCGTTCAAGAAGTCTGAGGTAGAAATCTCGAATAGGATGACCTACCCGGATAATTTTTTTCTTTTCCCTTATTCTCAGAAGACGAATGTCGAGTTACTTTAAGCTCCAAGGATCTCAGACTCATTTGAGCGTCACTTCAATGATGTAGCCTACCAGCTTAAAGGGCTTTAATGTGAAAACAAAAGAAGAAAAAAATTAGGAAACCTACAGCACAGCGAGCCAAACACCAGCAACTCGAAGTCCCCGATATTACTATAGGTAGAAGTTAAAGGGGTTTATAGAAATGGAGAAAAAAAATCGGATATGTTCCATTCATATTACTTTCTCTAGCTGTTTTACAAAAAATAAACTTTCCTCATGAAAATTATTCTTGTATCTACGACCTGCTGATCGAGATAAACATTAGCAGAAATGTTTTTGCTTCCTTGTACGTAGAAGGAAACTAAGGGAATTCACTAAGGTAACGAGATAGTCAAATCTTTTAGAAGTCGTCGCTATATGAAGCAACAGAAAATCGATTATTCTTTGCATTCCCAGGAGTAAACAAAGAGTGGTGATTTTTATTATTATTATTATTGTTGTTGCAGAAGATCAACTACTGCAAAACACATCCTTATGTGAAATCTAATTTCCTCATTTTGATTGTAATCACGTGTCATTCCTAATTCTTCCACCTTTCTCCAAACACCTGGATAATTATCTCTGTGCCCAGCCGCCAATGTGTCCAACTGCTATGCACCCCTCAAACGATTCTACAAAATATAAATTAATTTATAAGGCTGTGAGACAGAATTCCATCGAATTAATACGGCTTCACCCCGGGTAGATCAACACTACATTCCGTACAAGAACTTGTGCATGAAATAACAAAGACCCTAGCACAACCCGCTATTTCATTGTATGTGATCTTCATAGATTACTCCAAGTCATTGGACAACATTACCACAAGCTGGAAAAGATACTAGGCAGATCAAATAGCGATTCAGAAACAAACGAGTCGATCTTAAACGCGAATAAGGTGTCACTCTCCGGTGGCATTGCAGTCGAGGAATATCATTCAAATATAGGTGGTCCTACAAGGGGGACCCAATAGGCCCACCGCTCTTAAACATAATGACCTCAGATATCCCCAAAATATAGATACAAGAAATGATAAAATGACTGATGACATGGTCGTTCTTTCCAGGAACCGAAAAGATCTGCAGTACCAAAACGCGCAACATATGACATTTGGGGCGGTAACGTGGATACGGGTTCCTATCCCGGGTGCAGGTTTTGGGTATTAGGTATGGTGTGGATATGAGTGTGCTCTAGCTCAGGATTTTTACTAGCATGGAAACTCTTTCAGGGTGTGGTACGACACAAGTGTTTTATTCAGTTAGTTCGGCCTTTTTCAGCCGTCGAACACACAAGCATTCCTCCTAAATTTCCTACTCTGAAACTATACTTTACCCAACCGCGACTATTCTTACTTATTAATTTTGATGCAGTGATCTCGTCCGTACTCTGGTCTGTATTAAAACTAACTATTTCTGTCACAACTAAGGCTTTCACCACGCACCCAAATATGACATCTCTACCGATGCTCTACGCCAAGTGCCCCAAACAGTGTCGCCTGACCGACGGTAGCATTGTTTATTTCCTTCTCGTTATGTTCCCTCGGGCAGTGTAACCTCACCCCTTCGGGTCAGTGCTACCAGCTCGTGACAACTCGGCTACGTATACGTGTTTGAAATCTTTCTTTCCTCGCCCATTTTCAATGTACGTTTATATTATTAGCTATGACTTATCTTTCCCTTCTGAATATCTCTTTGCTCCGTGACAAGATATGTACTGTCTTACATTCCTAAACTCCAAAGCCTATTCCTGTCAACTGCGATTACACTCCTCAAATTTAAATTTACGCGACCAGCACATACAGTATCAATTAATATGACCTTACCTAATGGCGAGCAACCTCAAGAAGCTAGACAACATCAATGTGAGATTTTTAAAAATAGATCTCTGTTTCAAAATTCACGAGAAGCTATGCCTAAAAAATCGCAGTAGCCCTTCTTCATCGAAGACATAAGACACATATTTGGATTACCAGAAACACAACATATAACCATGTACCCAAGGAGGACTGTGTCTGCAAGAATTGCAACAAATCATGCCCTAAATATCATCTAATGAAGTGTGAAAGCAGATTTCAATCCCTAAACAAGTTAACGAAAGCTGGTCATAATTTGAAAATTCAATTGTACACATTGTGTTCAATAAATAAATAATACATTAATTCGTTTTCAAAAGTTCTCGGCATTTTACGCCTAGGCATTTGCTATGAAAAAAACAAGTGTGTCTCGCCAAGGACATACATTACTTGGCTAAACAATATTAGTAAGAGGGACATATAAAAGAATGGGAGAAAGAAAGTGGAAATTTACTCCTAACAATCTATTTGTTTTATTTTTTTACTTTCTCTACACGTACTATGTACATAGTGCATAGAGAAGGTATTGTAATGCACCCAAAAATTCAATACCGAGATTTCACCGGAAATACTTGTTTTGGGTCCCCCTGAATAAAAAAAAAAGCATTTTTGGAAAAAGGTCAGTGTGTGTATGCGTCTGTGTGTCTGTGGACAGCATAGCTCAAAAACGAAAAGACCGTTAAAAACCAAACTTGGTATTTAAGTTTGGTATCTTCCAAGGATGCGACACGAAGATTTTCAAGAAAATCACCCATCCCCAACTACCCTTTAAGTGGAACGTTTTTCGAAAATTTTGATTTTCTCAAAAATGGCTCAAACGGTTTTGATTAAAATAACGTATATTAAAGATATTTACCTGACAAATAATATGTATATCTTGAATTTTCTGGGAATAGCCTCTGAAGGCTACTTTATTCTGGAGGAATTTTGCATAACTACTAAACCGTAAGAAATGGACAAAAACTTACCACACAAAAAATATAGAGCACATTAAAACACACAATTTATGGTATATAAATTGTTTTCGAGGAGTTGATCCTTTTTGAGATATTCCTTGTTTTTGGTTTCAGCTTTGAAAAACTTATAATTTTCTCATACAGGAATTTGTCAACTCGTATCCATACAAACAAAGGAACGTTAGTCACCTAATAACCAGTTTTTGACCTCACTTTAACCTATGATACTCCCATATTTAGCTTCTACTTACAAGGAAGCAGGTAATAAGACTATTTCTGCTAATTTTTTCTCGATTAGCATAAAATAAATAGAAGAATAAGCTTATTAACAATAATTCGTTACACAGAAGTAGAGAAAATCATGAGAATGGAACACATCAGATTTTTTTTTTATTGGAGAAAAAACTCTTCTTATTGGGAAAGAGCAGGTAGTAGGTTTCCAGTTTATTGGATTGTATCGTATCCCTCGGTGGATTTATGGCCTTTGTAACTGGGCTGCGTCTCTCTGACTTTTCAACAGATTTTAAGATGACAGTGTCTCTAAAATTCGATGCAGCACTCCAGTACTCCACACTGACCTACATATTTCCTTTCGTGTGTTGAGGGTTCCTATTCTGTTAGAGCTTCTGATGCCTGCAACTGACAATAGACCACAGGGAATGTTCTAATGAAGCTACTGCAGAATTCCTTTCCCATTAACTTCCGCTTCACGGAGGGTGACGTAGTTCTGAAACCATTCAGAGGAGCTGATGAGAAATAAGCTTTCCTTGCTTGTGATTTATTAGGAAACGTCTAACCGCACCGGTTTTATTCGGCCGCCATGTTCAACTTCACCTTAAGTTTATTGTAAAATATATAACTGAAAGTTCGTACTCCACTAAGTAGGAGGAATTAAAACCAAAAAATCGCTTAAATAAGAAGGTTTTTAACTATTGAAATATGCAAGCCCTTATAAATTAACTGTATTAAAAATTCAGGAAAGATATAGGTTTTAGTTAAAATCGGTATAAATTTAAATATCTAATACAGAATTTTTGGAACGTGTCATTTTTTATTATATGTGATTTGATTTCATCTCAAATAGAACTTCAGATGTAAAAATCCAAGCTTAGCCAAAATGGAAATGCTAAATTTAGGACAAATTTATATAAGTTCAGGATAAAATAGCATATGCTCTACTCACCTATCCCCAAGCGACCGCATGTGAGATTTGTGGCGGACAAAGCGTCGCAGGGGCTGGTTTTCTACGGGCTCTCCGGTTTCCCCCGCCATCGCATTCACGGTGCTCCATCTTCATTGCATGTATCACCAGTGTCATCGCCTGTGGTGCCACAAGTAGCAAAAGCAGGCGTTAAACACTACCCAAAGAAATCGAATGTGCTCCATTCACACGACTTTCCCTACATCTATGCAACAAATTATTGTTAAAAAGCTAATGCTTTTATTTACTTAATGCTAATTGAGAAAAAATTAGTAGAAATAGTCTTATTACTTGCTTCCTTGTAAGTAGAAGCGAAATAAGGGGGTACCATAGTAGCGATGGTCAAAAGCTGGTTGTTATGTGGCTGAAGCTCCTTTGTACTGACAGGATTTGACAAATTCCTGCATGAGAAAAGTATAGGTGTTTTAAAGGTGAAACTAAAAACAAGGAATATCTGAAAACGATGACCTGTGCGGAAAAAATGTATATAAAATAAATTGTGTGTTTTAATGTGCTCTACATCTTTTGTATGGTAAGGTTTTGTCTAACTCTTACGGTTTAGCAGTTATGCAAAATTTCGTAATATTCTCCAGAATAAAGTAGTCTTCAGAGGCTATTCCCAAAAAATTCAAGATATACATATTATTTATAGGTAAATATCGTAATATACGACATTTTAATCAAAGTTGCTAGAGCCATTTTTGAGAAAATCAAAATCTTCGAAAAAAGTAAAGGGTAGTTGGGGGTAGGGGGATTTTCTTGAAAATTTTCATGTCGCATCCTTGCAAGATACCAATCTTTAATACCAAGTTTGGTATTTAACGGTCTTTTCGTTTTTGAGCAATGCTATCTAGAGAAACACCCACATAAACACGCTTAGACACACACGCACATACCTTTTTCCAGATATGCTGTTTTTGGATTCAGGGGTATCCAAAACTTGTACTTCCTGTGAAATCTTGGTATCAAATTTCTGGGTGCATTACAATACCTTCTCTATACACTATGTACATAGTACGTGTAGAGAAAGTAAAAATACTCACCTATCCACTGGCAAAAATTGTTTGTACAATTTGAATTTCTTACACTATTATTTATAGAAGGCATACAAAATATATATTACAAGGCTCGGAACCATAAAACTCCGCATTACCTATTCGAGGAAACTCGCACGGAAACAATATAGGGCGTAAAATAAGAACTGAAGCTTTCCTGGCGACGTGTTAATTCCAAATCTTCTCGGGCTTCTAGCCAGGTAAAAACTTGGCTTGACACCAACGTTTCGAAGAAGTTCACCCTGAAGACGAGGAAGATGCACTTCTTCGAAACGTTGGTGTCAAGCCAAGTTTTTACCTGGCTAGAAGCCCGAGAAGATTTGGAAATATAGGGCGTATTACGTCTCCATTATCAGTGTGTAGCATGTAGAGTGCTGCAGTAAGAACATGTAGAAGTTGAGTATATTAGTCACAGTGAACGGGTTGTGAAAGATGTCAAATTGCAGATTCAACAGCTTTTGGATTAAGAACGTGTTTCATTAGGAATAAGAGAAACAGTGTGCTAAACCTGTAGTAGACCGTTTAATGTATTCTTATTTATGTATGTTCTGTTGATGTTTTGAAGTCAGACTGCAAACTCTCGTATGGGCGTTATCTCTCTCGTGTATAAACCTAATCCCTGTTTGTTTTAAGCTGGCCCCGTTAATATGTATCCTTCTGCGTTTAATTCCCTTGCACTGTCCACTTCCAATGGCGACATACAAACCCTATGTAGTGCAATGTCATGTTTTTAAATGTTCAGTTAAATTAAACACAGAGAAGCTAAACTTTATTTTACAGAAAGGAAATACAATATTTTTTTTTTTACGTTACGTTATTCCTAAGTATTGCACCGTTATTATGGTAAAGGAGTTATATGGTAAAAGAGATATACAATATGTTTTGTTATTCAAAATCAATTGTGCGAAAGTAAGTTCCCTTATAATTATTATATGTAGCAATTTTGTGGAATATAACAACTCTTAACCAATGTATTTTTAAATGTTAAGTTGAAAAATATGTTTGATTCTCTGTGTTGTAGACTTGTGTCTTTAAAGTAGGAAACCTTAAAGAAAGAAAAATAAAATAATTAGGTACAGCTCAGTTTATTATATTGCCCATCAGGAATATACTTTATTCTATCAACTTATATAAAATATATTCCAGTTTGCTGTGAAATTCACCTAAAGAATAAAGCGATTATTAAATATAAAAAATCAAGGCATTAGGCACAAAAAAGAGATACATCCTAGTAACTCAAATATCATAGCTAACTTCAGATGATAGGATTACACTGTGATGACATACTTTAATAGTTCAATTTTGTTTTATTTGTCTTGAGAATAGCACATTTATAGAAACTCTTTATTTTTGTGTGTGTATGGTTCATTTTTTCCTTCAGGTTTTTGTGTCATGTTCCCCTCTTGTTACTTTCTGTACACGTACTATGCACATAGTGTATAGAGAAGGTATTGCATTCCACCCAAATATTCGATACCGAGATTTCATCGGAAATACCTGCTTTGGGTCCCCCTGAATAAAAAAAAAAAAAACAGTTTTAAAAAAAGGTCCGTGTGTGCGTGTGTGTATGTGTGTCTGTGTGTATGTGTGTCTGTGTGTGTATGTGTCTATGTGTTTGTGGACAGCATAGCTCAAAAACGAAAAGTTCCTTAAAAACCAAATTTGGTATTTAGGTTTGGTATTTTCCAAGTATGCGACACGAACATTTTAAGGAAAATCCCCCACCCCCAACTACCCTTTACATGGAACTTTTTTCGAAAATTTAGATTTTCTAAAAAAATTACTTTAATGATTTTGATTAAAATATCCTATATTACAGATATTTACCTGACAAATAAAACGTATATCTTTAACGTTCTGGGAGTAACCTCTGAAGACTATTTTATTTTGGATAAATTTTACGGAATTTTGCATATCGGCTAAACCATAAGAGATGGTTAAGAACTTACTGCACAGAAAATGTAGAGCTCATTAAGACACACAAGTTAACGTTATATACATTTTTTTCGTGGAGGCGATCGTTTTTTAGATATTCCTTGTTTTTTTGTGTTCAGCTTTGAAAAACTTATACTTTTTTCATACAGGAATTTGTCAACTCCTGCCCATACAAACAAAGGAACTTCAGTCACATAGCAACCAGCTTTTGACTGTTACTTTAACCTATGGTTTCCCTTATTTTGCTTCTACTTACAAGGTAGCAAGTAATAAACTATTTCTGGCAATTTTTTCTCAATTAGTTTGAAGTAAATAGAGGCATAAACTTTTAACAATAATTTGTTACAGAGATGCAGAGAAAGCCATGTGAACGGAACATCAGATTTTTTTAAGAAGGTTATAAAGTGTATAATAGTTTTGTTGTCTATGCACAAAATGCTATGTATACATCATACTGGCTACGGAAATTTGATTAACGTTATTTTTTTATATTTAAATCATAACGCTGCACAAAAGTTGCCTAGCTACTTGCAAAGCGGTATTGGAATTCCGACTCAATTCTGGAGCTCTGGATTATTAAGGAAATCAGGATTATGGCTGAGATGCCAGTGCGTCGCCATTTGACCTATAAGGTGCGCTTGAATTCTGTTTCAGTTTCATATCCCTCGTATAATCCAAGGGAGAGAGGACAAAGCATCCGGGAACAAAATCGATATCTGTTTTCGTTCGATATGTGTGGAAGCGTAAGGTCGCCGTAGCTATTTCAGTGTGAGGGAGTTTACCAGAAGGTGGCTTGTGGCCGTCATTTCCGGTGGCTTGCAGGAACCGACCACTCCTTTAATGTATGCCGTGTTGCTGGGAGTTTAAGCGGATTTGAACTTTTGAAGTTGGCTAATTCAGTCTCCACTCTGTTTGCTGTGGCTATGCCTCTATCAGGTCTGTGGTCACTATCTTCTTTCTCTAGCACAATGTACTTAGTAGATAGAGGAGGTATTGTATTACACACAAAACTGGATACTGAAATTTCACCGGAAATACATGATTTGATGATTCCTAAATAACAAAAAAAGGTAATGTGTGTGTGTGTGTGTGTGTGTGTGTGTGTGTGTGTGTGTGTGTGTCTATGGAAAGCATAACTCAAAAACTGAAGGTCAATTAAACACTAAACTTGATATTTTAGTTTATTATATTGCAAGGATGCAACAGGAAGATTTTCAGAAAAATCCCCATAGCCTTTATATGAAAAATATTTCGTAAAAGTGTTTTTTTTAATGGCTCTAAGTATCATACATTAAAGATATTTACATGGCATCTTGAATTTTTTGAGAATAGCCTCTGAAGTCCTCTTCATTCTAAATGACTTTTACTTAGCGTGTAAACAGTAAGAGATAGACGAAATCTTGTTGTACCAAAAATGTATTCTCATTAAAACACAAACTAAAAGTTATATACATTTTTGTGGAGTTAACCATTTCCGAGATACTTTTTATTATTGGTTTCAGTTTTAAGTTATTTAAACTCTTCCCAATTCATCTACTGTTTCATTTCTCTTTTGTTTAAAGCCTGGCTGTGCAAAGAGAAAACAGAATTTCAGTAGTTTCACATAACGACCGGCTTTTATAAGATTTTACTAACGTCTTAGCTTAATATTACCTTATTTCCCTTCCTCTTAGAAAGTACTAACAAAACAATTTCTGCTGATAAAACTTGTATTTTATATCATTTTTCTTTTAAAAAAGTATTAGTTCAAGTATACATTTGTAACGGCTCTAAAACAGTACGCCAAACTTTTTCCACGCATTACAAGATAAAAAAAATGCATGTGTTCCATTCACATGACTTTCTCTACCTGTTCTGTAGACATCTTCTATGTACTTCGTGTTAATCATGATAAACATTAACAGAGGACACCGGCATTCTTATAAGCACTAGAAGATGATAAATAAAGGAATTCACTTGGCTAAATATTATATATTCAAATCTTTTAAGAGCTTTCGCTATATGACGGCTTTGAATATCTGTTCCTTTTGCACTCCCCGAAATAAAACAAAATAAAAATCAAAGACGACTTTCCGTTTGAGAAAATTATGAGCATTTTAAAATTGAAGCCAGTGACAAGGAATAAATCGGAAATGGTGCAACTCCACACAAGAAAATTGTAATTGATATTAATTGTATGTTTTAACGAGATCTACATTTTTTGCAGCAAGATTTTGTTTACTTTCTACGGTTTACAGGTTATGCAAAAGGGCTTCAGAGACATTTTCACAGAACATTTAAGATTCACATTTTTTGTCATTTAAATATCTTTAATGTATGTCATTTTAATCAAAAACATTAGGGTCATTTTAAAAACAACTACAATCTTGAAAAATATCTTATGTAAAGAGTAGGGAGGGGTGATGTTCCTTAAAATCTTCGTCTTGCCTCTTTGGAAGATACCAACTTTAAATACCAAGTCTGGTATTTACACGACTTATTCTTTATTTAGTTATACTGTTTAAACCCACACGAACTTTTTTTCTAAAATTGATTTTTTGGATGCAGATGTCCTCAAAATATGTATTTTTCCGGTAAATTTCGATACCTAATTTTTGGTAGGTGTCCAATACCTTCTGTACGTATTAGTACTCTTCAGGCCAGAAATATATGAAGCAGCAATTTTGTAATTGCCTTCAAATCTCATAACAAGCTTCGGACGAATTTTGTGAATTACACAGTGATCATAAGCGTATTGAAAAGGTAATAGAGGAATTACAGTAGGAACTTGTTAGTGATTACATAAAATACCACCAGAAGAAATGATGAAAACCAGTCTTGAGTGTTATCAGCAAACAAATATTAGGGATGGGCCTGCGGCGTTCATACCAATAATTTAATGACGGTTTAGCCTTATTCCTTCCACTTTGGAGTTTAAACTTAGAAATTCCTGAGGCTGATTATTAATATAAATTAAAAATATCGAAGTAATACCTAAGGGTTACATTTATTGTAATGATAAATTAGGGAGCAGAGTTCCATAATTTTGTGTGGGTTATTTTGTCTCTTTTTGATTCTAAAAGCTAGTCACTATATATCTCCGACGACAGTGCAAATATCTCCTCCATTTTTATTTCATGCACAGGGCCATGCAATATACAGCCACAATTTAAGGCCCTTCTCTTCTAAAAGATACCTCAAGTCCTTAAACTATTCTCTTTAGGTGAGTATATTTTCACTCATCTTTCGGCTTTAAAACGTCATACTAATAAAACATAGGTTAATGAATACCAACAGCCATAATTCACTGCGAATAAATGCTATGTGTAACCAAGGACGTCTATGAATATTTCTTGTATTTGGAATGATGACACGTCTAGGTCAAGATATTCTTGGTTTGTCCAGTCTGTAATACGGATTTACATATTGGCGGAATGTTTGCACTATAAGAACAAGTGAAACATTAAAATGTTTGCTAAATTTCGAAGATTGGCATGATGGGATCTACTGTATAAGTAGATTTTATTTACAGAAGTACGGGTAACACATGGGCATTTCCTATCCAAAGTGTGCGAAGTGATCAAATTTTTACGCAGTTTATCTTTACTTTCATTTATCTTGACCTTCGTTTCTTAATCATGTTCATTGTTTTATTTTTATCATCTTGATATTTAAATAACAATTATAGACAGTGACCCTTGCATGCTTTTGTATAATGACTATGAATTTGACCAAAGATTTTCCAAATAGGATCTTAGCATAGTGAGTCAGTTTTCCTCAGATAAAACTTCGAAAATTTTCAAAAGATGTGAAGCAGTAGAGAACCTACGATATCTTCTGGTAAAATAATAACCTCAACTAAAATTTTCAGAAGCGGAAGTGTCTTATAAAATATGAAGAATAAGATTGGAAAATATCGTGAGGGAATGTAGAGGGCAAACAAAGGCTTCTTGGGGAGACAACGGTATGCAACAGAAATCCGTAATTTCATATCGGTATGGTATCTCCGATCCTTGATATGATAGAAGGAGAGGACAAAGAAGCTAAATGCACCAGTTCGCTAATGGAGTGCGGAGGCTTGACAGAAGAGGAGAAAAACTTTGTTCGTTTTTCACTTTTTGTCGTTGTGTATAAAGCACAGAGAGAGCAGTTAAAAAGTTTTTGGAATGACAAGCAGCAGCGGGGACAACAGTGCCCCAGGGGCTAGGTGTTAATGACAGCAGTTGCGGCTCGACTCATGATGCGAGTTTGCTTCTGAGGCGCTCATTAGATGTTTACCCGTCTTTCGCAGTTTGTTAAATATGTGCGGGGGTGACCAAAAGTTTGTTACTTTATTGCTCACAGCCATTTATTCTTCCCCAGGGACATTCAGGTTGTAGTTGGAATGTTAACTTCTGCTGAAAGTGGCAAACTTTCAGACAGAAATTGCACAGAGATAAAAGATGAAACGAGTTGTATGCCTGAGAACATAATTTCAGTGATCATGATAGTTGAAAACATTCATACACATACTCCTTGATCTTTTCGCGAGAGATTTTCAAGAATTGTACATTCTGATACGAGTGAAAAATGCGTTATAGCAATTGAGAAAACTTGGTGGTGCGAAATCGTTATGTTCAACACACACATATATATCAGTTGTTTGCGTTTTTAGTTTTAACGCCTATAACCTGGTCTTATCGGACGATAAATGAAATTGGTGAAATGATGTAGATTAAAGTTATTCAACATGCGTTCTCTCAGGAAAAGGGAAATCCGAGAAAAAAAATATTTTCCTAGTAACACACCGTAACCGATATTCGATTGACCTCTTGAATGTGATGCCCCCACACTATAGGACGGGCTATATCATTTGTTGTTATGTAACTGATTAAACCTTGTATAAAGATTATTTTATTAATAATGAAGTATTAAACATGCTGAATGTTTACACATTCTTAGTTTTGATGTTTCCTGTTATTAACGAAAATATTAAAAACCAAACAAGAACTTAAGCAAAGGAACCTACATAAAGCATTGTGCCTCTTATTTTCCTAAACTATACTGAAAGTTGGACTCTTAAGGCTGGTTCACAACAAACGGTAACAGTAACCAGAACCAGATCGGGAATGTTGTAATACATGTACTTCAATAGGAGCGTTCACAACTGAAGGGAAGCTTTCCCGCGCCCCGGGAACGAGAAGCAACACCTGCCCAAATTCAAGTTTCACGTTCGCTTTCCTGGGCATGGCATACATGATCCATTTTGTGCATACCAATCTTGTTTTTCTTTCCTTGACTTTAAAGACTCGTCATTTTAACAATTATTTCACGCCGCCGTGACGTAAAACGCCGCAGGAGCTCTCTCTCTCTCTCTCTCTCTCTCTCTCTCTCTCTCTCTCTCTCTCTCTCTCTCTCTCTCTCTCTCTCTCTCTCTCTCTCTCTCTCTCTCTCTTGCAATCACATGCTGGGAAAACCAACAGAAGAAATTCTAGCAAAAGAGCTTTATTTATATTTAAAATTGTTTGAGCGTCGGTTGCTTACCCATGGCCTAGAGTTTAGCTGCTTAACAAGTTCCAAGGAGCCGGAAATACGAAATGGATTCATTAGGGGGGCGGGGAATATAAATAGAAAAACAAATTATTTGTTAGCTCGACACACTTTTCCCGGTGTTTCTCCAACTATTTTAAGTCTTCCAAAAAGTAAGAACGTCCTCAAAACAGGCATTTGTTTCGGAGATGACCTCTTCGTTAGACGTGAATCGTTTTCCGCTAAGCCAATTTTTCAAGCTTGGAAATAAAGAAGTCACTGGAGGCCAAATCCGGTATATACGGTGGATGTTGCAGTAATTCGAACCTTAATTTTACATTTTTCGCCCTCAAAACTGCGCAGGTGTGCACCTTTGCACTGTCTTGATGGAAGAGAATATATTATTCTTAGTCAGATGAGCAGGTTTTTTTATTGATTTCTCCGTTCAACTGTGCAATAACAATGCATAATACTCTCCATTTACCGTTCCTCGTTTTTGGATTCCGCGTGCATCCCAAAAAACCAAGGCCATCACTTTGTCTGTAGATTTCATCACCTTTGCCTTTCTTGGGATCTTAAAAGCCCACTGTTTTGAATGTACTTTTGTCTCTTGAGTGTAGGAGTGATTCCATGTTTCTTTACAGTTATGTATCGGCGAAGAAATTCGTCAGGATTGCAACGGAAAATTGCCAAACCAGCTTCCGAATCGACTTTGAGCGTTTATTCTACATTGGGAGCAAATACGACACTGCCGAGACCTTTGTCAGATATAATTTTTGGTGCAAAGTTGAGAACACTCTACCTTGTGATATGTCTGTGGCCTCTACTATTTCGTCAACTTCGACTGGTCCAACTATCAAAACCATATCCTGGATTTTATCAATCATTTTGGAGAAAGTCCCCTCTACTGGACATTCGGAACGATCTTCATCATTTGTGGATGTACGACCACATTTAAATTCATTTATCCAGTTGGAAATTGTTACAAACGAAAGACTAGATGTGCCATGAACTTCAACTCAGCTTTTATCTTTTTCAATGACAAGGCTTTTAAATATAAAGTGTTTAATCATCACAAGAAACTCGTTTTTTCCCATGTATGTAAAGAAAAACAAGATTGTTGATTCAATCACCTATGGCAACGGAAGTATGAGATGGATATAGCTGATGCTTTAACTGCCATTTAGTAAGAACCGACGGATACTAAATACAAAATTATCGGTGCTACAAGTGTAATAGTTATCGAACACCCTTCGTAGCAGTAGCCTCCGAAACTTGAAGTTGAATAACCTGTATTATTTTGCCTGAATTCATAGATTCCGTTGCCTAAGCTGGAGTGCAGGAAAAACAATCTGATGTCTACCATTCGCACGACTTTCTCTATATCCCTGCAACGAATTATTCTTAAAAAGTTTATACATCTATTTACTTCATGCTAATCATAAAAAATTAGCAGAAATAGTCTTACTACTTGCTTCCTTGTAAGTAGAAGCGAAATAAGGGACTACCATAGGTTAAAGTGATAGACAAAAGCTGGTTGCTAAGTGACTGAAGTTCCTTTGTTTGTATGGACAGCAGTTGACAATTTCCTGTATGAGAAAAGTATAAGTTTTTCAAAGCAGAAATCAAAAACAAGGAATGTCTCAAAAATGATGAACCCCACGAAAAACATTTATATAGCATACATTGTGTATTTTCACGAGATCTACATTTTTCGTGTGTTAAGTTTTTCTCCATCTCTTACGGTTTAGCAATTATTCAAAATTCCGTAAAATTCATCCAGAATAAAGTAGTCTTCGGAGGCTATTCCCAGAAAATTCAAAATATACATTTTGTTTGTTAGGTAAATATCTTTAGTATACGAAATTGTAATCAAAATCGTTAGAGCCATTTTTGAGAAAAGTTCCATGTAAAGGGTAGTTGGGGGTGGGGGATTCTTTTCAAAATCTTCGTGTCGCATCCTTGGAAGATTCTAAACTGAAATACCAAGTTTGGTATTTTACCGACTTTTCGTTTTTGAGTTATCATGTTCACAGACACACGGACACACGGACACACACACGCAGACCTGTTTCCGAAAATGTTTTTTTTTTTTAGTTAAAAGGGGCCCTAAAGCATATATTTCCGGTGAAATCTCGGTATGGAATTTTTGGGTGGAGTGCAATACCTTCTCTATACACTATGTACATAATGCGTATAGAGAAAGTAATAAGCTCGCTACCGGGTTATTGTGAATCAAAATGTTAAATGCTGCCTGGCTTTCCCTTCTTGGTCTCGTTCTAATTACCATTATCGGTGTGTTGTGAAAGAGCCTGTGAGATGAGGATACCTTGTGGACACTTTGCTGAGGAGCTAGTTTTATTGGCTGCAAGGTGCCGGGGGAAGAAGACTGTCTTTCCTCAATATTCTCAACCAAAAATGTTTCTTTTTTGAGGTCCTCGGCCACTTGGTAGATTGCCTAATTTACCTCGAACGGCCTGAATAACATCTCACATGCAGGCACATTAACTCTGGGAATTACAAACAGAATGAAACCTTAGCATTGAAGCTACTAGATATCATGGGTGTACCGCGTGGTTATAATTCAACTTTTCCTATATAACACGTTCTACAAAGGAAACAAGTTATAACAATATGAGTATCAAGCTCGGTAGTAATAATGTCCACATTATTGGGACGCAAGGTTTCTATGCTCCAGAGCACCACAACTGGTCACCAGGTGCCGTGATCATTCATAGTCACGCTGATCAGACCAGTGTCAGTGCACTTGTTGATGGTTTCAACATGGGCTTAGAAAAAGGGGGGCAGAGCGTTATTCTATCAAAACAACAGTAACGGTGCAGCTGCACTTCGGGATTATGTTCGGCTGAAAGGATTACGGAAGGATCCTCTTTCTACACCTGCTCTGCGGAACATTATGAAGTTTGAATGGACTGGAAAACTGGGTGCGCTCCAGGAAGAGACCGACGACCGGTTAAATCACAAGTGGTTGACATAATCACTGTTGATATGGCAAAAAAAACGCTGTGCGCAGTTGCCAATCGTCAAGTAGTGCGCGTACTGAAACACGACATTTGAACATTCCGTGATCCATTGTAAGGAACTTGTTTTGAACCATTCTCAAATGGTATCCGTATAAGATCCATATCCGCACAGAAGTTTATACCGCAGAATGCAATGTAATTTTGACTTCACTCTCCACTTTCTAGCGAGGATTGAAGATTGCGAAGCCTGGCCTTGGACCATCATATGAACAGACAAAGCACATTTTTCTCTGACGGGTGAGGTGAACACATGAATTGGAGTGTGGATCTTCCCCTCCAGTCAATGTGCATGTAGTTTCTCTGCACAGAGAACGTGTCACCGTATGCTATGGCTTCACGGCTACGTTCATCATTGGTCCATTCTTTTTTTACGAAGGACGCTCAGGGACAAATTTGTGTAGGGTGACTGGCCAGCGTTACTGCGATATGCTTAATCAGCGTGTCATACAGGAGAGAAACGCAATGAATTCAAAATTGTTTATGCAATATGGGGCTCCACCAAACATTGCTCGTCAAGTTCAACTGCTTCTCTGTAACACAATTGGAGACGACCGAATTGTTAGCAGATCGTTTCCAAATGCCTAGCCGTCACGATCACCTGATGTCACTCCTTGTAATTTCTAATTGTGGGACTACTGAAAGACAGGGTATCAAGGTAACATTCACATGTGTGCTTATCTCAAGAGAAGCATATCAAGAGAGATATCGAGTATACCCATAGAGATGCTTCGTGCTAATATGCAGGATGCAATCCTGCACTTCCAGGCTCTCCTAGACATATCGAGGCGTCATATCGAGCCTATTCTGTAGCAGTAACCACGGTATTAGTATGATGTAGCAGCGCATGAAAAGTGTTTCAATAGAATTTATTGTTTACTAGTTCTCTTCCCCGTGTTCTTCACAATGATCACATTAAGTTTCATGAACGTGCAATCACTCACTTTGCAAATAGAGACTGTTAAATGGGGAAAGCTTAATTATAACCACCCTGTATAGCGTATCACATATTTTAATGTTAGCTCTCTGCTCTGCTTCCGAAATTGCGCTAAACTTGCCGAATGAGTACTGGGGAGCCAAGCACCCAAGAAAATGTGCGCGCTAATGACTGCAAACTGCAACAACAACATTATTTTAATTTTGAGAAATACAAAGAAGCGAATACATTAGAAATGGTGCTCATTCCGATCGCACATATATACTGAAGAATTAAAACACACAGTTTACATTTTTGTAATTGCTTAAATTTTTTTCGTTTAAAGATATTTTAAATTTATTAGAATACTTTTAATTTCAGAAATTTATCATAACCTGCCTAAGAAGGGAAAAATAAAGAGTCTGTCGTACAAGTTTGTGTTGAATCCTAATGTGCCTAATGACGCAAAATGTGATGTAGATGATTATGATTTGTTACAGAATACTTTGTGTTTTTTTTTTTTTTTCTGCCAATACGAGACCTCACTGAAAATAAACGTTTTGGGCGTCCCTTGCATTGAAAAATAATAAAAAAAAATGGATATGTGTGCGTGTACTTCTATCAGTCTGTAAACGGCATAACTCAAAAACGAAACATTCTTTAAATTCTCTAACTTATAAGGTCAGCAAATTCCAAGAACGCGAAAAATTCCAAGAAAACCACTCAGGCACTTTACTTACTTTATCAAAAAGGGCTCTAATGGTTTTGATTAACATGCCATATATTTGACACTTTCATGACAAATAAAATGTATATCTTTAATTTTCTGGAAATAGCTTTTGTACTAATTCGTTCCATCACACACTTGATGTCAAATACATTCTTTTGTGGAGTTAACCACTTCCGAGATATTTCTTGTTTTTGGTTTGTTTTAAAATACTCATACTTTCCTCAAAAAATTGTATTTGTTTATCTTGCTTCTGAGTAAGCTAATCCAAAGTAATCACATAGCCACCAGCTGTAAAAAAATTTCACTATCGATTAGGCCTAATATACTTCTTTGTTCCCTTGTCTCTACATGAAACTTATAAAATAAAGCATTTATCAAATGTTTATTTGAATTAATGTGAGGTAGTTAGAAGATACGCTTATTTTAAGAATAGCTTGTTGAATAATGGATAGAGAAATTTGTGTGATTGTATTTTGTAAATATGAGAATATTCCTAAAATAAACAGATGGTTGAGAGAGTCGTAATGAAAAACAACAGTGCCTTCTATAATATTTACTCTGCCACGGACAGTGTACAGCTGCTCATAGCTCGGGGGCGTTGTTATATGGAGTATTAAATAAAACATTGGGTTATATTGGCTTCTGAACATTAGATACGCTGTATCTAATGCGTTATATGTTGATACAATACGTTTTATTGGAATGTATTAACTTCTTCATACCTCAATGTCTTTAATATCAGGATGCGCTGATTATTTAAAACAACCCAAGCGTATTTGTCCCCTGCATCTTTTTTTGTGAAATCCATTAATTTCACACAATTTACAATAATCTGAAGTTTCTGTACAATCGTAATTTTTGTGTCAGGCAACAGCGCACAGTTCATTCCCATTTGGTCACACAGATCAGATTTTGGTAAGATGACCAAGCAAGGTTTTGCAAGTTGCAGTAACGTCACGGCAATTATGAAGACTGCTTATGGAAGTCAAATTGTGACTCTTTACAAATTGTAAGTGATTTTAAACTGCTAGAATCTGGGATGCAGGGCTAGAAGTTCAAATGAATTTTGATAAAGCAAAATTTGTCAGCAAAAATGTTGAGTGTCTGATTTTCTAAAAATAACGTGCCTTAGTTCGAGAGAAGTATAGAGAGAGGAGAGGAGAGAGAGAGAAAATTAGAGATACGGAGTGCAGAACTCATAAAAATCGAAAGAATAGACGGACTCTTAAGCAAATGCAAAGGAATAACGAAAACAATAAGCATAAAACTAGTTTTTCACTGAACAGTTGAAGACCCTTAAGAATTATTTGACGTTTAGAACGGCTTTTAAACATGCAAGGGATAAATCCCTGACTGCTTTCGATTCAAGATTAAAGCTTTGGCTTGTCTTACAAAATGCGGACGTGAGGCAAAGCAGACTGTATGAAAGGCATGCTCATTTTCAAAAACTATTTTTAAAGATATTTCATCATATGCTCATGTATTTTTACTTTCTCCTTCTGCTTAACTATAATAAGTAGAAGTATTGCAATCCATCGAAAAGCTCGTTACTTAAATTAATTGGAAATACAGGTTTTGAGCATATCTAATTTTTGTTTGTTTAGGATGTGTGATTATGTGTATGTATGTGAGGGAGTGAATGCATGTGTGTATGTCATGACAGCATAACAAAGAAATGTTTATACACATTTTCTCAAAAATAGCCACAAAGATTTTTATAAAAGTACTATAAGTTTAAAACATTTTAACCCACAAATAAAATACATAGGTTTAAACTTTCTAAATAACCTATGAAGCAATTTTGTACAGTTGGCAAACTGTAAATGACGCAGTATTGAAACACAAACAAACTTTAGATATCGTTTTAGCACACAACTTGTCAGACTTATTTTTTAACATTATACATTTATGAGGTGTTCTGTTTAATTTTTGTTGTGAATTTTCACCTTCGTTTGTTTTCTCAAGTATATAGTAACTATTGGTTTTCTTCTCGTGGCCATGCAAAGCATATGGAATTTTAACACTATTATGGATTCGCTTTTTTAAACTGTGACTACTTTACCTATTATAATATTCTTATTCCTACAAGGAAATGTGTAAATGATAATCAAGGTTTATCTCGATTAAAGAAAAATAGAAGCAAAGCGTTTATTTGAAAACAGAAGAGCACTGGAGAAAATGCAACAGATGTTTTAAATTTTATTTTTAATGTATTGACATCAAACCTGTCATTTGTTTTCTGTAAACTAGATATGGGCATTTTTGTGACCCCGGATTATCATATGAAGTAAACTTCAGCCCTCTTCCCACCGTGCGAATGGCTCAGCCAATCGTTGATCGCCAAAATTCGATCGTCCTGGCCAGGCTACCGACTCCTGGATATTTTCCGGGTCTTCCCCGGATCACCAGGCGAATACTACGTACGTTTCCTTCATTCCTCTAATTTGCTATCCCTCCATGTCGGTTCCATCGTCATTTAATTCATACTTCTTCCCGTTGGTCTCTTTGAGAGTGTTGGTGTTGGTGCTCGGTGCTGCGTGACACGGTAAAAAGAAATATGAATCTGGAAATTATAGGGATCCAATAACTACTGCGCCGTAGCTCGGATTTTGGCTTCATCTCTCCTTGCCGAGGCATCCTCTTGGACTTAGGTACAATAACCACAAGGTTGGGTGCCGAGTCCCTTTTATCCGCATCTAAATGTTAATCTTAAACCCTTACCCTTCCATCTGCTGTTTACAACACACAAGCGGTCTTGAAAATGCAGCAATGGTGGAACAAGAGATGCTTACACAATAGTTGGTTTACGTTTAGGGAAAATGAGCTCTGTAACGAAAAAAGTTGGTTCGTGTGTATTTAACTTTATTAATTTGTTTTATACTTTTAGCATGTAGACGCTTCTCTCTTCTCAGGTTAGTGGTATACGAGACGCGTCCTGGATTTTGGTTTCAACTACCATATATAATATTGTTGTTATTCTTTCTGAATTTATTGTAAATCTTTCTGATACATAAACATACACGGAATCAATTATAACGCTTCTTTTACACAATAATTCGTTGTTAAGCAAAAGCAAACTTCCTTTTTCTTTACAGCTATTATCAATAAAAAAAATAGGTGTTGCCGAGCGTTCATTCCAAGGCCATGTAACGTCTGTCTGTTTTCGCAATGCACATACGTATCAGTCTTTCCCTCTCTTTCTATCATTGTTGCGATTGATGGTCAGTCTCCAGCCAACACATTATTAACTCCTTTATTTAAACCTTTTTGCATTGGAATGAACACACGTCTTGCAAATATATTAATTACACAAATAAAACAATTCAGCAATAACAATTTACAAAAAAATTAAGAGTTAAATATACGCTTTAAGTTATTTAGCCAAATAAATAGCCAAGTTAACAACAATAAACCTATAAAATAAAAACCTTATATGTTGGCTTGTGGCCTAATATTGTCACAGCTCTCTTATACTTTTACTCTCTCTACTATTACACAGCACATGGGTAGAATAGTTGTAGCATTCTATCCAAAAATTCGAAAATGATATTTCGCCGGAAATACACATTTTATGGTCTCTTATATCCGATTTTTTTTTTAATTTAACGTCTTTTAACCCGGTTCGGTCATATTGGACAATGGATGGAATTGGTGAAATAATCCTCAAATGACCTCGGGGTCCATAAAGCTTAAAGTTACTCGACATTCGTCTTCCCAGAATAAGGGAAAACCCCGAAAAAAAACTTATCCGGTTAACTCACCTTAAGCGAGATTCGAACTCATGACTACCACACTACCCAGGCGGGCAAAAGTATCTTATATCCAAAAAAAATAAAAGTACGTGTGTATATGTTGGTCGTCCATGTGTCTTTCTTAAGTCAGTGTGGCCGTGTATCTATGATTAGTGTAACTGAAAAAACAAAAATTCCGTTAAGTACAAAATTTGACATTTAAGTTCAATATTTTCCAATGATGTACTCAAAGATTTTAAGAAAAATTTCCCGCAACCCAAATTACTCTTTAGATAGAAAGATTTAAGAACATTTTAATGTTCTCAAAAACTGCCTAACGATTTTTATTAAAATACAGTATATTAAAGGTACTCGTATTTAAATAGAAAATAAAATGTTTATGCTGAATTATCTGCGAATAACTTCTGAAGTCCGGTACTGTCGGAACTTTGGCATATTTCATAAAGCGTAAGATATAGAAAAAAAAGTTACTCATCAAAATTTAGATCTCATCAAATCACACAATTAATTTACTATACATTTTTGTTGTGGAGCTAACCATATCCGAGATATTCCTTGTTACTGGTTTATTTTTACTTTCTCTACACATAGTATTTACATAGTGTATAGAGAAGGTATTGCACTCCACCCAAGAATTTGATACCAAGATTTCACCGGAAATATATGTTTTAATGTCCCCTGTATCCAAAAAGAGCATTTTCAGAAAAAGGTCCGTGGGTGGGTGTGTGTCCGTATGACTGTGAACACGATAACTCAAAAACGAAAAGTCGGTAAAATACCAAACTTGGTATTTAAGTTTAGTATCTTCCAGGGATGCGACATGAAGATTTTGAGAAAAAAAAACACCCCAAACTACCCTTTACATGGAACTTTTTTCGAAAAGTTTGATTTTTTAAAAACTGACTCTAACGATTTTGATTAAAATATCGTATATTAAAGATATTTACCAGAAAAATAAAATGTATATTTTGAATTTTCTGGGAATAGCCTCTGATGGCTACTTTATTCTGGATGAATTTTACGGAATTTTGCATAACAGCTAAACCATAAGAGATGGACAAAAACTTAAAACACAAAAAATGTAGAGAACATTAAAAAACACAATTTATGTTCTATATTTTTTTTCGTGGAGGTTATCGTTTTTGAGTTATTCCCTTATCTTTTTTTTTTTTTTCTGATTTCACCTTTAAAAACTTATACTTTTCTGATATTGGAATTTGTGAACTCCTGTCCATACAATCAAAGGAACTTCAGTCACATTGCAATCAGCTTTTGACTATCACTTTAACCTATGGTACTCCCTTATTTCGCTTCTACTTACAAGAAAGCAAGTAATAAGAGTAGTTATGCTAATTTATTCTAGATTAGCATGAAGTAAATAGAAGCATAAGCTTTTTAACAATAATTCGTTGCAGAGATGTAGAGAAAGTCATGTGAATGAAACACATCAGATTTTTAAAATACTCTTACTTTTCTCAACCACGCAGACGAAATCCGTTTTTATTTTATTTTGGTCCTGGCCATGAGAAGAGAAACAAATTAAAATGTCAACTGCATAGCTGTTAGAAGATTTGGCTGTCGCTTTAACTGTAGGATAACAGAGATAATTTTGGTACTCTAAGGTAAACTTTTTGTTGAAAATGAATACAATTTGAATAATCTAAGTAGCTGTATACTTTACTACATAAAACAATCCCTAAAAGTAATTCAAGTGCACCAAAAGAAGTATTTGTCTGGAGAAATAAACTCAAAATAAACATTAGATTGATGTAAAAGCTAAAAGTTTCAAACTCAGTAAAACTACGATCCTATATTCAAGAACTTAAAGCTCATTCATTGATAGGACTAATGTTTCAGCTTCAAGTATACCTCATCCTAAGTGCAGAATAAGAAAAGAACATACTACAATTAGGAACCAATATGGTACAAATAAAGAAGTATTGCCAAGGTGTTTCTAATTTCTGAACATCTCTGGATATTCCACAAATTCATTTCGTACAGAAGATTATTCTTGTATCTACATAATGCTAATCAAGATAAGAGTTGGTCTTATTACTTGATTCGTGTGAGTAGAAAGGAAATCAGGCTAAATATAGTCCTATCCTTTAAAAGCTGGTCGCTAGCTGAAACAATAGAAATCTGGTCTCTTTCTTGCTAGGAGTAAGCAAAAGAGAGACGAAAAAAATATATCTTCCCGTTGGAGAAACGTTTAAATATTTAAAACTGAAACCAATAACTCGGAATATGTCAAAAACTGTTAACTGTACAACAAAATATATATGACATAAATTGTGTGTTTTATGGACATCTACATTTTTGGAGTAGTAAGTTTCTACCTTTTAAGGTTTTGCCAGTTATACAAAGGTTTTACAAAAGTCATTCAGAATGCAAGAGTTCTCTTCCAATAAGATTCAAAATGTACCTATGGTTTCTCATGAAAATACCTTAAACATTTTAATAAAATTCCTAAGAGCCATTTTTGAGAAAATATTTCTTTTTTTTAAAATGTCTCATGTAAAAGGTAGTTGGTGTTGGGGGGATTGTATTGAACATTTTAATGTCGCATCCATGGAAGATACTGAATTTAAATACCAAAATGAGTATTTAACCGATTTTTCATTTTTGAGCTATGCTGCCCACACACACACACACACACACAAACACACAGAAATATTTCTAAAAATCTGGTGTGTTCCATTCACATGACTTTATCAACATCTTTGTAACATTATTGATAGTAAACTTATGCTTCTATTTCATGTTAATCGAGATAAACATTAGCAAAAACGGTCTTATTACTTAGTTCCTTATAAGTAGAAACGAAATAAGGGAATGTTAATCAAAATCGTTAGAGCCGATTTTGAGAGAACCAAAAGGCGCGAAATTGTTTGTATGTAAAGGGTAGTTGGGGTGGAGGGGATTTCCTTGAACATTTTCGTGTCGTGTCCTTGGAATATACTGAACTTAAATATCAAGTTTGGTACTGCGAGGCTGTACAGTTTTTGAGCCATGCTGCCCACAGGAGCGCGCGTGCACACATATGGACATTTTTCTTATTATTTTTTAATTCAGTGGGTCCCAAAACATGTATTTCCGGTGAAATCAAGGAATCAAATATTTGGGTGCAATACTATATCTTCTTTCTACACAGAAAATGTTTGAGCTTTCAGGGGGTCTCAAAACATGTATTTTCGGTATCGAATATTTGGGTGAAATAAAATACCTTCTCTATCCACTGCACATAGGTACTAGAGAAAGTAAAAAGGTAAGTTTTGTAAGCTAGACCTGTTGTTTTCGTCAGTGTAGCCAATTAGTAAATAAATGTTACTTGTGGCTCATACTACTTCTACCAAAGACTGTACCGGGTTTTTAACTGACAGTTAAGCAACTAGCTGTTTATAAGGGCTTCTTGAACCGAACTACGCTGCTGTATTTACTCACGGGTGCCACACCCAATGGCATTCAGCCATCATCACGCGAGAGTTTATTAAAACATAAAACAGTCATTTGCTGGATAGTTCTCGCTGAATTAAGCTTTCAGTTTAATGACAATGCTCCTATTCATATATTAGCGAAGCTGTATAGATGCATTTTCTAACGCTTGATATTAAAAAACCAAAGGTATTTAAATGAGAAACCGAGATATACATAACAACAGCTTATGACCAATAACACTACCAAATAAAAGAATATTTTTCATACCTCCGCGATAAAAGTAGGTGATTGCGAAGGAAAAAGATGTGCTGGTTTTCAAAATTGCCACACTAATCTCCTATCACGTCTTCACGTTTTCACCTACGAGGTTTCAGATCATATATATGCTACTTTATTATTTTGATATAACAGGTGGTTCAATAGTCGCCCTCCGTGGTGTAATGGTTAGCATGCTAACTTCATATACCCAAGGTCGCGGTTTCAAACCCGGCGGAGGACGATGGATTTTTTCGGGTGTAAAAATTCTTAGTATGGCTTCCTTCGGAAGGGAAGTAAAGCTGTTGGTTCCGTGTCGTAGATTTACGGTACGTAAAAGAACCTCAAGTCTGATAGAGAGGCCTCTGAGCAAAATTAAGCGGTCTTTCACATCCAATTTAGAATGGGACGCTGAGAACCACAGTAGTTAAAGAGCGTCCATAAATGACACGCCATTTACATTTTTGTGGTATAGTACTATATTAAGAGTAATTGAAAATGCTGTTTCACATGCATGCAATAATATTTGAACCATATATTTAAGGGACATGCCTGTAACCTGCTTAGTACTTAGCAGCTCTGAGCTGGACAGCTTGGGCGCCAGTTGGCATTGTATTAAATTACATTCTAGGAACTTATGAATAAAATACTGATTATTTAAGACTTTAATTACTCAAGTTATTAATCTGCTAGTGTAAACCGTAGTTGATTTAAATATTTCGTTTTAAAACCAATGTGGTTTTTGCGGCATGAGTATGTTGATTGTTATGTTTATGTTTATTCGCCCGCTACTCTTTCTCTGAAGGTTAATGAAGGGATTATCATAAATTTGACATTAGCTGGTCCGCTCGTAGATCACTAGGAATGCTTGCGAATAACTTCAAAGATATTATATGAAAATGATTAGTATTTTATTCCTCTAGCCTGTTACAGAAGTTAGAAAGCAGGCAGGTCTTTTTGGAAGTGAGAGAAATAATGTTTAATATAGAGATCTTAAGTATGTTTTAGTAAAATGCATTAGCAAATGATTTTATAGTAATATTTTATGAAATTACAGACACCAAAGGACCCATGATTTATGGTTGAGCTAAAGCTAGGAGTTAAATACGATGGCGAAATTACTAAAACACAAGAGTAACATGATTATTTAACGAGACCTTCGTAGCTCCGCCTTCTTTCCTTCTCTTTCCTCCTTTCCAATGCCTAAGAGGTATTCATGCCACTTGCTGAGATAGACATCATAGTAAAAACCAGTGATACGTCTGAATGGAAGGAATGTACTATTACTTCTTCCGATGGCTCACTAAATCATTACTCATTAAGCTGTAGCTGTCACTTGTTTCACATCACGCCGTACACTTATCAGATTGTTGGTTTATGGCTAGCTGGTTATACAGTTCGAAAATTTCAGAATCTGTGCAACTTCACAGAAATTGTAGTCAAACAGAAACAAAGAATAGTTTAACTCAGCAAATGCTGAGCATTTCGAGCAATACTTGCAGCAATGTCTATTATAGTCATTAAGAATTTCAAATTGGAAATAAAATGTGGCATTCCTACAAGGCAAGGTGAATCTACGCTTCTCCCCCACCTTTCCTTGGTCACCCATTACCCACACATATTTCTCAAGTCCGAGGATTTATACAGTCTGTCACAGAATTTGATCGCACAAATTGGCAGGATTGTAGAAAGGTCCAAAATAAAAAGTTTGAGACAAGGAAGCTATTGGATATGAGCCCTATGCATTAAGGGTTAGCTCTACTGATCAAACCGCAGCGGACCGTGACATGAGCACCTGTATTTCGGAGAGCGTAGATACAGTGGCATTGTTTAGCACTATGGTTAGCAGGTTGCCATCGGGTTTAGATGTTGAGGGAGTGAGGATACATTTATTTTTAAGTTGTCTCCTTTTTTGCAAAAGTCACGAAAAGCCCAATGTTACAGTGGGAAGTTCGCCAGAATTGAATTCGGAACCTCCTGAATACCAACTTACACGTTACCAGGAGCTATCTGTTGATAATAAACCTGAACGACATTGTACCTGCCAAGATATAGCGTTGCCTGAATTGTGTGTAGTAGCTGTGCAGACGCCTAATGCTAATTTAAGTGGTCAGCGCACGTTTTGTTGTTGAAACTGCCAGTACACGTCTTTCCACTGTGCTACTTCGGCGATGTATGAGAAATGGGAGTCCATTACAGCATCTCGGAGAATTACCACTCTCTCCTGGTTAAGACCCATGTCGTGGTATTCACAACTCTCCACTACAGTTAAAATATTTCACTTAAATGAACACACGCCTCAGTAAAGTAACTGCAGTAATCTGGCTCACACATATGCATTCTCATTAGTTGATGGATTTTGGGTTTTGTTATGCCGTAGAAGTGCGTATAAGATAGCGTAGAGTCATTAAAATCCCGCTGCTTTCACTTTGCATAATGACATTGTAACTTCTAGGATGAAGGTTACATCTGAAGAATTAGTCGCAGAATTCGTCTAAATCTAACCTAAACCATCACATCAAGTATCTTATTCTGGTATAATGTTATAATTAATGGAAAAAATAAAATAAAAATTTAAAATTATTCAATTTAATATACTTCCTTGAAAACTCTCACTATTATTCAGCCAAATGTTGAAAAACTATTATTCAAGTATGTTCTCTTAATTTAAATATTAGTACTGAATTAAAATATCATCGCTAAACATAATACGATCAAGGAAAGGAACAACAATATATTAATCCAGTTTAAAAAATTTAAAATATATAAATTTATTTACATTTCTTAAAGAAATTACTTTTAAAGTCATAACTTGAAATAAATCCTCCTAAAAACCCGTTTTATGTATATCACATAAAACAGAATTTGAAACAATGAAACATGCAGAAGTTAAAGGTATAACATTTGACAAATTTATACATTTCCGGTTTATTCTTTTCCTTTAAGCACTTGTGTATGTTTAATTCGATGTTATATATCTTAAGGCTCTTTTTTTTTTTCTTTTTTTTTCTCTACTTTTAATTTACTTAGGGGATAATATATATGTTACTAGATTAGCCTCATTTGAAATATTTCTCCATTCAAATAAAATTATCTCAACGATTATTCTTTACCAGTTATTTTTATATTTTTTATACGTTTTAAGTTTAACTAATATATAAAGATTTATTAAGATGTAGAAAATGAATTAATTTTAAATTGTTTACATAACAGTTGCGGTGTTATGTTTGCAACACATCTGGGACGCCTTATGCGGTGATACGTTGGGTGCCCTGTGCGGTGGCCTTATTCCCAAACTAAAAACACCAGATGCTGAGTTCTCTGCTTCGAGCCCAGATTGAAGACGTTGGCAAGACTCACTCCTCTACCTATGAGAAGACCCACGTACCTTGTGAGATGAATCTACTACCGTTGAATTTTGACTCGGCGTTGCTCAGCCTGCACGATGGTTGACTCTCTCGAGGTGGTGCAGCTAATGGGGGTAGTTCAGGGAGTCATCTTATAATAATTAAAACTTACGTAACTTTCCTGGAGTTTATTTCTTACTAAGAGGAGCGAGATAAGCACTTTCGCTTTACAATTATGCTAACTTATACACTTGTTATGAACTTTAACACTTGGATGATAACACGTAATTATAGTTCCTTCTTCTTCCTTAATTCTGCGTTATACAACATATACTTTAATACAGGTCACTAACTATAAAGAAACCTAGAGCACTGGAGAATACTAAGCTTTCGTTACACGTTACAGTGTTTAACTTTGTATGAAGAAGTTACGTTAAGCGCGACAACCGACAACATGTGCCTTCTTGGGTTCTTTATGTACTAAAAATACCGTCATGGTGGCCCCTTTCTGATTGGACAGAAAGGCCGCGCGATTGACGTAAATATTACTCAAAAGTCAATTTTCTCTTCCCAAGGTACACTACAAACCTCACGTGAATCTTCCGAATCTTAAAATCTTCCGAATTTTAAGGTTCACCCCCCGTTGTAACTCGCTTGTACGTGACTGGGTAAAAGAAATCTTTCTAACAAAAGCACCTCCCACCCCCTTCTACTCTCTTGGCGTCAGTTTTCTATTTCTGCTCCAAGCTGAATTTACTCTGTTAAATACATATATATTCTTGTACTCTTTTAGCTTTACATTGATAAATAATTAATAACTAATAATAGTTTAATGGGGAAGTTAAATAACGGTCTCACTGTATTCTACTAAAGGTATATAATCAACATATTAAAATAACGATCATTCCAAATGCATCATATCTGTGTTTAAATTTAATTGCTGTAGTTAAAATTATTAATATTTATGAGGAACCTTAAAGTCAAATAAACTAATGAATAAATATTTACGTAAAACCCACCACTTAATTAACTTTAAATAAAAACTTATTTACACAATGCAGTATACCTTGCAGTCATAATGACTTAGGATTAACACATTCATTCATTTGGCTGTCGATTTCCTTCATTCTTAAATGTATTTATTTTAACCCATTTACTAAAATGTCGCTCAAATCATGTGCTCTACTAATCAGTGGTCGCCCTCCGTGATGTAATGGTTACCATGCTAAGTTCATATACCCAAGGTCGCGGGTTCAAACCCGGCGGTGGACGATGGATTTTTTCGGGCGTAAAAATCCTTAACATGGCTTCCTTCGGAAGGGAAGTAAAGCTGTGGGTCCCGTGTCGTAGATTTACGGCACGTTAAAGAACCTCAAGCCTGATAACAGAGGTCTCTGAGCAAAATTAAAGCGATCTTTCACGCCCAATATAGAATGGACGCTGAGAACCAAAGCAGTTAAAGAGCGTCCTTAAATAACAGGCCATTTCATTTACTAATCAGTGGTTTATTGCCTGTACGTTAAACAAGCCCCTTATGTTTTAGCTTAATTCCTTTATTACTTTTTTTGCCACATACTTACAACATGTAGAGAAGGTATTGTATTCTACCTGAACACCCTATGTGCAGACTTCATTTGAAATATGATACCAAAAATCAGCAATGTAAAATGTACATAGTAGGTAGTGAACATATTGTATTCCACCCGAAATTCTATATCGAGAAAGAGAATGACATTTTGAGGTTCTCTATATAAAGTATCTTTTTAGAGCAAGACTCGTGTGTATGTTTGTGTGTGTGTGTGTGTGTGTGTGTGTGTGTATGAGTGTGAAAAGAAAACGAAGTTTTTATTTATGGACAATCTTTAGCTGCTATGGCTCTTAGCTTCTCATTCTATACTGGGCGTGAAAGACCGCTTAATTTGGCTCAGAGAACATTTTTAGGCTTGAGGTTTTTTACGTGCCGTAAATCTACGTCACGAGACCAACGGCATTACTTCCCTTCCAAAGGAAGCTATGCTAAGGATTTTTACGGGTTTGAACCAGCGACTTTGGGTATATGAAATTAGCATGGTAACCATTACAACACGGAGGACGACATAAGTGCACAGTATAACTCACAAACGAAAAGCCCGTTAAATACCAAACTTGATATGTAAGTTCATCATATTTCAAGGATGCGTCACTAAATGTTCAAGAAAATCCCTATCTTTCTCTAAGCTTCCTTTTACATGCGCTAACAATTTTAAAATGTGCTATGTTTAAGATATTTTGTGATAAATATAATGCATATCTGAATTTTCTGGGAATAGTATTTTAAGCCCTCTTCATTGTGAATCACTTTTGCATAACTGGTAAACCATAAGAAATAGACAAAATCTTATTATAGAAAAAATAGACCCCGTTAATGCACACAATTTATATCAGAAGTACATGTGTTTTAGTTTTTTGTACATTTAACAATTTACGGAATATTCCTGGTTATTGATAACATTTTTCAAATTTAAGTTTTTCTCAAACGGGAAGCTATTATTCGTTTTTCTTTTGTTTTACTCCCGGCCATGCCTTAGTGACCTGCTCTTTAGCCTATTGCTTTCTTATTTCTGTTCTATTTACAACTTAATAAGCAGCAATACCCTTTCTGCTAATGTTTATGACGATTACCTGAAATAGAAGAAATAAATTGATAAGAATAGTCAAAAAAAATTATGTAAATGAAATACATCTCATGTTTAGAAACGGTTCGCATGTGCTTGTCTGTGTGAGACTTTGAACACGATAAATAAATAAATGAATTGCTGGATAAATGGCAAACTAGACCTTTAAATTCAGCTTCAGCAAAAGATGCGGCGCAAAGATGTTCAAATTACTTCCCAATTTCAAGCTACGCTTTACGTGTAAAATAATTAAAATTATTAATTTTCTCAAAACTGCTTTAAATGATTTTTTTAAATTAAACTTTTTAAAGACTTTTATATGACAAATAAAAGTTATCTATATCTTGAAGTTTCTGGGAATACTGTTCTGTTGTCCATCGTAGGCAGTTTCATAAAACTTCGTAAAATGGGACAGCAATAAGACAAAAAATGTATATATTTTCTTAAAGCATCATAAAGCACCATTTTAAATAACTTCTTTGTGGTATGAGCTTGTCTCAATTTTTAGTAAGCCGCTATTCAGTTATTTCTCACAATTCCATAGGAGAGAATATATAATTTCAGGTCGGTATATACAAGAATATGAGGATTTATTCTACTTACTGTATCCTCTTTGAAATTACAACCTATGAGTAATTAACGTGTTCTGCAAAGGTTTATGTCAATTAACATTAAGTAGATGTAAACTTTAGAAGAAATGTTTGTATTGGCTATAATAAAAGGAAACAAGCGTGAATAGAGAAACTGTGTGAATATAACATATCATATACTTTTAACAGTCTAAACACCCGTCGTTTCAGAGATTTAACTTTTTCAGTTAAAGAGGAAGGAGATACATTGTGGTTTGGCAACTTGAATTCTTCCTACACTATACCTACACTCCCAACAGATTTTCAGGGAACTCCCGATCAGATGTTGCTCGCTGTGATACTACTCAACGTGTTTACTCCACAATTTCTTATTAAAATTATTTGTTGTAGTCTGGGTCATCTAAGCCTACATAGTATGGTCTACTTCTACACATTTTTGTGTTAAGTTTCGTTTACTTTCCGAACTTAACATATTTTCTGGATATAAGTCTCTTTATGACTTCAAACTCTATTGCATATAATACATGTTTTTATTGCAGTGCTGTGATACAAATTTATCTTTCGTCGCTTCGACATTCGCTCGACCGCTACTGCTGCCTCTCCGCTGCAATTGTACGCACCGAAGTCAAAACTAAAATGCTGCTGCCGAGCGTTGGCAGTTTAAGGACAGGCTGAAGGGTGTTGTAAATGTACATACCTGTATTGGGCCTAATCACTTGTAGAAAAGTTGGGGGATGCAGAATGACGCGACTGAATAAGATTGGTGGAGAGAAAGGAGGTAATAAGGTGGCTGCTATTTTGCACTGCTGGTATTATATATTTCAAACAGATTTACATAAGGGGTTATGTTGTTGTTGTTGTTTTTTTTTTTTGCTTTTTTTGTTTTTTTAATTTTGAGCCCAAGCAAATCTTGGAACAGGTAGAGGTCATTATTAGCACGTGTACATTACACATAGGTGTGACGTCTTTACTCAGGAGCGATGTTACCTACTCTTTACATGGAAACATTTTCGAAAGATTTGATTTTCTCAAAAAGTTCTCAAAATATAACGGCTTTTATTAAAATACTATATATTAAAATGTTTATATGACAAATAAAATGTAAGTATATCTTCAATTTCCTGGGAATAGGGCGCTAAAGTCCTCTTCATTCTGAATGACATTTGCAGGACCATAAGTCGTAAAATTTTACCGCACAAAAAATGAAGACGTCAAAACAAACAATTTATTCCTGTATATTTTGGTTGTACAGATAACCTTTTCCGAGCTCTTCCTTGTTATTGGTTTCAATTTTAAAACGCTTATAGGAGGAAGTCCGTGTTTATTTGTTTTACTTGGGGCTATGCAAAGAAGGAAATTGCATTGTGGGCTTTTAAACATTTGACTATTGCTTTAGCATAGTGTTATTTCCTTACTTCCCTTCGTATAAAAAGGTTACAACATTTTGCTAATACTTATCTCGATACTAATGGAATAGAAAGAAACTTGCTGATAGAACACCTAGAGAAAGTAATGTGAGTGGAACACACCCGGTATTTTATCTTTATTTCTGTACATGTTAGCTATTGGGTGCGTAGTCATAATCAGAAAGAAATCATACCTCAAGAAGTGAGATGGTTGTGACAGTGAAAAAAAGATCTGAGCTGACAGTGCCTTCTTCTGAAGTCCTCTTCCATTTTTAAGAAGAAAACCAAGTTCAGGAAAGCAAGGTGACAACTTTACAAACAGGAATTCAAATCGTAACATAAGAATATACATTTACTTTTCAGGTTATTTTATATTCATAGCTTTCAAACATTCACACAAAATATATTCCTCGAGGTCTTGGCTGGTTTGTTTCCCCTCCAGATGTATTGAGACATCATTGCGGCCCGGATGTAGGAGCTGAGGGGGTTGACGAGGGTGGAAACGTCAAGAGAAACCGTAGAAAAGCAATAAACGTGAAGTTACTGAATTGGGCGTCTGTAGTTTGAAAGGAACGAACGCTAGCAACGGGATTCTTAGCTGCAAAGTTCAGATTTTGATCGAGCAACACGACGTTTACCAACAGAACACTGCTCCATATTCCCAAGGTCTCTACGGTCTCATATGGACAGTGCCCTCATTTGTTTTTCAAGACTTCTACCCTCGTGCGTCAGAACTCCTGAAGTTCTGCCAGGGAAGCGAGAAACAAAAAGAGCGGAATTTTATTTGTTTTCTTCTCAGACGCTCTCTTCCCAGCACGAAACAAAAACACCAAGGAAAAAAATGAGAAAAATGAGCACATAATTGGGAAGACGAAAAGGAGGGCGCGTATAGGAACAGAAAAGGCAAGGCAAACAACGTTGTAAAGAACGAGCGCACACAAAACAACATGATCTTTTCATAGTGATGGCTACTCTAGCTTTGCTTATTTCTAATTTTCAAGATGGTGTTTAACTCTTTCTCTCTCTCTCTCTCTCTCTCTCTCTCTCTCTCTCACTCACTCTCTCTCTCTCCCTGTCAAAGTATACTACGGTAGTCGATATTCTTTATGAAATATGTGAAATGCAAATAACCACTGCGACAAACTTAACAAATTTAAATACCTATATGCCGGGCGCATATTCCCACCATTTCATTGCATAATTGTTAACGCTGAAGCACAGTTTTAACAGAATTATAAATTTAAAAATAGGATGTGCTAGATAACTTTCTCTACCTGAGCTGCAGCCCGCTATTTTTACAATTTTATTCTTTTATCTATTTAATGTTTATCAAGGAAATATTGCCAGAATTTGTTTTATTACATATTATTTACTTCTAATAGATGAACAAGCAATTACAATAAGGTAAAGCAAAAGTCGAATCTTGTAAGGGCCGATCGCTTTTGAGGGCATTAAAAAGCCTTTAACTTTGCTTGATCTGGAGGGAAAAAAGCAAATTTTAGGTAAGTTAAACAACTTTAAAACTAAAAACAATAACAAGGGATATTTTAGAAATGATTAACTCCACAAATAATTGGATGTAACATATAGCTAAATTTTGCCTATCTCTTGCAGTTTTCCTGTTATCCAAAAATCCAGACTGAATAAGATTTCACAGAATATTCCCTAAAAATCCAAGTTATATATTTTATCTGTGATGAAAATATGAACACTTTAAATCCTAGAGCTATTCGCGAGAAAATAAAAAATAAAGAAAACGGCTTCCATGTACAGCTTAGTCTGTGATTAGGCGATTTTCTTGAAAATATTCGTATCCTATACTTGAAATATTTTGAACTTAAATAACAAAAGTATTTAACGGAAATTTTCAATTTTTAGTAATAATACTTAAAGGCACACACATAGATTTTTTCTAAAAATGATTTGTTTTGAATTTGGAGGACCTCAAAGCATATACTTCCAGATAACTATTGCTGTCGCATTTTTGGGTGGAATACCTTACCTGCCCTATCTGCTATTGGGTAGTTTCTCTAGTACTGGCAGGGAAAGTATAAATACAACGGTGGGGATAAAGTCTCGCAGAAGATAACATTATAAGTATATTAATGTATTTTTATTATGTTCCCAATAGTCAGCGAGATAGTATTATATTAAACGTTTAGGGATAGAAAGAAATCTGTGAAATTTAAGATATCTACAGTTTCAAGTCAATGAATTTAAATTTTAAAACAAGAATCAGGGTATAATGTGTAAAAATTAGAGATAAACTCAAGGACAAGTATCCAAGTCACTGGGGCAAAGTACTTCGTAAGTTTTTGTCACCATTTGTGACGTGCTTGGCCCCAGGGGGAAGGGAGAGACCAGATGGGCGTAAGCATGGTCGGGGGCCCAGATTAAACGCCTCCAATGTCTTCAAGGCCCAATCCACAAGCCTTCCAGGAGGTGAAGATTAAATAGTATAGAATAAAATTGTATGTCACACATAAGTTTAATTAATTTATAAAATAATCAGCAAATAATATTCTGAAATTAATTAAGCAATATATTTGTTCTTACGACTTATGTATAATTAAAATTGCTACTTTTTGCTTTCTCTTCTATGTATAATAATTAGGGATAGTATGAATTCAACTAAAATTTTGTTATAAAGATTTAGCCAGAAATGTATGTTTTAAGATCCCCTAAACCAAAACAACTTTTAGAAAAAGATTATTGTATATAGGTCTCTTTGAACAGCATAATTGAAACATGGAAAGCCATGTTATACTTTAACCTGTTGTACTCCCGTATTTCGTCTCCACTAACAAGGAAGCAAGCAATAAAGCTATTTCTTTTTTTCTCTATTAGCTTGAAGTATATAGAAGCATAAACTTTTTAACAATAATTTGTTTGAGAGTTGTACAGAAAATCATGTGAATGGATCACATCAGATTTTTTAAAGAAAATCCACCCACGCCCAAAGACCCTTTACATGGAAAAAATTTCGAAAATTTTGGTTTTCTAAAAAATGGCTCTAGCAATTTAGATTAAAATACGGCATATTGAAGTTTTACATAAAAATAAACAGAATATTTTGAATTTTCCGGGAATAGCCTCTTAAGACTTCTTTATTCTGGATGAGTTTTGCAGAATTTTGCATAACGGTTAAACCGTAAAAGATAGACAAAAGCTTACAAACACAAATATATAGATGTCGTTAAAACGCAATATTTATATGATATACGCATTTTTATGTAATTTGTTCAATTGTTTCGCTTTACCCTAATGTATTCCCTTATTTCCCTTTTATTTATAAGGAAGTAAGTAATAAGACCAATTTTGCTAATATTTCTCTCGATTAGCATTATGTAGATAAAGGAATAACATTTCGTAACAACAGTTTGTATATTGAACAGCTAAAGAAAGTCATGTGAATGGAACATATCAGATTTTTATTTCTCTACACGTACTATGTACATAGTGTATAGAGAAGGTATTGTAATTCACTAAAAAATTCGATACAGACATTTCACCGGAAATACATATTTTCAGACCCTTGAATACAAAACAAAAGCCGTTTTAGAAATATATCCGTGTGTGCATGTCTATGTGCATAATTAAAACATGGAAAGCCACTTGAATATCAAAACTGCATACCTAGTAACGTATTAACGAGTTACAAAATTGCACAATAGTTGGCTTAACTATGTGAATATTACCAGGTTATTAAGTACTTAGGACATGTAAGATGCCATTTCTATGAAGCTATACTGTTTGATTGACCGAGTAAATAACATGAATCAGTTGGAGGATTGAATATTATACCGGCATGTTGTCACAGTATCTCATTAGTTAGAACATCCGCACGGAGAGCGGGAGAATGGTGTTTAATTTCGGTTGTGCCATCAAATTGTTCAGTGTATTTTACCAGGAAGCCAAACTTGATATGTAAGATATCACTTTCCAAGAATGCGGCGATGACTTTCAAGAAAAAAAACCTGCTGAAACTATCCCACGGAACACTTTTTATAAAATGTTGATTTTCTTTGAAATGACTTTTAATGATTTTGATTGAAATACCGTATGTTTGAAATACTGTTTGTTATTTTTTTATTTCTACGATTTTTAACCCGGTTGGTTATATCTGATGATGAAAATTAAATGGGCGAAATGTTGCTCATATGATCTCGAGGTTCATAGAGCTTAAAGTTACTCCACATTCGAGTTCTCAAGATGAGGGGAAAACTTCCCAAAATACTTATCGGGGAAGCTCACCGTAAGCGAGATTCGAACTCACGCTCTTTTGAATATTAAGATATTTTATGACAATAAAATGCTTATTTTTAATTTTCTGGGAGTTGTTGTAGTGCTCAGTGTACTCTTGTGACTGTAGAGTTTTTTACTTTCTCTACACATACTATGTACATAGTGTATAGAGAAGGTATTGCATTGCACCCAAAAATTCGATACCGAGATTTCACCGGAAATACATATTTTGAGACCACCTGAATCAATTTTTTTTTTTAGAAAAATGGCCGTGTGTGTCTGTTTGTGTACGTGTGTGTTATGTGTGTGTGTGTGTGTCTTTGGGCAGCATAGCTCAAAAACGAAAAGACTGTTAAACACCAAACTTGGTTAAGTTCAGTATCTTCCGAGGATGCGACACGAAGATTTTCAAGAAAATCCCCCACCCCCAATTACACTTCACATGGAAACCTTTTTTGAAAAATTTGATTCTCTTAAAAATGGATATAACGATTTTAATTAAAATATCGTATATAAACACCTGACAAATAATCTATGTACATCTTGAATTTTCTGGGAAAGCCTCTGAAGATTACTTTATTCTGGATGAATTTTACTGAATTTTGCATAACTGGTAAACCGTAAGAGATGGACAAAAATCTACCACACAAAAAAAAAATGTGAGGCTTATTAAAACACACAAATTATGTTATGTAAATTGTATTCGTGGAGCTGATTGTTTTTGAGATATACCTTGTTTTTGGTTTCAGCCTTGAAAAAATAATACTTTTCTCATACAAGAATTTGTCAACTCCCGTCCATACATACAAAAGAACTTCAGTCACATGGCAACCAGCTTTTGACTATCACTTTAACCTATGGTACTCTCTTTTTTCGCTTCTACTTACAATGAAGCAAGTAATAAGTCTATTTCTACTAATTTTTTCTCGCTTAGCATGAAGTAAATAGAAGCACAAGCTTTCTAACAATAATTTGTTGCACGCCTGGGTAGTGTGGTGGTAACCCACACATTCAAAAGTTCGTGAGTTCGAATCTCGCTTAGGGTGATTTACCCGGATAAGGTTTTTTTCGGGGTTTTCCCTTATCCTGAGAAGGCAAATGTCGAGTAACTTTGAGCTTCATGAACCCCGAGATCATTTGAGCATCATTTCATCAATTTCACTCGACGTCCGATATGACCAACTAGGTTAAAGAACGTTAAACTACAAAAAAAAAAAAGTTGCAAAGATATAGAGAAAGTCATGTGGATGGAACACATCGGATTTTTTTTAACATATAATATAAAAGAAATCTTAGGCTTCATGATTTAATACGGTAGGAAACAGATTGAATAAATAGCAAATATCTAATATTCTCAGAGTTCTACAGTTAATTCTGTGCTGTTAAAGCTATATGCCCTTACATCTCTACAGGTGAAAATTTGCTTCGGCTTTACTGTTGGACTTGAAGTAATATACTTGCTGTTAAAATTTACGCTGAATCTGCAGTTCTTGATCAAGTGGAAATGACACAGAAGCGCAGAGCACGAAAACTTTTAGAAAGTTATGTGTAGTCACTGCGAGTTAACTTTGTGCTTGCCTGACATCAGTGGTGTCAGCTCCCTGCTGCCATGGCGTTCACACGTTCACTTCACAGCAAGTAGCTAACACTGTAACTTCGCAGATTAAACATTTCAGACAAAATATATATAGCCTAGTGGAAATATGACTTTCAACTTTCCCGTCTAGTTCCAAGCTGCTACACTTACAGATGCATTTAGAACCACGGTTAGTACAAATGGCAGAATGCTTATTATAAACAAAATCATTGAAGTAATGTCTGATCAATTTCCTTTTTCTCTTTCTGTAGTAAGAATGGATGAAGTATTGAATTTAAGCCAAATATACGACACGATATAGCGATTTTAAGACTCCAGAAATACATAAATAAAGAAAAAAATCTGATGTGTTCCGTTCACATGACTTCCTCTACATCTCTGCAATAAATTATTTTTATTAAGCCTATGCTTCTAATAAAGTCATGCTAATCGAGTAAAACTCATGGCACTCGGATACACACCCACACTCGCCGGCGGACCTTTTTCAAAAAATGTTTTTTTTTATATACAGGGGATCCTAAAAAATGTATTTTCGACCCTCACCCCAACTATCTTTAATGAAAAAATTTCGAAAGGTTTAATTAAAATCTCTTATATTTAAGGTATTTACATGGCAAATAAAATGTATTTCTTGAATTTTCTGGGAATAGCCTTTGAAAACCTCTTTATTCTGAATGCATTTGTTTTAATTTTGCATAAGCAGTAAACCGTAAGACAAAAAACATACTACACAAAATGTAGATCACGTTAAAACATATAATTTGGCATATACATTTTTTCATGGAGTTGGCCGCTTTCGAGATATCCATTGTTATTGGTTTCAGTTTTAAAATACTTGTTCTCATACGGGAACTTGTCAATTTGTGCCCACGCAAAGAAACTAATTTCAATCCCATAGCAACCATTTAAAATATTTGACTGATGATATAGCCTTGTGTAATCCCTTACTCCCCTTCTACTTATAAAGAACTAAGTAATAAGACCGTTTCTGCTATTGTTCATCTCGTTTAGCAGAAGTAAATAAAAGAATAAGCTTGTTAACAATAATTTGTAACAGAGATGAGGGGAGAAACTCATGTGAATGGAACACAGCAGGTTATTATAGTTATCGTTCAGCCTCCTAGGGTATTATCCTTAGAAAATGGCAACCAAACAGTGAACCAAAACGTCGAAAATTGATAATTTTATCCTAAGATCACAGTATTTCAGACCGGAAGATTTTAGTGTTTGAATTTTATAAAATTATGTTTGAATAGAAAGTCATACGAGAAATATGTACCCACGTAAACTTATTGCACAAAAATTCGAGTTTATTGGCGTTACACATTATCATTTTGAGCTTTTGATATGATCTGTATTGCATGTTTATATATTTCTCAGTATCTCATTGACGGTCATGGTTGAAACTTTATTATACCTCATGTTACAACGCTTACTGCCTTGGATAAACATTATTAGAAGTTTTAAAGTGTCGCAACTAACGCTTAATTTTACATAAAGTGTATCAGAATAATATATCGGTGGTAGAATAACTGATTTTTATGAATAATATATATATAGCATTTTTAAAAAAATCTTTCGAGTCTGTGTATATATTTCAGTTTGGTATTTAAAGATTGGGTCTTCTTATCCTACTTTCCATCTATTTGGAACATTTTTCAATTTTATTTCTCAAAAATGGCCATAACAATTGTTATTGAAATTATTTTTGCATAACTAGTAAAGCTTAAGCATGAGAGAAAATCTCAATACGAAAACAATATAGGAATGTTTAAAGAACACATTAATTTTATTTTAAAATACTCGTTTTTATGCGTGGAGGTAATAATTTCCGGTATACTCCTTGTAATTATTTTGAGTTTTGCTCAAATTGTTAGTTTTCTTTTTTCTCTTGGCTATATAAAGAGAATGAAATACCAAAGAAATAACAAAGTAACCTAATGTTAAAATATTCCTTCACTTATTCCACTTGTACCGACAGTAAAATATGCAATACGACAATTCCTACAAATAGTTATCCTGATCATTATGAACTACATAGAAGAATCAGTATTTATAATAACAATTTGTACCACAGAAAAAATGAGGTAAGAGCAGCACATCACACTATCATGTTGTTCAGATAAGTTCTCTACACTTTCCAATACAGGCTGTTGACCATCACCTAAGACAGAGAGACATATTTTCTCAGGCCGTTATTAACTTTGGTTGTAGAGAAATATGGAGATAAAATGTGACGTCATCACTCTAAGAGCTGAAGTCGCTCATGCCCGAGAATTTACTTTGTTCCTTTAATAATTTGGGCAGATATAACGTTTGTAGTTAATCACAAAAAATAATCCTCGACTGCTTTGGGCCGTAAGCATTAGTGCAGCACGAAGAGTTTTGTGAAAACAAAGGGGCTTTAGCTTTTCAGGCAAAGCTGAAGCTTGCAACTAGGAAGTGGAAAAGCTTTACTTCAACTTCCCTTTAATCAGGAAGGCATGATGTAATGCTCTCATAAAAGCCGGTGTTTTCAAGCAAACGTTCGCTGTGAAATGATGTGTTAGGCACACGAATGTTGTTTACCCTGAAGCTAAATGTCCTCCCCTTTTTTTCAATCTTCCCCCAGGGCATTATTAACCCATAAAGTTTGGCAACACGCGGGTTGTATTTATATCAGGGGTAACCACCTCCGTGGTGTAGTGGTTACCATGCTGGTCTCTAAATTCACAAGATTGCTGGTTCAAACCTGGCGGAGAGTGGTGGCATTTACGGATAAATGTTTTTTTTTTTTCGGAAGGGAAATAATGCCAGTGGTCTTCTATAATGTTTATTTGTACGTAAAATAACCCCATACCTTAACATAAGAAGGTTTCTGGGCAAAATTCCGCCATTTCGCATACTTCTGTGGCCGATGAGCCGATCCCTTGACACTTTGGTGCATAGCGGCGATCTCATGAACTAGAAATTCAATCCGTTCACGGAAACATCGTAACGATGGCATATCCTCCACTTATTAGCAATATTCGTACAGTAGTGCTGTCCTCATTTTTTACAGATACATATTGGATATCACCATTTTAAAGTTAACGTTATTTTTAACTAATTGATCTTAGAAATAATACCGAAAGTATTTACATAAATTTTGAATGAATAAATAAATATACACCATACTATGTGTATAAATAAACACACCAAACTCATAACTGCAATTAAGTTCAGCTTTCCTTTCGTTGCAATTATTCAAGATAGCTGGAAATGCACTGATTTTTAATTTGTTGAGAAATTGTGTGCCGTTTATATACATTATGATTAGAATAAAGGTTGTGCTGGACGGGGCCCTCGGACACTGAGGCCATAAAGACCCTTAGTAATTCCTGGAAGGAAAGGTTAGGTGAAAGGCCCAAAGAGGACCAGATTCGGATGGCGACGGAAGTAACTTGGGCGTTTCTATCGTCGTCCCCCGCATTCCCAAAAGACCCTGAGCTCCGGTGAGCTCAAAGGAGTGCCCCACTCGAAGATCCTGTAAGTAGGACCTGACCGGGAGATCCTCAAAGACGGCAGGAAGAAACCTTTGCAGAGCACAGCCAGAATTTGCCAGACACCGCCATCTCTTTCTTTAGCCTTTCTTTAGAGGATGAACCACCCTAGCATTCGCTGCAGATTCGGGGAAACCACCCGCCTGAGACTTGTTTGTGTTCATTAAAGTGCTCAATGCATAAACAATTTGTATTCCTTGTATTCACAAAATTCTATTCACTCATTTACAGCAGTTCTTAGAGAATCTTATTATTCTCGCTTTTGTTATAAATACAGATAAACGCCTAGATTCGATCCCAGGCGACAGCATGTGGGATTTGTGGTGGAAAAAGCGGCGCGTGGACTGGATTCGTCCGGGTTTTCCTGTTTCCCCCGCCATTGCATTCCATCAGTGCTCCATCTTCGTTCCATGTATCATCGGTATCATCGCCTGCGGTGCCATAGTAGTAAAAGCGGGCGTTAAACACTATCAAAAATCCAGATAAAATGCTACTCATAATTTTAGGATACAGTAGAATACGCGACAGAAGGAGTTTTAAAGAACGCCACAGTGAAATTTCTTTAAAATTCCATGCTCTTTGTATGGCCACAAGAAAAAGAAAGAAAGAAAAATAACAAACTTAAAGTGTTCTATTCACATGGCTATCTCTATCTGTTCTGCAAATAAATTGTTCTTGTAAAAGTTATTCTTTCATGCATCACACTAATCGAGATAAAAATTAAATTTGTGAGTAGGATGTTTAGTACATGAGCGCGTAAACGCGAGTGTTCTAATTCGTCATGAGCAAATAATTATCTAATAAGCCACGCGTAAGATGCAGCGCTTTATCCTATCCTAATATCAACTGAAATATTCTTATATTTATTAATATTAACATTATTAGAGTCGTCATTACGAGGAATTGAATTTTAGTCTTGACGTAGATAGTGCTTTGTTCGTTGCTGCGTAATCCCGCCGGAATAAATAGTTTCAGTTCTGGTTGTTTAAACTGCACCAAATAAATTAATAAATGAATGAAAATGGATATTTCCGAAGAAATTTTAGATTATGCTAAAAAAGCTGTCCTTAGTTTGTCATTTGGCAAGTCGAAGGACTTATATGTAAAGGAATTTTCATTATGTAAAGAATGAGGAGCTGCCAAAGGAATTCAATTAAGAACTTACCTTATTTCACGATAAAATAAAGACCCATTTTTGTTATTTCCTAGGATACATGAAATGCATACATGAAGTCTGTAGGAGAGGATAAAAGGTCTTATTACTAGTTCCCTCTAAGTAGGAAGAACATAAGGGAATATGCCAGCTAAAGCGATAATCATGTTTTAAAAGCTGTCGCTATGCGATTGACATTGAAATTCCGTTTTATTTTGAGGGTCAGGAGTAAAGCAAAAGAACTGATAAGGTTCTCCGTTTGAGTAAAGTTAAGTATTTAAAACTAAAACCAATAAAAGAGAATATATCGGAAGTCGTTAACTCTACAATAAAAACTATACTTGACATAGAGTGTGCGTTTTAAGGATATCTACAATTTTTGTACTTGCAGTATGCTCTTGTCTATCTCTTACGGTTTACCAGTTACATGAAAGTCATTCAGAGCGAAGAGGAATTCATAGAAATTCATGATATAAGCTTTATTTGCTCTGCAAGTATGCTTAATATACGACATTTTAATCAAAATTGTTAGGGCCATTTTTTAGAAAATAGAAAAACTTGAATAATTTTCTAAAGGGTAGATTGTTTAGGAGTTCCTTTAAAAATACTGAATTAAATGCCAAGTTTGGCATCTAACCATCTTTTCGTTTTCAACTTTGCTATCTACACACACATATATACACACTCGGAACTTTTTGTAAAAGAAAGTTATTCAGGGATCCTCAAAACATGTACTTCCCATGAAATCTCTGTAACTGACTTTTGTTGAAATACAATACCTACCTTTTCTACCTCTACCTACATGCATTGTACATACGTGCTTGAGAAAGAGAAACCAAATATGGTCACACCGTTTGGAAAGTAAAACTATGTTAACATTTAACGAATATCTGAAAATGCCAACTCCATATCATATGTAGTATTGGACATAAAATGTGGGCATTTACGAAATCTACACTTTTTAGTGTAGTAAGATTTATTTATCTTTTACTTTTATATAAAAGTTATTCAGCCTATTCCATATGTTATGACTAAGTCTTGAAACATGTATTTTTAATCAGATAGACAATTTAAATGACGAAAACTTGAGCCATGTAAATGGCAGTTTGGCCTGAAAGCATTTCAGAATCCTCATGTCTTCTTCCTTTGAAGTGGTCGAACAATTATACAAGGTTAGAATTTAACCAACGGAGATTGGATAGAAACAGATCGAAAGAAAAGCTCTTATGGGCAATGGGTCTCTATAGGACACTGTCCTCTTACAGGACACCTACGAGAATAAACCGTTTCCTGTAGGCGATGTCAGCTGGATATGAGACAGCTACCCGTTTATTGTGCGAGTACCCAGCACTTACTCTCCTAAAAAGCCCCCTTTTTGGGGGACAATTTCCCAAATAGAAAGAGCTTTCAAACAATACAGTTCCAGAATCTGATTTAGTTTTTTTTTTTTTAATGAACATTTGACTTCTGAAACGATGGCAATAAAGTTGAGAACAAGCAATAGAACTGTATTATACTCATAATAATTAACCAACTTATCTTTTTTGAGTTATGTTGCTCACATTCACGAGAAGACACGTGCTCGTGCAGATCTTTCTCTACAAATTCTTTCATTGGATTCAGTATCGAATTTTTGTGGAAAATACCAAATCACTTGTTTCCCCTAAATTTAAAAACTATTTAAAAATAGTTAAATTTAACCAATAGCCGGTATTTAAACCACGGATCTTTATCTTCAACCCTTTCCTTCATACGGCTGGTGGGATAAAAAATTATTCTAAAAAATAAAAAGTTGTTATCCTCTGTATGTTTGTTAGATGAAGATTACTAGAAATGCAAGGGAACTAACATGATATATTAAGTTATAGCAATAGTCATTTCTTTTAAGAGAGGTTCCTATGTGATTACTTTGAAATTCAATTTTCTTTGATAGTTAAGAGAAAAAATAAAAGAGAAAAGTGAATAACAATTAATTACCACTGACTTATAACTTGGGTAAACTATGAACCTGAGAAATAAAATGCACAAAATAAAATTGGTATATATTAACTCAAAATATGAAATCTTAGTTCGGTTTTTTGAGGAAAATGGGAACCATTTGGAAAATTTGATATCGTGGCGGTGGATTAGAACAACCGGTCGTAAACCAAATTATCAGTTTATGACATTGAATTATTCAGTCTAACTCTACTTTCCAAAGCCTGTCTACACACAGCTAACTGACGTGAAGGAACAGTACATGCTGCAATAATAAAACATTTCTTTAATCATACGCTTGTGGTAATTTACACACTAAAATAATATAATGACTATAAATCTGAAAATAAGAAGTTGCAAAGTGTACATACCAGAAACGTATGAATGCATTGTGTTTAAATGTTCTATATACTGATAGACCATATGGTACTCAGTATTAGCAATTTTCCTGAAAGTTACATCATTGAGTGGCATGTTCATATCACAGTATAAAATCAGTGGCGTGTATTTAGGGGAATCAATTGTATCATTGCATTGGTAACTGCTAATTGTAATAACTGTGAGAGCCCTGAAGTTGTTCTTCTGAAGATCAGCACACTAACAGAGCCAAACGACACGGAGAAAGACGATATTCAGATCAATTAATGCATTACACTCACATGACTGTTCAGTCATAGATAATGACACATACTTGTGAACACGTATAATTAATACGTTGCTTTACTGTAAGCATATTGTGAGTCAGCGGAAGCGATGTTCCTGTATCATCACCTGTTCTCAGCAGCGAGAGATTTGAAACGTTAAAAAAAAGACATTAAAATATGCCTGGAAATACATCTCGTAAGATGTATTGTTGACACCGCCCATGTCTTCAATCTATTTACTATGCTCTTAAAAGTTAAATGGACAGAGCACGTTGCCGAAGAGGATCGGAAGACATTAAACGTAACTTGCGACAAATGAAGTTCTGATTGGGCGACACTCGACTCCTCTCACCGTATGATAAAAAGCCAGATTAATATTTTCTTTGTGCTACATACTGAAATTCGTAATACAAGCACGTGGTCGAGTAAATTAACACTCGGTTTATACAAGTCGACCTGTTCTGTGCGAGCGTTGAAAGGTGATGAGGTATGAAGGGTAGATTGCCTAATCGGTTTTGCCTTTTCTTAGTCGCGTGGCATATTGTACCACAAAGACAATAAATATATGATTGGCGCTGTGATTTTGCTGAAAGTGTAAACGTTTCGTGGGGACTGGGGTCTTTTCCACGCGAGACATGCCACGCGAGTAAGAAAAGGCAAAACCGATTTGGCAATCTACCCTTCTTACCTCATCACCTCTCAACGCTCGCACAGAACAGGTTGACATGTATAAGCAGTGTGTTAATTTAGTCCACCACGTGCGCGTATTACCTTGGCATTAGAACTTCGGTATGTAGCGCAAAGAAAAGATTTTGCATCACTCGGTGAGAGAAGTCTACTATTATCTAGCCAGAGATTTTAGGATTCACCCATTCGCAATTCAGAACTTCATTTGTCTTAAGTTATGTTTCATGTTCATCCGCTTCTCTTTGGTAACGTGGCCTGTCCGTTACGCTTTTCAGAGCATAATAAACGGGTGAAGGACATGGCTGGAGTCAACAAAAAGACTCGATAAGTGTTTCCAGGCGCATTTTTTAAAGTTTTTTTGTGTATCAGAATGACGCCAATGAATGGCATGGTAAAACCCGAGGCCTCGTCAAACGTTCACATTTTCAGAAAAATCACAGCTCCAGAATATGTTTATTGTCTTTAAGTCTACAGGGTTTCTGAAGGTCTCGGGAGTGCGCGTGTTTGGCTGCTCCAACCATGGGTCGGGGGTTAAAAGTGATAGTGAGAGCGACAGTGCTATGTTATACACAGTTAAGACATTTAGTGAAGTTAAAAACCAAGCATGGACTGTCGGAAAGCTATTTACGATCATTTTTCAGTTGTTTTTAGGGAAAATATGATAGAAATTATGCTTAATGATCGTTACCCCATAATAAGTAAGATAAGTGCTTATATTTCACCATTGCGATATGACATCTCAAAACGAATTTAAGAGCTTCTGGTTTAATGGAAGAATGTCATACTAGCATGTTGTCATGTTAGCTCGGTTTGTTAGAGTAACCGGGCGGAAACCGGAAGGCCCATGGCATTGCATTTTTCAGTCTGATTCTACCTTTTATATAATATTCATTGCTTCAAATGGTCACAGTATAAATGTGTGTTAGAATACGTTCTGTTATGAACAGCAGTGTAGATACAGGTAAGTACTGATGTTTCCAGAAATATAATTACAATTTTTACAATTGGAAGACTCACTTGGATAGTAGGGATAGCGATAAGAAAAAGCAGTTTGATGATCCCTCGTGTTTCTTATTTCATTAAATGTCAAGGAATAACAAAAGAGTTATTTAGAATGCTGCACAGATTGACCCTTCAACACGGTACAAACACTGCAGTACACAGATATACATATTCCAGAGGTTTGCCACGTGCATCCTTCCAACTCAGTGATTCTTGCAGACATGCTTAGTCCCCCCCCCCTGATTTGGTTATCGGCTCGCTTGGGAAGTCACGTGACACATGATTAACTTCAGCCAATCAGACATAGCGTGGCTTCCTAACTGAAGTTATTATCTTTGTCATAAGACTGGATTACTGGGCTTGGTAGCAACGTAGTGTTGCACGCTGTGGCGGCAATACTTGATCGCAATAAGAGGGAATCTAACTGCTAAGTTAAATATCCTATACATCCGTACCATTATAGCTTCCCAGTGTCATAATCGCAGCCTTTATTTTATGCTACACGCATTTTCAGACGAAAAACAAAAAAACACAATGAGAAAATGTTCTCCTCTGTGATATTCTAAACCGATTCAAGGATACCCAATAATGGAAATGAGGTGTTAAAACAAATACATAAAGAAAAATAAATTTAAAAAAACTATTTTGGTACTTTTGGGCTCGAACCTCCAACTATACCAGTTAGCATGGTCAAGTATACCAAAAAATGCATTTATCTGTACTAATTGGAAACCCGCCAGCATCCTAATCATAACATAACAATTGCTTTAGGTGGGCCCTCCCCATCCTTTTTCACATTTTCTCTTGAATGCAGAAGATACATTTTGACTGGATTGATTCCGCGTTTCTTTGCCTTAGACCGTATAGTCATAAATCAGACGTCGAGGTTTGTATTATTTCATGGAGTTATCCGAAAAAATGAAATGGCGTGTTATTTATGGACGCCCTTTAACTACTATGGTTCTTAGCGTACCATTCTATACTGGGCGTGAAAGACCGCTAAATTTTGCTCAGAGATCTCTCTATCAGGCTAAGGTTCTTTTACGTGCCGTAAATCTACGACACGAGACCCACGGCTTTACTTCCCTTCCGAAGGAAGCCATGCCATCGTCCTCCGCTGGGTTTGAACCCGCGACTTTGGGTATATGAAGTTAGCATGGTAACCACTACACCACGGAGGGCGAGATGGAGTTATCCGATGTTATTCGTTGGTAAAACGGGTTATTTAACAAACATGCGCAGGACGCCATCTCACGTCTACTCTAGCAAATAAGTTCTTTTATGTCTGTAACATATCGTTTTCTAGTATTATATTCATGTTGATATTTTGATGATTTAAGATTTAGAATCCCAAACTTTTGTATGTGTTATGTACCTACGCCGAGAAGAATAAAAGACTTCAGTAATGAAAGAATTGTTAAAGTTGACGGGTTAAACACACCCACCCAAAAACTATCCTTCTTTGATATCTTACATTTTATTATGAGTATCTACTCCAACTTCGGGTCATATTATGCTAAACTATTTTGTTCTGTGGATCAATAAGCATGGGTTGAAAAGTGGATATTCATTCCTATCTCATACAAGTTTATTTCTGTATCCCCGACTATGGCGACTGCAGTCACAGCGCAAGTCCATGCAAGAGAGTGTGCTGACATAAACCTGTCGCATTGAACTTCACTTAAATACAATGTTCTAGGCGCGATATAGAATAGGTAAAATCTGAGCAGTGAATTGTAAATGTAGAATATGACTGATTTGAACCACAAATCTTCGGGTTTCCGTGCCGTTTCTGTGACCACCTGAGATATCATTGTATCTCCCGGCACGAAAATTCCCCAACTAACTAGCATTTTTGTCACAGTAAATCAAAGGCGTTCATAAATTTATTTTGAGACAACATACCATATTTGTGTTCTGGACTTCGTAGATAATCATTATTAGGTCAAAAGGTGTAAAATTTTCTCCAACACATTTATAATATACGTCATTTAAATCTTCTAGATTTCGGATACATATAATTTGATAAAAATAGTGAACAAACAATAATTAATGTATTAAATTATGAAAAACCAATTTATTTCTAAAAACATTTATTAATAATTCAACTGTCTCCGTGGTTGAACGGTCAGCGAGCTGATTCGGAGGTCCCAAGTTCGATTGCTGGCTGGGCGAGGAATTGTTCTTTAACTGGAATCATTCCCTATCTCCCCCGTAGAGTGTAGAAGTTTGTATGTGCTTGTGTTTGAAGAAAAGAAACAGACTAAAAATCCAACGTTAAAGAACCTATGGTCATCGAGTTAAAGTCTCCAATATGACCATTGATGTTAACGAGGCCTATATAAATGAAACAATTTAAAAAACTAACAAATCGCTGCTGTATTTACAGAGTAATAATCACTGTAAAAGGAGGCAGAGAGAGGGAAATTATTAGGGAGAATGAAACGTAGTGGAGTTCTATTTTTTGACGCTCTTTAACTACTGTGGTTTACACAGCTTCCCGTTCTGCATTGGGCGTCAAACAACGTTTAATTTGCTCAGAAGCCTCTTTACCAGGATACAGGTTTTTTGTGCCCATGGGACCATCGACTTTACTTCCTTTCCGAAGGAAACAATGCTAAGGATTTTTAAGCCAGAAAAATCCATCACCCTCTCCGCCTAGACGGCCGGGGTTCGATCCCAAGCGACCGCATGTGAGATTTTTGGTGGACAAAGCGGCGTTGGGGTGGGTTTTCTCCGGGGACTCCGGTTTCCCCGCCATCACATTCCACCGGTGCTCCATCATTCATGTATCATCAGTGTCACCGCCTGCGGTGCCATAAGTAGTTAAAGCGGGCGTTAAACACTACCCAAAAAAGCCTCTCTCCGCCAAGTTTGAACTCGGACTTTGGGTACAAGAGGTAATCATTACACCACGGAAGGCGGTGCGGTTACTAAGGAGGTGGAAGTAGGAAACAGGTTTTTTTTTTTCTTCTGCCTTTTAGAAATTAGTCATATGGAGCTATTCTGGCCTCAGTTTTAGCTTTTAACTGGTAGTTGTATGTCGCTTTTTTCTTTGGTTCTGTATTGTAAAACCATATTTCCTTGTTTCTTCCTTTCTTTCTAGATGTTTCTTTCATTTTTATGTGCGTTCTTGTCTGTTTTCATTAGGAACTGTATCCAACTTAATGCATCTTTTGACTTCTCGTAAGAATTTCATTTCAGCCACCTGAACATAGCTCAACCCTTTTCACTAGCCCAGGATTCGTTATCATATAGTAGAACAGTACAGTAAGACTCCTTTACAATATTGTACATACTATTCTTCTACTAATTTAATAGCGTTGCAAGTTCCAAAACGTTCATAACATTCCTTCCTTGGCAGAGTTTTTCATTTACATAACATTTCCCAATGTGCAAATGGGAGAATTCTTTTTAATGCTTTTCTGACTTTATATTGGTTTGAACTTCAGTAGTTCATGTTTGTGCAAGTGAACTGAATTATAGTTTTCCATTGTATTAGACACATTTTTATAATATCTATAATTTGCTGCTAGTTTCAGCAACTCCTGCTGAAAGTGGAATCTCTAATATTTATTAGAATACGTCACAATGTATGCCTCGGTGTAGATTCTCTCGTAGAGAGGTAGTGGCTGTATTCATTTCTCTCCCCCCACTTTTTTTCTCTAAATGTCCCGTGTTTTCCTGCTTGTTGCCCGATTTCGTTTTTCTTTTTTTTTTTTTTTTTTTTTTTGTTACAAATCACACATATATACACATTTACAAACACACAAGTCCAAGGCGGGACTCGATCGCCTGCGCCACGAAGCACCAAAGCGTCGGTCACCATGGTCGCGCTTGCTAAAGTGCCTCACTTTGGTGCTCGTGGCGCAGGCGATCGTGGGTTCGAGTCCAACCTTGGGCATGGGTGTGTGTGTATTAGAAGCAAACATTATAATCAAAGAGAAAAACAAAAGAAATGCTGATAAAATGGAAGAAAGGGAAAAAAGGAGGGGTGAAGCTTTGCAATTGAGCGAGCGCGGCTATGGGGACCGACGAGTTGAGTCTGAAGGCTTCCTAAGAATTTACATTGCCGCGATTACATTATAGCGTCCAAACCCGAGAAAGTGAGGCTGTTATGTCATGCCATGAGGCATCAACAATACTCTCTTTTTACGTACACTTTAAATTACATTATAGCACTCATATAGCGTCCAAACCCGAGAAAGTGAGGCTGTTATGTCATGCCATGCCATGAGGCATCAACAATACTCTCTTTTTACGTACACTTTAAATTACATTATAGCGTACAAACCCGAGAAAGTGAGGCTGTTATGTCATGCCATGAGGCATCAACAATACTCTCTTTTTACGTACACTTTAAATTACATTTTACCGTTCTTTTACATATTTAACATTCATAAATATACACTGAAATTGGATTATGTAACTTGATAACAATTTTGCAAAATATTATTTCCTTTAATAAATTTGCCGAATATTGCCCATTTTCATTGCAATACTTCTACCCATGCAAACATTGTGCGTAATGGTATTTGAGGTGGCACCTTAACAGCTTTTCTCTTTATCTTTTCACATACTTTTTTTTCTTTTGTAGTTTAACGTATTTTAACCTAGTTCGTCATATCGAACGATGAATGAAATTAGTGAAATGATGCTCAAATGATCTCGGGGTCTATGGAGCTTAAAGTTACTCGACATTCGTCTTCTCAGGATAAGGGAAAAACCCCCAAAAAAACCTTATCCGGATAACACACCTAAGCGAAATTCCTACCTGTTGAACGTGAAGCAGACATGCTACCACCTCACATACCTGTTATATTTAAAAGTATATATTCTGGCTACTGCCGTTTAAAATCTCCTACAAATCCAATGCCTGATGTGAATATAATAAAAAGTTCTAAATTATTTGCTGCAAGCCAGAATACTTTGTAAGTGGTTCAAAACGTATTAGGGGAACCAATTTGAGTGTGAAAAGATATCACTTTCTTACTAAAGCTTATTGCAGGACCAGAACGAGGTAGTGTAGTGATTATCAAGTTCGAATTAAAATACCAGATGTTGCAGGTTGACATTACATTACTCACGGAGCATGAACTCCAACAGACGTTAGTGTGCGCGCATATTAGTGTCATTTCCGTACCAAAACACTGCAGCATATGCATATACAGAGTTCGATGCGTCTTAAAAGCGAAATTAAGTAAAGATCTAAATAGATGTTAGCTTCCGTCTTCTGAATACGAATTACAAGCTAACTGGCATCTGGCCTATATAGCTCGGTAAAGGCAGAATAAATGTTCCTGCTGCAGACAAAACTTGTATGAAGTAAGAGCTGAAGATTTCCTGACGAGTATTAACTCTAATTTTGCTCGGGCTTCTAAAGCCTGAAGACGAAGATGATGCACATCTTCAAAACATTAGAGTAAACCCATGTACTTACCTGGCTAGAAGCCCGAGAAAATTTAGAGTAAAAAGTTGTATGTTTTGAAAAGCATTTAAAATCCATTTTCTTTAATTATCATAGTTTAATTCCTTCCTTACAATCATAAATTTTGTATACAGAGTTAAAAGTAAATACTTGTTTTACGGTACCCTGAACCACAAAAGTATATATTTGAAGAAATAGCTATACATTTAAATTGACGTGCATAAAATTGGGCCTTTCTTCTTTTTCGCAATATCGGTTTTCCAATTTCAGGTAATCAAACCTTGAATCCTCCCAGCTGGCATCAGTTCTCTACGTGACTGGCGGAAAATATTTCAAGCTAATTGAAACGAAACACGAACGATGTAATAACCGGTATGAAGTTCTATTAAACTTAGGACTTGAAGGAATGCACGCCAAAAAGAACTCATCTAAACCATTAGATAAAACAAAACAAAATTAAGCTTCGAAATGTATTAATTCATATGTGTTTTATAAATTATTTATGGTTTCCTAGAATATTTTATATTACAAACGGAACAAAAATTAAGAAATGTTGTAATACCAATAAATACATATCAGTACATTTTAAATAAATGTGATGTATTAATCATTCTGAATCATTTGAATGAATGCAACTGAAACATTTTACTACTTTTTCCTCGGTGTTTTGTACATGTAATACTGGTCACAATACCACTTTGATTTACTAAAATTGTTGTCTTTTCGTCACCACTTTCTATGTTTGAACCATAAGCAATAACTGCACCTTCTTCCTTATTATCACAGGTAAAACAAAATCTCATACTATACATAAATCTAATAATTTATTCAGAGCTTCTTTCAATTGCTGATGCATATGCTATTTTTGACATTATATTGAAAACTATTCTTGTAGGCGTGTTATTAGGATTATTAACAATTCATTTGAAGAGTTATTGTTGACTTTGTAAAGAATGGGGTCGACAAGAATAAGTTTATAGCATTATTGCAGATGCGAGAAACATAAAATGTGCAAGGCAATAGTCACATGACTCCGTAGGGGAGTCTATGGAGTGACATTTTTCACAATTCGTTCGTTACATTATAAAGTTAATGTTTTCATGTAGCACTCGAATAATAGTGAAGCAATATTGCAGTGAAAAGCAATATTGCAGTCCGTGTTGACGAACTCTTCCCTCCCTTTCGAGCCCTAGGATTAAAGAGATTCACAACTGTGGTACGCAAAGAAAAGATTAATCTACACAAAACAATTCGACCTTCTAGAGGAAGGGATTAATATTACTTATATGTATTCTTAAATTGGATGCGGCTACAACATTGTATGAGAGGTTTTATCGGCGACTTTAATCCGACGCTTTTGTTACAACTATTGCATATCATTTTCTGCACCAAAACCTAACGGATTAAGCAAGTGTGTTTCATAGCGTTTAACGCCCGCTTTTACTACACACGTTGCATTGAATGAAGATGGAACCCCGGTGGAATACGATGGTGGAGGAAATCGGAAACTGGAGAGGACCCAACCCTGCGCCGCTCCTTCCACCACAAATCGCACATGAGTTCGCCTAGGATCGAAATCGGGCCGTCAACTACGCTAGTAAGAAGATAGACAACTAGTTTATAATGTGATTATTCTGCAGTGCGACCTTATTTTGGGAAGGTGTAGTACCCTGCCAAATGTGCTAGTATTATAAAAAATGAGCATAAAAATTAAATCTGTACAACTTCGTCTTGGTATCTATTTCCTAAATGAGGCTGTGTATTCCAAGTGTTTAAATTTATTTAATTTTTTCCAAACAACATTAAGCATGCATTAGTGTATAATTTACCTACAACTAAATAAAATACATAATATGGATAACACGTAATAATAATAATAATAATAATAATAATATGAAATTGAAATAATATTAATATACTTAAAAGAAATAAAATTTACCATAAAATAAAAATAAACGAAGTTAAATTAAATTTATAGCTACAATATCACTCACCATATATTTGATGGAAGCCAGTAAACTGGTAATGAGCTATTAAAACATTTCCAACAGATTTTAAAACCAATACTAAAGTATTAACCTCTGATTTTCAGCAACTATTATTTCAACCCAGGAACAGGGGTGGTCAAGCTGGCTGGAGAAGGGGCTAGATTTATGAATACCAGCCTTACCAACGTCATTCCATTACGGCTACATATTTTAATGAGCGTCAGTATACATCTGTAAACAACGAATCCAAAATCAAGATTCGAATGAATATCAAACTACACGTTTTGCAAGGATAGAACTGGTAGAAATACCCTCGACACAAAAATATATTTAAATTCCATACAGTTTAGTATACCAAAAGTTGTTATAACGATTTTGAACAACTTAACTGAGGAAGCATGAAGAAAGTTTACTGCAGATAAACTATAAACTATACCTATATCTGATTAAATCACAAAATCACACACGACGGAGCCTCTTCTTCGACTCGTTAAGATGGCCAAGAAGAGACAGCGCAGACTCGCCGCTGCTAAGGCAGCACCCGACGCCTCTTCCTCGGCAGTCGCCGAGGAGGCAGCACTTCCGTTGCTACCGGTCCCGGCAAGCCCTGCTTCGCCGCCGGCCGCCACCACACTCTCGCCGCAACTGCAGCTGCAGTTGCCGCCGCCCCGGTTCAGTGCCGTGGTACGGGGGGTCCCTAGGGACCTTTCCACCCGGCTTTTCACCGCCGCAGCCGAAGTCGCAGTGGCCCTCATGCTTGAGGGCTCCTCGCATCGTCAATGGCCGGGGTCCAACACCACTGATGAGGGTCGAGTTGCGGGATCGTGCGGATCTGGAAGCTGCCTTAGCGACTGGGTTGCCCTCGTTAGGGCAACTTCTTGTTGTTGAGGCGAGCCAAAGGGAACGACACAGGCCCTGCAGACGCTGCTGTGCCTTCGGACACACGGCCGAAGCCTGTATCTCTCCGCCGCGGTGCCACTATTGTGGTGCCAACTCCGCCACGCAGACTGTACAGGGCATGATCTTCGTCACCGCCGCCGGTTCTGTGCCACCTGTCGTGGCACGGGTCACTTCACGGGACAATCGCAGTGCCCTCAATACCCGAGGAGCAGACTACCGCTGGCACAACCAGCCCTTAACTCACCACAGCAGTCTTCCTTCACCAACGCCGCACCGCCTGTGACCTCAACGGACTCAGCGACGCGGGACGCCATTCAGGACCTCCATGGGGAGATCCTGAACGTCGGCGCCCGCTTAGCTGTACTGGAAGAGGCGTACAGCAACGCCATCACCGAGAAACTACAAGAGCTTCAAGCATTTACCACCGCAGCTAACACGACTCTCCAATCTTCAGCTGCTGACTTGTCAGCAAAAGTAGACGCCATCTCACAACAGCTGAAGCAGGTCATCCTGCAGCAGGCTGCATTCTCCGCAGAGCTTTTCCGTGTGAAGAGCCAGCCCAACGCCGCTCCTCCTCCAATTCAAGGAGAGGGGCAAACATCCTCAACGAATCCACGGGACCCTCGGGTCCAACGACAAACTACAGCCGGAGTAAACAAGTCAGCCTACGTCCAAGAGCTGCTGAATCGACGCTAAATTAACCTTTCCTGCACTACCTACACCTTCATTCCTCTCTACTACCACCACTGACTCCCCTAGGCTGCAGTCAGGTTACATGGCTGTAGCCTAGAAACTACCTATCACCCGCTCCCGCACATCGTGCGGCAGCATTCCAGAATCCACTTACTACCGCGGGTGCAAAAGCGGGACCGTGCAAGCTTCATGCACGAATTTACTCAGCAAACTACGTGTTATAACGTGGAGGGTTTTTTTAGTGGGTATGCCGCAGCAGGGTGGAGAGTACCACATATCCTCCCAGCCATTGCACCTCGGCTGGGGGTCGAATGCGTAATGCATTTTTCCCCTCCATGGTAAAAAAAAAAAAAAAAAAAAAGAAAAGAAAAATGTATGCCCAGTAAGGTTTTTGTGGCGTAAACTCTTTGTAAAATATTTCTCTTATGTTTATATTTTACAAGTCAGATGATATCTAAACACCATATTTGAAAATTTTTAGTTCATCTGCTATCTCTTTTTTTCTTCGCATGTCACGATCCGTGTAAACATTTGAATGTTACCGCGTTTGATTCCTTATTGCGTTAGCATTAAATAAACCTTTATTACGAATGACGTAGAGAGGAGAAGAATTTGTTTTATACTGATAATATATCATAATCTATATATGTAAATTTTTAATGGAAACCCAAATTTTAAATATTTTTCTTGGTTTGAAAATGCATTTATTTCATTTGAATATTTCTTTTATGTTTATTGTGTCTAAACGTTTACCGTTGTTCAAAGACCTTCACTTTCCTGATTGTCGAGGATAACATTCCGGCATTGATAATTTCACTAGATCATGAACAAAATACAAATAGGCTAACAAACTCTGCCTCTAATACGAACATATGTTTTATCTACAATCAGAAAGGCTACTGCGAGAAATAGCAAGCGCTAATGAGCCAATAAAATCCATGCAAAATCAAGAGTTTTTCATTCAATCTCTAAGAAACTACATAAGGAAAGGTTAAACCAATGCGGCCTTCTACAGGAGGGCGAAGAATTATTTTCATGTGTTGTAAAACTGGACGACATTAAGAGCACTTCTAATAACGACAGGAGACAGAAGTTGAAGATACTAAACCATATTAGAAAACGGAAGTGTAGCATGAAAATATAAGGTGTGAGTGTAATTTTATCCTTCTATCAGTTCGGCCATACTGTGACAATGCCGCCCGGTATGTGATCGCTCTCATGTTCGCTCTCGTATGCAGCGGTGGAGCTGGAATGTGAGACATCGCGTTTGGATGCACAACGGCGCGCTACAACAGGATCCTTCTGAACACGAGATACTCCTAACGACTCCAGGATTCTTCCCGATATTGGAGATGGATTTCCAAGCATCGGTCTGTAATACCTTCGACAAGTTTCCAGAATGTCAGTGTCGCCACTTTTTCACTTTAAAAGGCAGAAGAATTGCTGTGAGTGTTTTGTGAAGTATCCTGAGTCGTGAATGATTGGAGCGTTAGCTCACAGTGAACCATGGATGGCGTGCAGCCGCGAACTGTCCGCGCGTAGAAACATCAAGAGAATTATTTGTAGCAGTGAATGTATTTGTAAACAATGTTTAAGTCTATAAGAACATTAGTTACAATATTTTGCAATCCTTGACTAGATGACTAGAATTATCCTTGGAAAATAGAGGTGGCCATTTTGGTAGTGGTGGAGCTAAATTTTCCCATAATAACTATCTTCTTTTCATTATGAGCCACATTTTATTCACGTTAGTATACCTTCAGTGTGGCTAACAATAGATCCCAAATTGAAATTAGCTGATTCTTCAAGTCCAATCTAGTGAAGAAAAAATACAATCTACTAATACATCCATATTCTACAGAAAAAAATAAATTTTCGTTAAAATTGTACAAAAAGAAACAAGCTATTCATAGCCAGTCATGTTTAGGCTAGTATTATTACGTAACTAAGATTCGCACCGCAGACTCGTAGCCACGATGCGAAATCTTCGTGAAAAATTACAGCAAGGGAATTATATGGCTGGAAACTTATGCGATATCACATTTGATTCTAGAGTCAGATTTAAGATTTTAAGATTTATTTACTGAACAGCTTCAAGATCTAAGGGGAGGTATAAATAAGTTCTCCTTCCTTACTCTTCAATAACACTACAACGGATCCGGGGCTTCTCTATTCAATTCTCTCTATCCCCAGTTTCTCCATTTCATGATTTTTTTTTTTTTTTTTTTTTGATTGGAGTCTTTTTTCACTGAACCCATCTATATTTTCCTAAGCTTACCTTCCGGCGTAATACCAAACACGATTCCTATCATCGCCTTATTTTAAAACCTCATAGAAGTGGAAGAATAGAGCTGTAACAAAACCTGATTGACGAGCTCACACAAATACGCATGCATACATACATACATACATACATACATACATACATACATACATACATACATACATACATACATACATACATACATACATACATACATACATACATACATACATACATACATACATACATACATACATACATACATACATACATACATACATACATACATACATACATACATACATACATACATACATACATACATACATACATACATACATACATACATACATACATACATACATACATACATACATACATACATACATACATACATACATACATACATACATACATACATACATACATACATACATACATACATACATACATACATACATACATACATACATACATACATACATACATACATACATACATACATACATACATACATACATACATACATACATACATACATACATACATACATACATACATACATACATACATACATACATACATACATACATACATACATACATACATACATACATACATACATACATACATACATACATACATACATACATACATACATACATACATACATACATACATACATACATACATACATACATACATACATACATACATACATACATACATACATACATACATACATACATACATACATACATACATACATACATACATACATACATACATACATACATACATACATACATACATACATACATACATACATACATACATACATACATACATACATACATACATACATACATACATACATACATACATACATACATACATACATACATACATACATACATACATACATACATACATACATACATACATACATACATACATACATACATACATACATACATACATACATACATACATACATACATACATACATACATACATACATACATACATACATACACACACACACGCACGCACGCACGCACGCACGCACGCACACACACACACACACATTTTTGCCCAAAATTTTTTCCACAAACTAATCACATAATTTATTAATTATATGTTTTTCATGTGCGACGAAATGAACAACGTCTGTCAGTATAGACTCTCCGTTTTGCTTCCACGATTTTACACCTCGATACGTGGCCTGCCGGCCTAGGTAGTGTGGATTTTTACGCCCTGCAGAAAGCATTCAAATGGGTTCCGATTCAACATTCGTTAAAGTAAGGCCCGCCTACTCACGGTTACACCTTCCAAACCGCGGTCTCAGAGAAAATAAGCACTCTTGTCTTGTGTGTGCCACGTCTGCTTGAAGGTACTAACCAACTTGAATACATACTATACTTAATAAGTAACATAAGTCCACAAATGAAGCAAATAGTCGTGTAATGTTGTTTGTCAATTAGCAAAACAAGTATATGCTCTTATATCCATAACAACCTGTATATTTATACATATATTACATGCACATCAGTTGTGGTTTATTACAAACCAAAACGTTACGTATTATAAAAATTCCATGTTTGAGAGAAGCAGGTCTATTGGCCTAGCCAACATAGACAATATGCTAACGAGAATTACGGGTATCGTCGCAACTGTCGTCTGGTATGTTCTACTTCTCCGAAACTTGTGTTCATTACCGTTCTTAGCTCTTTTAATCATTTGTTTTTCTTTTCCTGACACTTCGAATATTGTCCTTCTTACCTCAATCTTCCTAATAAGATTTTATTTATTCTTGGGTCAGAGTCTTTAGAGATAATCTAAAGTGCAATGTTGCTCGTGTCTAGGATGGTTGTTGCAACCTTCGGCGCAGCCAGTTAATGTCCCTCCTAATGTCTCCTAAAACTTCTTTTCTGCAAAGTTAGGCCGCGCGGCTACAAATATATCTGACCCTGGTCGTCCAATCGAACTTCAATCCTCTGGTTTGTATTGACATGCTTGTACTCATCCATTGCTTTTGTATGTTAAAACCAATCAGGTTAGTAATCTTATCTTCTAATCATTTACTTATCGTGTGTATATGTATAGTTAGGATATATCATGCCATGTATATTCTGATACACATCTGAGAAATTGATTTCTGATGTTTCTACAATTCATTTAAAGAAACTGATAAAATAATATTTCTTTTATTTCTACGTCTCACAAAATTAACATTTGAAAAAGCAAATAAGCAATGAAAGTTGTATATACACCTCAACTATTGTCAAAAGGTGTTGAGATACAGGGTGACGGACGGTGCTACCTCTAGCGACAAGGCGGAAAAGGTACAGGATGCTAATCTGCAAGACCCGCCCACCCGCGGCGTAAAGCCGTTTATGAATCGGCAGTGACCGTGTCGGCCTCGTTTAAAATGTTCATGTTTTGTGCCCCGTGACACCCTTCCCCTAGCGTTGCCCATTATGCGAGTCATCCGCCCAATTTAACAAGCGGTTTGTCTCATGGAAAATGCAAGGGAGGCGAGACAGCGAGAATGGTCCTCTACAAAGTGCATCCTCGCGCCTAACTAGCTCCGCCCATCATTTCCTTCTTCTTAGCAGGCTTTTGTCTTCCTCACTTTATTTATCCAGCGGAAGCGACAGTAAAATTATGGATTCTTGCGGACTCTCTCTCCCCCTTTCTTGCTTTTGCCTTTGTAATGAATATTGGAAAGTTTATGTCGTGAACGTGTTTTACAGTGTTGTCTCAGTAATAACAAAATAGCCTTAGAGAAAACTTAAAGGCTTCGCATTTCGTGTAACTTTTAATTAAAGTTATTACCGTTTTTATTACAAAGTTTTAATGGTTCTCGGCTGCGTAAAATATAACTTTTAAAAATTACGTTTCTCTGAACTTAAAAGTAATGGCGCTTTAAATTGCGACATATTCCAGCGAAATAATAAATGATCTTTAAAACTCACTTATAAAGTACAGTCGAGCGAACTGTATATAATAAATATAATTGATGAAACCGATTTGAAAGCTAAAATGCTATCCTTTATATCAAAATGTAATCAATAGAACTTAATTTGGTTCTACTGTTTGAATCAAAATTGTAATACATGATATTACATTAGAGTAAACCACAGGTCTTAAATACTTAAGAAAATATACCAGTTATAAGTATGAAAATGATTTTAAAAATAAATTACTTGTGTTCCAATACATATACGGTACGACAAATAGAAGTCTAAAAACTAAAACCAGAAGAAAAAAGAATGTGAAAAAGCGAGATACAGACTGCCAAAATGAAATTATAAAGAACAATAAAAACATGCAGTCTCCTAGACAATGTTTCTAATGAAAAAATAAGGGAAGAATTAGAAATCATCTTTGTAAGATACACTTTAAACTACAGAAACGAATCAAGAGAACAAAGTGAGTAAGTACATTTTAAACAGTTTCCTTACATATGTCTCTCTCACTTTGCTGTTTATAGTTTGAAATATATAGGTTGTTACTTTCATATCTGTAATCATTTTTACTGTCACGTTGAACCTGATTTAAGTTATACAATTTAAAATTTCAACGTTACATTTATTTTTCAAACTTTCTAAGTGTTTTTATATTTCCCCTGAAACTTTAACTTTATTTAACTTTAACGTTCATTTTGAACTTATTTATGATATAGTTTGTAACTTAGCAAAGTTTATTGTATTTAAAAAATTGGTAAGCGGTTTTAAATATTTTCTTACAAGCTTAATGACTACATTTAGGTCATTTGATTACTTTCTCTAGCCCACATGTACAATGTAGTGGATAGAGAAGGTATTGTATTCCACCCAAATTTCATTGTCGAGATTTCACCGGAAATGTATGTTTTGGGTCCACTGAGTCCGGAAAAAACATTTTTAGAAAAAAGTCCGCCAGTGTGTGTTTGGACAGTATAGCTCAAAAATGAAAAGACCATTAAATACTAAACTTTGTATATATGTTTGGTATCTTCCAAGTATGGAACACAAAGATTTTCAAGAAAATCCCCCCCCCCCACAAACTACCCTTTACATAGAAAAATGTTCGAAACATTTTATTTTCTAAAAAATGGCTTTAACGAGTTTGATGAAAATCCCGTATTAGAGATATTCACATCCCAAATAAAATCTATATCCTGAATTTTCCACGAATAGCCTCTGAGACCCCTTTATTCTGGATGAATTTTGTCATATTGTGCTTAAATGCCAAACTTTAAGAGATGGACAAAAACTTACTAAACAAACAATTTAGATCTCGCCAAAACATACCATTTCTATCCTTTAGGTTTTTTTTTTTTTTTTTTTTTTTTTTTTTTTTTTTGTGGAGGTAACCGTTTCCGAAATATTCCTTTTTATTAATTTAAATTATCAAGTACTTATACTTTTCTCAGGCAGGAAATGTCCTTATTACTTTCTCTACACGTATTATGTATATAGCGTATAAAGAAGGTATTGCACTCCACCCAAAAATTCGATACCGAGATTTCACCGGAAATATATATTTTAGGGTCCCCTGTATCCAAAAAAGTATTTTTAGAAAAAGGTCTGTGTGTGTGGGTCCATGTGTCCGTGTGTCCGTGTGTCAGTGTGTCTGTTTGTCCGTGTGCCTATGAACACGATAACTCAAAAACGAAAAGTCGGTAAAATACCAAACTTGGTATTTAAGTTTAATATCTTCCAGGGATGTGGCAGGAAGATTTTGAGAAAAATCCCCCCACCCCAAACTACCCTTTACATGGAACTTGTTTCGAAAATTTTGATTTTCTCAAAAATGGCTGTAACGATTTTGATTAAAATATACATTAAAAATATTTACCTGATAAATAAAATGTATATTTTGTATTTTCTGGGAATAGCCTCTGAAGACTACTTTATTCTGGGTCAATTTTACGGATTATTGCATAACTGCTAAATCGTAAGAGATGGACAAAAACTTACCACTCAACAAATGTAGAGCACATTAAAACACACAGTTTATGTTATATAAATTTTTTTCGTGGAGTTGATTGTTTTTTTAGATATTTCTTGTTTATGGTTTCAGCAATGAAAAACTTATACTTTTTTCATACAGGAATTTGTCTACTCCTGTCCATACAAACAAAGGAACTTCAGTCACATAGCAACCAGCTTTTGACTAACACTTGAAACTATGGTACTACCTTATTTTGCTTCTACTTACAAGGAAGCATGTAATACGACTATTTCTTTTAGTTAGTTTTTTCTCGATTAGCATGAAGTAAATAGAAGCATAAGCTTTTTACCAATAATTTTTTTGCAGAGATGTAGAGGAAGTGATGTGAATAGAACACATCAGATTTTTTGGTTTTTTTCTACTCCTGGCCGAGCAAAGAAGCGAATTTCAATGACAATTGCATAACGACTATCACTTTAGCTTAGAGCATTCCTTTAGTTCCCTTCAACTTATAAGGCAAAGTAATAAGAACATTCTGATAAAAATTATCATTGTTTAGCTGATAATGCTTATCTAGATTCACAACGACAGCTTTCACTTTAGCATAGCGCGTCCTTTTAGTTCCCTTCTACTTATAAGGAGCTAGTAATATGAACATTCTGCTAATGTTTATCTCGATTAGTCTGGTGTAGAAAGAAGAATAATCTTTTTAAAAAGTTTTGTTTGCAGATCAGGTAGAGAAAGTCATGTGAGTGTAACACAGCGGATTTTTTTTATAAACTGCATAAATGTTCTTCACAAACCACAGCTAAAACTCCATTATGCATTTTTTATTATTGTATTGAATAATCGGAGATTATTTTCATAAAGAAGAAGAAAAATACCGTATTGACCAAAGTGTCTGGTATATACATAACAAATGTGTTTGCATCTAATAATATGAATCAAGTTCTTCTTTGCTTAATTATGTGCTAGACTTAAGTCCCTTTATTGCAGACAATAAGTGTCTTTCTAAGTTTCCTTTACCTTCAAGCTTCTTTCCATCCGTCGGTAGGTTATTTCTTCACATTTAACTATCCTGATTTTTACTTTCTCTAGCCCCGTATGTGCAATGTACATAGGGATAGATAAGTATTGTGTTCCACCCAAAAATTTGATGTCAAGATTTCACCGGAATCCAAAAAAAGCATTTTCAGAAACAGGACCGTGTGTGTATATGTGTGTGTGTGTGGCGACACGAAAATGTTCAAGAAAATCCCCTCACCCCTAACTATCCTTTACATGGACATTTTTTCGAAAATTTTGTTTTTCTTAAAAATGGCTCTAACGATTTTGATTAAAATACCACATATTAAAACCATTTCTATCACAAATAAAATGTATATTTTGTATTTTCTGGGAATAGCTTATAAAGACCTGTTTATTCTGGATGAATTTTGCTTAATTTGGCATACTAGTAAACTGTAAGAGTTAGACAAAAATTTACTTCACAAAAAATGTAGATCTTGTTAAAATGTACAAATTATGTCATATATATTTGTTTGGGATTGTCATTACGGGAATAGCCTCTGAAGTCCTGTTCATTTTAATGACTTTTGCATTTTTGCAATCCGAAAGAGATAGATCAAAGCTTACTACATAAAAATGTAGGTCTCCTCAAAACACACAATTTATGTCCTTTAGATTTTTGTTGTGGAGTTAACTTTTCCAAAATATTTGTATTATTGGATTCGATTTTAAAACACTGAATACATTTCTCAAACAAGAAGTCGTCCGAGTTTCTTTTGTTTTACTCCTGGCCATGCAAAGAAGAGAATTTCAATGACAATCGCATAGTAACAGCTTTTAAAACATTTGACCATCGCTTTAACATAGTGTATTCCCTTATCTCGATTAACATGGAGTAGAAAGAAGAGTATTCTTTAGTAAGAAGTTTGTTTGTAGGAGAGCTAGAGAAAGTCATGTGCATGGAACACATAAGACATTTTATTTTTATACCCTAGCTTTTCAGTAGGATAATCATCTAACGCGTTTTGAATTACAATAGCTGAACTGTAGTCCCGAAGCAAGACAACGTTGGAGGTATTGTATTTTGTGAATTCTAAAACTGATTTTCGTTTTTATTTTTTCTGGTTATATCATCGGCGACACCTTGGCCGAGTTGTTAGACCCCTCGCCTCCCACCTAGGCAATTTGGGTGCGATCCGAAGCGCCCGCATGTGAGTTTTGTGATGGACGAAGCGGCGCTTGGGCGGGTTTGCTCCGGATCCTCCGGTTTCACCAGCCACTCATTCCGTTAATTGCTCCATCAACATCCTTTCCTATCATCCATTTCGCTTTTATTCTATATCCTCCACTTCTTCACGCTCAGGTCTGGTTAAGGGCCGACCATTTGTTCCAGGTTCTCCACTCTGTGTTCTGTGTCGTTGACTCCCCGACACCTAGATATCCACTTGTAAGGGCCAGTTCTACAATGGGCCGATAAGCCTGCCTATAGTTATTCACCAAATAGTTTTATCTGGCCGATAAATAAAGCTTTTGTTCTACAATCACACATGTTCCTCTGGATAGTAACCCTATAGGATAGTTTGTAGATCGTTTAGTTTGTCACTCTGAATTGGATGGAAGCGCTACAGGTGGACAATTCAAAAACCAAAAAACAATGGTGAATTGTTTTGCAAAGCAGGCCAAAACAAACAAAATAAGAGATAATTTATACCAGGGGAATTCTTTTGCCATGTTTTAGAATAAAATGGAAAAGATGACGTTAAACCTCGTAGAAGCATGCAAAATGGAAGGGAACATAAAGCCCGATGTCATAACCTGGACGGGGATGCTAATAATTACGTTAGGATCCATATAACCTTACTTTTCTGTTACTTTTTGCTTATGTACTTCTCGTTTCCTAATGCCGAAATTAATGCATACTGATATTAGAGAGAGAGAGAGAGAGAGAGAGAGAGAGAGAGAGAGAGAGAGAGAGAGAGAGAGAGAGATTGAGAGCTCTGTGTATGCAAGTGAATGTTAAAAACCACATATTTTGACAATTCTTACAATATTGAAAAATCCAAGATTTTGTAATCAGAATGGGCTATAAAATACCTTGGTTCAATTCATAAAATACTGTTAAAGGTTTGCAAAGCCTGTGTATTAGAATATGAGCACACTGACCTATAAAGGAACATAATGCGAAGACTCGGGGTAGAGGTTAAGAAGTTACACTTTCACTTACGTTAATATAGGCATTTTTTATTCATTACTAGAAATCCCTGGACTTTTCAAAATAGAAATTATAAGGCATAAAGGGGGAGGATGAACCGAACATCCGCTAATTTGTACAGTGATTTCATAAATGTTAGCGGAAGGTATATAAATGTTACTTAAACCATTGGAGTACTTCCCATACTTGTCACGATTTTTGGCATATGGGTAGTGTTACTTTATGTTGAGGGTGTTAATTGTAAGTCGCAGAGCACAGCTGAGGGATCGCCCCCATCGGAAACCTAATCATCCGCGTAATACGAGCAACTCCAAAACGTCATTCCAGTTTTAAAAGTTACCTGTGAGAAGTATAAAATCCAATATGATTTCCTCGTCGTCGTCGTCGTCCAATAAATGCAATGTTTACTTTCTTTACACGTACTATACATAGTTTATAGAGAAGTATTGCATTCCACCCAGAATTTGTATACCAAGATACACCAGAAATACACGATTTTTAGAAAAAATCAGTATGTCCGTGTGTCTGGTAAAATACCAAACTTGTTATTTAAGTTTGTATCTTCCAAGGATACGAAGTGAAGATTTTGAGGAAAATAATCTCACGCCAAACTACCCTTTACAGGGAAAAAAATTATGAAAAATTTAATTTTCTAAAAAAATGGCTTAACGATTTTGATTAAAATGCCGTATTTTAAATACAATTATTAAAAAGATGATGTGTTCCATTCCATAGCTTTTATTTCTATTCTGTAAGAAAGTATTCTTGAAAAAACATATATTACTATGTGCTTCATACTAATCGAAATAAACTTAAGTTCCTTATGCGTTGAAGGGAAATAAGGAAATACACTAGGTAAAGAGAGAGTTAAATTTTTAAAAGTTGGTTGCTATATGATTCAATTCTTTTTCCATGGCCAGGAGTAAAACAAAAGAGATATGAAACCCATAAGGACTTCCCGTTTGAGAAAAGTTAAAATATTTTAAAACTGAAACGATTACTGAAATTGACGTTTTAGCTGAAACGTAATACTCTACCTACTACGTACACATTACGTGTAAGTAAAGCTTCAAATATTCTATTCGTGTATCACTAAATGGGTGAAAATTATTTCCAAAATAAGCAATGGTAAACGATTAACTAGATCTTGGAAAATCTTTAATTAAAGAAATAAACCTAATACAATCAAGAAACAAGGGTAAACTTTTTCATGCAGCTAATTTCATTTCGGTGTTGGTAGGAAAGTTAAAATGTTCCCTGTTTCAAACGCAGGGAGAGTAATATGGTTGTCACTAAATGTTGATGGTTAATCGCAGCGTATAAACATACCAACATACCACCTATGTTTGTATGTGGCACTAATGTGGCCCACAACCGACTGGGGTAGGCTAATAAACACTGCAGTTAAGCATTCTAAGCCGGGCTGTTAATATTACACCTGTGTTCCATACGCCAGCACGAGTAAAATACACGATTAAACTCGGGGAACACCACTAAAATAATACAGCGCAAAATATCGCGTCAAAATCGCCTGCGAGCAAAAACGTGAAGGCAGACAATGACATTTCGGAAAAATAACTTGCTTTTGGATATTATTTTCAACTAGGAGACAGATTAATAATTGTTGCTTAAAACTTATGATACTCTAATAGTACTTTAAGGTATATATGTATATATAGAAATTATATACAGGATGTTTCAAAACGACACCAAAGGAAGATGTGGACCTTGTTAATCATACCGTACGTGATACGTGAATATAATTTTCAGCTCTAAATTCGGCCATACAAAAACTGCCATAATATCACCATGGCTTAGGCAGTCGTACATAACCAAATGGCACGTGCCTGGCTGACTCCAAGAGAGATGCCGGTTGGTAGCAAAGGTCTCAGTTGCGTGATGTTTGATAGACACGCCGGCGCGGCACAGGTCACCTTAGTAAACGTAGCATGTGGGTTTTGTTATGTGTTTCGTATGAGTTTGTTTACGTGGCGTATGACAACCGTTGTTCCTTCGCTGCCTAATCCTAAATGTGTGCGATTTTTAAACACACATAAAACTTCAAATAGAAGAGTTTGAAAGTTGCGACATCAAGTTTCCGTCAAGTCAAAGTGTAAGCTAATCGACTACTGTCTTCGTTTGGTGTCGTTTTGAAAAATCCTGTATATATATTAACATATCTATTTGTACCTTGTGGTGCGTGAATTCTAAATCATATATGGTCGTCAGCCTTTAAAAACATTGATTAAAAAGGAAACATTGGATATATAACAATCGCCAATACTTTATAAATGCAAGGCAAGGTTTATTTTTCGTGGAAAATCCACTGGTCAAACCCCATGAATGCGGAGACCCTTCGTTTTCAGTTTCTCAAACATAGCTCTAGTAATTCTGTTTTTTATCTAGACATGAAATATTGGGGCGAGCGGCAGGATCGCTATTCACGAGGAGGGAGAGGGATAGATAAAGATATGCGTGGGTGGATTAATGATTAAATATCTGGCTTGCGTCATATGTACATTTCATAACCTCGCTTGTTCTCTCCTTTAATCAATGTGACTACACAAAACATTTACATTTTCGCGTCGGATGCCTTACTCTCGAGTTTTTCGCGGCAAACTTCATTTACCCCAAGTATTACCTGTCTGAAGAATGAATGCAGAAGGCCACGAATGGAAACTTGTGTAAACACAACCAAATAAGCGGCATTACGTCATCACTCCCGGTGCATACTCTGTACAGTTCGGCAATACTGGAACGCAGCAGTTCAGTCTTACAGTAGACGGGTTCTAGTCAAGTCAAAATGCAAACACGGAAGTTTAACCCTTTGTGGATATTCCATGCTATACTAGTGACCTCCCCTAAGAACTACATTCTTTCTTCAGACAGGAAGTACCATTTTCGCCGATGTGTAAACAGAGACTTGCACGTCCGTCTTTGCGAACTTCGAAATCTTTATCATCTTATTTGTTGATGTAAGATTTTGTCATTAATTTTTCGTTTCTCCCACTAAGTCACGTGAACATTTTTGAGAAAGTTGAACCATATCTTTATAATAAATATTATTTTTCCAATCGTCGGGAAATGATTTAGCGATCTTATGTGAATGTGAATATTAAATGTCCTCGTATGAATTAATAAGATAACAAAATAGGACACATTGCTCTGAAACCTTAATTTACTTAATATAAACGTATCTTGAATAATATTGGCTTATGTTTCACTTAAAAAGAACCTTTATGCGACACCCTGGCACCAAGCGTGGCTCTAGGGAACATCTTCATATTATTCTGTTGACAGGTTTTGTTTCCCATTTAACGTATTTTCCTATGCAAGTCCCTATTAGTTTGAACAATACATTGGTTTCTTAAAATTATGTTACATTTACTATAATTACATGTTTGTGTTTGAAAACACATAATTTTAGAAGGTCGAATTTTAACCATTCCAAATATTCTCCTCAATCTAAATCAATATACTTCCTTTTGAATATTTATTTTCGGATAATCTTTGTTTTAAGATTACAGTGAATGTATTTTACCGTGTAATTTGTTTTTCATATTATTGCTGTATTGAAACAATAACTTCTCATATTTAGTGCCGCCATTAAGAACTGAGAAAATTCTATACTACAAAAGTATTAATAAAAATCTGAGATGATACATACATATGAATTTCTCTGTTTATTTTGCAAATGCTGTTCTTATAAATTTTGTTTCTTCTATCTGATTCATGTTGACCGAGCTAAATATTAATAGAAATTGTCTTATTTTACTTACTTTTTTGTAAGTAGAAGGGAAATAAGTGAATACACTAGGGTAAAGCGATAGTCAAATCTTTTAAACGATGGTTGACATGTAAAGACATTACAATTTCATTCTCTCTATGACCAGGAGAAAAAAAAAAAAAAAAAGACGAATGAGCACTTTTCATTTGAGAATAATATAAGTATTGGAAAATATAAGTCTATAACAAGAAATACTCAAAAATGGTGAATTCCACAGAAATTACCGTACATAAACCATATATGTTTTAACGGGATCTTCATTGTCCGTGTAGTAAGTTTTAGTCTATCTCTGAAGGTTTAGCACAAAACTCATCCATAACAATCAATTAATAAATCAATCAATCTGACATATACTGCCGCAAACATGAGGATCGCTTACTTTTGTTGCGGCGACCATATTTTGGATACAAGTATGGGATCATGGGTTTGCCAGTTTCTCTTTCTTTATGCTAACTTCTGGCGGTTATCCTTTAAGCTTTTCAAATCTTAGGGTAGGATCTAACACGAATCTTACTTTGCTGCCTTCTAAAATTTCAATTTATTTTATGGTGCTATCTTTTCTACACTAAAAACCGACGTGTTCCATTCGCATGACTTTCTCTACAGACTGTTGTAATCAAGATAAACATTAGCAGAAGTTGTTGTACTAGTTTCTTCATATTAGAGGGAAAATATGTAACAGACTAGGCTAAAAAGCTATGTGACGCAATTGGAATTCGACATTATTTGCATTGCCAGGAGTAAAACAAAAGGGATATTAAATGAAGACCTCCCGTTGGAAAAGTTTAAGTAGTTTAAAATTGAAACCAATAACAAGAAATTCTCAAAAACAGTTAGCTCTGCGACAAATGTCTGTTGTGTAAATTGTGTGTTTTGACTGGATTCACAGTTTTTGTGTAGGAAGTTTGTCTATGTCTTACGGTTTGCCTGTTATACAAAATGTATTCGGAATGAAGAGTCATCAGGGGCTATTCCCAGAAAATTCAATTCTTTTATTTGTCATGAAAGTAACTTTAATATAAAGTATTTTAATCAAAATCGTTATGGATATTTTTTAAAAAAACAAAGAAACCTCCATGTTTCTAGGTTAACTACCCTTTGTTTAGGGGCGGGTGGATTTTCTTGAGTATCTTCGTGATCTTCACATCTTTGGAAGATACTAAACTTAAAGTCTAAATTTGGTATTTAATGGTCTTTAGTTTTTTAGCTCTGCTGTTCACAGACAAGACACAGACAAACACACTCACGCGCGCGCGCGATTATATCTTTTTCTAATGTTTCCATTTAGCGGACCTCAAAACATATATTTCTGGTAAAATCACGACGTCGGATTTTTGGGTGGAATACAATAACTTCTCTACTTACCATATGCATTCTACGAGTATAGAATATAAGAAGTGCTATCATCATCTTTATTTTTTTATTTTTTTTATTGTTTCATTTGTATAACCCCCTTTAACTTCAATGGTCATATATGGGAGATTTGACCTGTGGAAGAACTAGTGTTACTGTAGGTTGAAAACATTAGTTGATCAATTTTATATTACTAAACACATGCACATTCATACTTCCAGACTCTGTGTGGGATAGGGAATAATTCTGGTTAAAGAAATATTCCCCGCCCCAGCCGGGAATCGAACGGGTGAGAAGTCGCTTTGTTTTTTTTTTAGCTTAAACGTCGTTTAACCTGGTTGGTCATATCGGACGATGAATGGGATTTTTGAAATGATGCTCAAATGATCTCGGGGTCCGTGGAGCTTAAACTTACTCGATATTCGTCTTCACAGGATAAGGGAAAACCCCGAAGAAAACCTTATCCGGGCAACTCACCCTAAGCGAGAAACTCACGACCTTTTGAATGTGAAGCAGACACGCTGATATCGCCTTTATTGTAATGTGAAATAAGACCAAATAAATTCCATTCATAAACGATCTTCTGTTTAAAAATATCACAAAATTGTATGGTTTCCCTTAATTCCTATATAATGAATGACAAAACATCTGTATTGTATACCCCCAAGGATTTTGTACTGATAATTCAGTTTTTATTATTCATAATAATTTCAGGACGAAAACATCGGTGTGAGGCAGAAAATCTTTAAACTACTTATGTTTTCTTATATCTGAATGCTTAATTTGCGATATAAATAATGTGGAAAAACAATTTAAGTAATAAAGAATGCGATAAAAGCGAGTTACTTAAAATGTGTATCCATTTTTATTTGATTTGTAGCCTAAATCCTCCTTTAGTTGCTGATTGTTTAAAATTGAGCATTGCATACTAGTTTTATAATAGTACTGTTGTTAGTCACTAATGGACGTTTTAAAACAGTTTGTATTTCAATGGTTGAATCTCCAGAAGGGTTTTTACCTCGTCTGGGGAGCACGTATTGCATTATAACAAAACATTCTATTACATTGCAAATAGAGGTTTTGATTTCCCGAGAGCACTCTAAAAAGCTTTCTAGTAAAAGGTCCCCCTATACGTTCAGTGTTCTCTGTAACTGCGGATAGAATAATTCAAAAACGAAAATGTACACGAATACCAACCGTTGTGTTACATAGAGAATGTTCCAGAATTCGACTGCACAAATTGGCAAGATTGTAGAGGGGACCAAATTAACAGTTTGAGAAAGGGAACCTATAGGCTGTGGGTCTAAATTCTTTGCTATAACTGGCGCAACAGATCTGGACATGTGAAAATCTTAATGAGAGCTAGGAAGCAAGTTGTACTTTCAGATAAGCAGTTCAGCAGTCGATTCATGCATGCTGGAAGAATGCGTGTCACAGTCAATGTCATATATCTGTCACCTCTTATACACCTGCACTATACGGCGCTCCACTGATAAACATGTGTTTTCATATGTATGTTCATATCTACAAAACATCTATACAAATGGCCTACTATATAAACAATGTCAATCATCTGCTTCCAATTCTTCCACACCTGACAGTCCTTCGTTTTCGCTCACGTCATTGTCATCATCATCATCATCATCATCATCATCATCATCATCATCATCATCATCATCATCAACGTTATCGCTACTTTCTGCACCATCATCCTGGATTAGAATTATTTTTGATTTTCTACAATACTTTATAATGATTTTCAATGCTCGCAACAAGTCGACATATATTTTCCCTGGTGACACAACTATTCCAATTTTTAATTTAAAAGTGATATATTAACTTTTATTTGTCTTTCTTTCTTATCTTTGAGAACCCTGGAAACGGAGCTCAGTGAAATATCAATTGCCTTATTCTTTCATTCACTTTCAGGCTTTTGAAGAACTCGGGAACATACATTTTCTTCCTGCATCTCTGCCTGTTTCATGAAGTGAAGGACATTTGCAACTAATTCGACTAACTAATACCTTGCTACTTAACTTTAGAAACGTATTAGCCATGGTTAAAAAATTAGAATAAATAAAATGAACACTATTTACTGTCCACTTTGTATACAGACATATACGGAACAGTTTCGATTCAGACTGTACAAAGTTTGTTCGCTGTGACTTTAAGTAAGCAAAGTATCATATTACAGACTCCGATAAGCTAGGCTCGGTAGCTGGGTTGGTGGTCAGGGTTGCGATTCCAGAAGTTTTGCATGCGTAATACAGCATAAAGTGTATAAATGAATAGCACGTCACTGATCAAACTGCAGTGGACCGTGACATGAGCACCTGGATTTCGGCGAGCGTAGATATAGCGGCATTATTGTTGGCGTGTGGGTATCGGATGAAGCTGTCAAGAGATTTGAGGTTTCCAACTCCATAGATACGTGTATTACTTTCTCTAGCACGTATGCACATCTAATGTACATAGACGCTAGACAAGGAATTGCATTCCACCGAAAATTCGATATCAATATTTCACCGAAAATACACTTTTTTGATGTCCCATGAATCAAAAAATCACTTTTTGGACAAAGCTCAGTGTGTGTGAGTGTGAGTATGTCTGTGTGAAGTGTGAGGACAGCATAGCTCAAAAACGAAAAGACCGTTGAATATAGTACTTGGTATTTGTGTTTAACATCTTCCAAGGATGTGACTCGAAGTTTTTCAAGAAAATCCGCCCCACCACAGACTACCCTTTACACAGTATATTTTTTGAAAATGTTTTTGTCAATAATGGATCTAACGAATTGAATTAAAATACCATATATTAAGTACATTTATTTCACAAATAATGTATATTATTTTTAATTTTCTGGGAATAGACTGTGAAGTCCTGTTTATTCTGGATGAGTTTTGCAGAATTTTGCATAATGGACAAAACTTATTACACAAAAAATGTAGATCTCGTTAAAGCACATAATTTATGTCATATTGTTTTTCATGTTGAGTTGGGCATTTTCGAGATATTCCTTGTTATTACTTTAATTTTAAACTACTTAACTTTTCCCAAACAGGACCATACAAAGAGAACCGAACATCAACTATTTCACATAGTACCACTTTTACAAGATTTGGCTGTCGCCTTAGCCTAATGTATTCCCTTATTTCCCTTCTACTAACACGGAGGAATGTAATAAGACCAGTTGTGCCAATATTTATCTCGATTAGCACGATAAAATAAAAGAGTAATCTTTAGTACGAATAGTGGAACAGATAGAGAAAGTTATGCGACTGGGACACATAAGAATTTCTTATATTTCCTTTTTTATTCTTTTTTGTATTTTATGAGCCGTTCATATTTTATTGCGTTACTCCATATGATGTATTCGTTTTGGCAAATAAAATAAATGTAATGCACGATTTGCACGAACGTATTAACAACACTTATATATAATACTTGAAGGGGTACACTTCTCCGTACCCCTCGTTTTTAAAATACAATGTATGCACATCATTGTATTAGGCACACTTTACATTTAACGAAACAACAATATCATTATGTCAAATGAACTTTTAATGAAATAAAAATGAACAACCATCTCTGTAGTAAAACAAGTACCTACATAAAACGAATGAACACCTATGTGCTAGACAGAAAAGTAAGTATGTTTTTCGTCTCTGCTTGAAAGGTGAATAGAATGAGACTTGGAGAAATAATACAATATCTCAAAATACAACAGGTCATCAGAGGAACTTTTGATTGACGACCTGCAACTTCCCTAAGAGATTGCACCCACGAAGGAACGAACCTCGCACCTCAACTGATTCAACAGATCTCTGGTAAGCGAGGCTCTTAGCATGCGCAATGGTACCACGTGGAGGAAAAAACACTTGAGCTCTGAGGTTCGCAGCTTAGATTAATTGGCTGAGCCATTTGCTTGGTGGGAAGAGGCTTGAAGGTTACTTGACATGGATACCCGTGGGGTCCAAAATGCTCGTACCTGTTTTTTTGTTTTTGGGTAGTGTTTAACGCCCACTTTTACTACATGTGACACTACATGGAATGAAGATGGAGCACCGATGGAATGCGATGGCGGGGGAAACCTTAGATCTCGGAGAAAACCCGTTTTGTTCACCACAAATCCCACATGCGGTCGCTTGGAATCGAATCCGGGCCATCTAGGTGAGAGGCGAGTGGTCCAATCACTCGGCCACGGCGCGGTCACCATACCTGGTTTACAGAAAACAAATGAGAGATTTGATATAAATACATTGAAAATTAAGTTTAAAGCAACTGGTGCTTTAGCATTTTTTCTACAAAAGCTTTGTTTCTATTTTTTTAAGCAAAGTAAAGCTTGATTACACATTTACAAATTTCGTTGTAGGAATAATAATATTATAATAGGTAAAGATAGTCACATTTTTACTAAGCGAATCCATAATAGCTTAAAATGTTATATGCTTTGTATGGACTTGCGCTTGTAAAATTGACACAAAAATAAATGTGACAAATTGTGTACTTTAACGATAACTAAATTTGTTCTATGACTAAGTCATTTACAGTTTACCAACTAATCACAGTTAATTCAAAAGGAAGAGGACTCATGGGTTATTTAAAAAGTTTATATATATTTTCTATTTGTGGTTAAGATGTTTTAAAAGTATGGTACTGTAATAAAACCTGTTATGGTATTTTTGAGAAAATATGTGTCCACTTTTTGTTTTGTTATGCTGTTCATGCCATACACACAAACACGTACGCGCACAGACATTCTCTTTCCCTCTCCCCCCCTCTCTCTCTTTCTCTCATATATACCTAACCTCACATACCTTTTTATAAAAACAATATTTTATTAAGGGACGCTCAAAACGTGTATTTTCAGTTAATTTGAGTAACGAGCTTTTCGATGGAATGCAAGACTTCTACTTACTACAGATAAGTAGAGGAGAAAGTAAAAATAAACGGGTATAAGATGAAATTTCTTGAAAAATAGTTTTTGAAAATGAACATGCCTTTCATGCATTCTGCTTTGACCTCACGAACTTATTTTGTAGAACAGACCATAACTGTCATCAGACTAGCCAAAATATCATCTTGAATCGATAGCAGTCGGGAACTAAATCCCATACATGATTAAAAACCCGTTTTATAAAACAGATAAATATTAGGGATCTTCAACAGTTTAACAAAAAACTAACTTTTCTGCGTACTGTTGTTGTTATTCTTTTCCATTGGCTTCAGGGTCCATCTACTCCTCTGATGTTTATGAATAATTCTGCAATCTGTATCTCTATTTTTCGTTTCTGTCTCTCTCTCTCTCTCTCTCTCTCTACTCCTCTCGAAGTAAGGAATTTTATTTGTAGAAGATCAGCCACTCAACATTTTGGAAAGCTTTTGCTTGCAAATTTAGCTTTATCATAATTCAATTAAACTTCTAGCCCTGCATCCCAGATTCTAGTAGAAATCACTTTAGCCTCTTAAAATTTTTAAAGAGCCCCATATTTGACTTCTATAAGCAGTCTTCATAGTTACTGCAACTTGCAAACCCCTGCGACGCCATGTTACAATCACCAATCGATCTCTGTGTGACAAAATGGGAATGTAGTGTGCGCTGTTGCCTGTCACAAGAATTACGATGCACTGAAACTTCAAATTATTGTAAACTGTGTGAAATTAATGGATTTCGCAAAAAAAAAAAAAAAAATGCAGGGGACAAATACGTCTGGGTTGTTTTAAATAATCCCCAGCCTTCAGCGCATCCTGATATTAAAGACATTGAGGTATGAAGAAGTTAATACATTCCAATAAAACGTATTGTATCAACATATAACGCATTAGATACGCGTATCTAATGTTCAGAAACCAATATAATCTAATGTTTTATTTAATACTCTATCTAACAACGCCCCCGAGCTATGAGCAGCTGTACAATGTCCGTGGCAGAGTAAATATTATAGAAGGTACTGTTGTTTTTCTTTATGATTCTCTCAACCATTTGTTTATTTTGTGAATATTCTCATATTTACAAAAGGATGTGTTACAACCACATAGCTTTCTCTACCCATTATTCAACATGCTATTCTTAAAAAAGCGTATCTTCTAATTACCTCACGTTAATTCCGCTAAACATTTGATAAATGTTTTATTTTATATTTCTATGTAGATACAAGAGAACAAAAGAGTATATTAGCGTAATAGATAGTCAAGCTGGTGGCTATGGAATGACTTTGACTTTGCTTGATCAGAAGCAAGATGAACAAATAGCAAACTCTTTTGAGGAAGGTATAGATAATTTAAAACAGAAACCAAAAACAAAAAATATCACGGAAATGGTTAGCTCACAGTAGTCACGGGTAGGCTTTAGACAGAGTTTTCAGAAGCACTGTGTCGCGGGACCACAGTAGCTCAATCGGTCCAAACGGCATCATATTTACATACGGATAAATTCGAAGCACCACTGTTCGAATCCTCCATGTCTCTTGTTTCCCTCACCATTTATTTCATCAGTTGCTCCGCAAGCATCTTTCCTGTCATCCTTTTCACCGTCCTTTCTTATAACCCACTTCTTACTTCATACCAAGCTTAGGACTGATCACCCAACCTATCCTCTCTCTGATCCAAAGCGTCTGCTCCTCAACAGGCGTCTGACACAGGCGCTGTAAGTCCTGGGGTCGTGTTTAGTCCTACATAAACAGAGAAAAAAGAAACAGAAGTGTTATAAATGTACTTGTTTTCGAAGTTTACGTATGTCATTAGAAGAACTCTGTAGGTAAAAGTTGATACTCCTTCTTCATATCTATGTGACATACGGAAAATACGTCGAGTGCATAACATATTTTTTACTCTTAAAATTAGTTCAGGATTTAAACCGACATGCATTTTTAATAAAATGATTAACAATTTCTATTTGGCATTCTCTTAATTGGTTTTAAAAGGTCATACACCTAAGCCTATATTTAAGTGAAACTTGCAAAAATGTTGTTATATGATTCTTCAAATATTGACTTATTCTCTATCCTGTTTCAGGTAAGTTGTCTCTGGATTAAGACATGAATAGCTCGGTTGCGTCCATGTGGTGTTGATCTTAAGTAAGTAAAAAATTATATAGTCTATTTGTACTCTTGTAAAATATCAGATAGTAATTTAAACTGTTTTTGTGCACAGTTAAAATTACATTATCAAGGTTTTCATCTAATATTACGACATTGATGTAAAGTTAAGATTAATGTTTAATTATATGTGCTTTTATATATTTTTATAAGATACTTCAAAATGTAGTTTGTTTCTTTATTACGTATTTGCCAATATCTGTCAATTAAGAAGCGAAATATACCGACTGATTTATTAATTACTGATAATTTTATTATGATGCTGTTAGTAATTATAATCCTGAAAAGTGTTTGTGTGCGCTGCCGTCGGAAGGCATTGCCTTTGCATCACTGAAAGCCAGTAAGGTGAGAAAATATTTCCTGGAGGCAATCTAGCAGACAGCTTTGTTAAGGCTTCACTCATCAGAGGTATAACACATATAGTAAAAAATACACTAAGAGATGGTATCACATAAATATATTTATAACTGGATTTTCGTATAAATAGTAGTTTTGAGCTTAATGTTCAATAGGTGAGATTGTCCCCACAAGTGTTTAATACCCAAGTGTTGGTGAGGGGTGAATTAGATTGGGTGGTGAGGGGTGAATTGAATAAAACAAACCAAAGACCCTTCCTGCAAAAAATAAATAAATAAATAAATAAATAAATAAAAAAGCGTGCAAACCTCCTCTGATAATCTTCTAGTTTATGACCTAATACATCAATAAAGTCTTGATATATGAATAACTATAATATGGAGTCAGTAACATAATAAATACTCGATGATAATAATACATTCAATATCGTTGACCGCATCTTGGATGTCCTTTCTTCTGACATGTGTAGTCTGCCATTTCGAGAATGAATTATGTACCAGTGGACCACAATATGAAAGCATAAGTGGAATTACAGAACTAAGCAAGTGGGCAGAGCAATGGAAGTGCAATCAGATAAAGAAAACACGCAGGGATGTTGCTTTCGATAAAACTAACGTGAAGGCAGCATCAGGCTACTAACGTTTTCAATGTGCAACTGTACATTTCCATTGTAGCCTTCCGTTTATTCTCTTGAGGATGTCAACAAAACACTGGCGCCCTTCTCCAAGTGCATTCATATCCCGAGAGGCGCCGCACATAACCAGCATCGTGGTCAGTTGATGACCCCAGCTCTAAAACTAGACGGTCTTTGATCCAGCTACACAAATATTGTTCACTTAACACTATAGGAGTCAAATTACAGGCTACACTGCAACTTGTACTGAGTATATCTTCTCAGACAACAATGCCCAGAGGAGATATTTTAAATTTGCTACAATAACTTTTACAGCTGTATAAGATAATAGCATAAATTTGTGGTAAGAATACAGTAACATTTCTAAAATAGTGTATGACAATTAAAAGTGTATGACTAACTGTCGCTTGTAATCAAATATCGTTACCTTTCTTGCATCTAATTAACTGAATTAATATAACGGCTCCTAAAAGGTATTGTACAGTAATCTTGGCATTACCCTTTTTATTTTTATGACATACATAACATACATCTCAGTCCTGGGGGGGGGGGGGTGTCAGTCCTAAATATGAGGAGGGTAAACCGACATATACTCAGAGTTTTTAAGTATGCGCGATATTTTCTAGAGAACTCTAAACGGGTACTGGCAATAGTATTTAGATTTAATGAATATTAAAATAACCTCTTTTAAGAGCAAAGATTGAATATTTCACTTTTTTGGACGTCCATTATTATACATTCTTCGCCTGGATGGGCAATTAATACCAATGTGGAAAACTAATAAAAGACGCAGAATGTAAACATAGTGGGCGAAAATTATCCCTAGATTTGAGCCCCTCCAAACACACCCAAGATTTTTTTCCCGCCTGATAGACCTTGTTGATTGTTGCCATATACGCCTGGTTTTCTCAGCCTGTTTATCGTCCCGAATGAAGCCCCGTCGCAGGCGAAACCCACTCAGCGAGGGTAAATCAAAACCTCCCCGCGCCTGGGCAAATCTAGTATATAAGTAAATGAGACGTATTGAAGATGAAATCAGTCACACAGCTTGTTCGAAACTTGTTTGGTGTCATGGCCGGTGGCGTCATTCGCTGTTTACTGTAGATACTTCCGGAACTATAAGAAGGGTCAAATTGGTTCAGACTCTGAGCTCTAGCAAATTCTCAGCCCCTTTTGTAAACCTCTGCACAGTTTAAGCTCTCTGGTCAACATATCTTATAACTAGGACAGTTGGCAAAATCATAGGCCATCTTCCAACTACTCATATTTATTTTCAACCTCATGCTAACAGATATAGCGACTGTTCAGTAAGTACACCAATCGTGCACTTAAACTAGGAATTGTCAGAAATAACTAATACGGAAACAAAAACAACAGTCGCTTGCACTTTGGGTAATCGTAGGATAATCTTAGGCTACTCAAAACTTTTGAAAACCACCCCATTCTTATCTTTATTAACAGCTATTAGGTATCAAATCTTCTGCTTTCTTTTAATGATGCTACACCATTGTGCACAATCGGCAATTTTCAGTAGGTGTAATTTGGATATCTTATTTCAAACCCTCTATTTAATTATTGTATAAGATTGATAACATCATGTTTTATGGTTTCGTAATCTCATGAAGGAAGAACATTTAAATGCTGTCATCAACTGACTTGCTAAATCCACAATTCCTCATATACTATTCTATATATTATATATCATTCCTAAAAAAATGGACTCAGTACTGCTATCAGCGGTAAATGTTTCGTCACTTATGTTGGAGTCAGCACAGCGGAAATGCAATTGATTTTAATAATAAATAGAAATAACCTCTCAAAATAAAAACAGGTTCATATTTTCAACATAACTTTTAGAATGTTCTTGTTATAAGGTTCAGAACAGGCATGGGGTTGAACAGCAAAGTAGGGAGGAAGCGTTGCTTATTCACCCCACATCTTGTGTTGAGTGCCGAGGAATAATGCACTTGTTTTCTACCGTGCAACCCAAATATATCCGAAACACTACACGGTCTTTTTCCACTGCCCACACTGAAACATGATAACACATAGCTGCAGTATACAATGTCACTGTGCTGACTTGTTTCTCTCTGCTCTGAAAATGCAGTATTGAGCTGATGGTGATATCGTGTCGTGGTTGTTTTAGTAGCGTCAACGTTCGGGTGCCAATATGTCGTATTATTTTTGGATTGTCAGTATGACGCTGTCAGGTGAGTCTACCTGGAGTTGGTCGCGGGTTAATGCTAGTGAATTTCTCTACATTAAATGTACATACCTTGCAGATTCCCTTGGTCGCACCGGCTAAGCTTCTTCTGGTAGATCATGAATCTCTTACTCAGGGGGGAAAGAATGACAAGGGTATGTAACACTGTTTGTAGACTCAAATAACAGAGAAAGTTCACTTAATTCACTGTATACTTCCTTTACTGGTGAATTATTGTTCATTTGAGGCACTAACCCTACGAGCGACTCCCGACATAACTGATCGCGAACTTGATGAAGCCGTTTTATTTACGTACTGATTCCACCTTTACGGAGTTATTATAACTTTACATTAGTCACTGTGGTCTGGAGTTTCATGGTTCGTATAACATTCACGATATGATTGCCCGTCAGATTAATTTGTAAAACACTGATTTTCTGCAATATACGGCGCGCGATTTCCTATAGTATGTGTCGTGCTTTATGAACCTTGAGTGTCATGCGTTGTGTGTCACGCGTTGTGTGTCTGGGCCCTGTTAGCTACATTGTGAATCTTCTGACCTGATTTCTTGTCCGCACATCACTTATATACAAAAAGGTCCGAGTTTTGCCCTCCTTTTTTGATTGGCTGAAAAGAGTGCGTAAAGTGGCGTCATCACGTGACTATCGGGGGTTTTTCTTTATTTTACACCCACCTGATTTTGTTCTACAAAGCGAAATTCCCTTTCTCCAATTTCAAAAGGGAAAATACCTGGTTTTCTCTTAAGGGCTGTTACTTATGTCCCTAATGCACTAAAATGTTTGTTATTTTCCACAAAGCCTGTAGCCTTGACGAATACAAAAGCTATTTTCTACCATCCACGATAATGCTTTCTACTGAGCATATATTTTTTATGTTAAATATTATAAACTCATGATTAAACTAATAATATATGCGTTGTTCTAAAATATTGTCGCAGTCGTGTGATTGAGTCATTACCAGTGTGCTTTATCATTTTGTCCTGTACTTAGTCACAAAGTGCATTATGGTTTAGCATTTGTTTTTTACTGCACAGCGTGAATTTATTTATGATTCGCAAGTGTTAACGCATTATTTGAGTGGACTTTCTATAGTATTTTTTACGGACGAGGCTTCGTTGTACCTTCATGGATATCTGTGTACACAAAATATTCGTTATTGGAGCTCTGAGTAACCTAATATTGTTCATGACGAAAAACTGCTATTTGTTGCGCCATTAGTAGAGAAAAAATTATAGGCCCTTTTTGTTTGAGTCACCAGTTGACGCCCATACATACGTTGCCCTCTTTTTTTTTTTTAGAGAGAGAGAGAGTATTAACAAACAGGGAGCGTGAATTTGTCTTATTTCAAAAATACTCTGCAACAACTCATACAACCAATCTGTCGATCAGAAAATTTGAAAGTGTATCAGGACAGAATTACTGGTAGAGATTTGTGGCCTCCTCGGTCTCCGGACCTAACCCCCCTATGATTTCTATATCTAGGTAACTTAAAGTAAAAGTGTACAAGACAAATTCACACACACATCCTCGTAAAATTAAAACAAAATATCCTCCGGGAAATTGTCAGTATTTCTCAATGTGAACTATGGCGAGTGATGCATAGTTTCCTAAAATAAGTGCCAAAAATGTGTGAATAACGGCGGTGGCCAGTTTCACCATCTCCTTTATTAACATTGGTTAGTAAAGTCTTTAAAAGTAGTTTTAAAAATGGCGTATGATTTCATCTGCGCCTTTCAATGGTAGCAGCGGCAGACGGAACCGAGCGCCGAAGACGTGGACAGGCAAAAACCGCGCAGCTGGTTCGGACGTTTTTGGATCACCCAGTACAAGTCAGATTCATTTGTGGATTTATTGTTTCACTCTGCGCACCATTCGTAATATATCCGCTGGTATTTAAACCATGTTGTTTATATTAAGATATACTTCATAAAATGATTATAAAATCCATGTATTGTGGTTGGGCAAACTACACAAGCTTTAGCATTATAACTATTCCTTCCTTTATCTTTTGTATGTAAAATTCTTACACGGCATTAAAATAATTATAATATGCTGTTTTTATAATAAATGAAGTAACAAAACATTATTATGTCGGTGGGGATAGCACGTGTGCCTAACATTCAACAGGACCCGAGTTCCAAGCTCGGTTAGTTTTTCTGGGGCTTTCCCTTATCCTGAAAAAACGAATATCGAATAGATTTAAGCTCAATGAACCACTGGCTCATTGGAATGTCATTTCAGTGATTTTATGACCTACCAAAAATTAATGGGCATTGTTAATCTGCCAAAATAAAAAGAAAGCACATCTGCAACCTATTTTAAAGTACTCGTACATAAACACAATAAATTTCTTGGTTTTAAAATCAATAAATATAGAAAGCTCACATTAAACAATATTATATACAAATGAAAGAATATATCACTTTAGGCCTATACTGCTAGTTTTTAGTTGATGTTCTTCAGAGTTTGTTATTATTTATAAAAGGATATGTTTGGCTCCAAAGTGAAATAACTCAATCGTAATATGGAAACCAAATAACCTGATCCTAGACCTGTAGACACTTTTGGTAGTATTTATTGTCGAAAGAAAAGAAAAACTGCTCACAAGAATAAGTTGAGCCAATCATACACACAAGATGCCTCGCATAAGTGAGTAGATTAGGGAACTGCAGACATCAAGTTCGAATCTATGAGGTGTATTCCAATGATAAGACGGTCGAAGAAGGACAGAATTTGGACGGTGGAGTGAGGAAAATGCGCCTTTTAATTTAGTAGTTCTTCGTAGCTGTTTTTTCGTATGCCGTTATAAAATATTCTACTATCTTTTCAGTATATATTTCATTATAAATAATCTAATTTATTTTATCGAATGGGAATTAATTAGATTAAGATCTTCTTCTATTGTTATAACCTTATTATTGGATTGAATATCTTTATTATTTATAAGTTTTGTAATATTAATTTCTTCTTTAGTAATGTTAAGAGATGAGGCGAAAGAGTAAAGCAGAGGCCAAATCAGATCAACAATTTGCGTCGTGCCAGGTCATGCAACCATAAACAATGACATGAATTTAAAGAAATGCATGACAGGAAATTGGGTTGTACACAGGGTGGGAGATGAAGAAGTGATCATTTGATATGTAGCCGATCACAATGCGTATAGTACTTAAAGGTATATCATTTTGTCCGCTTACTAATAGCATGAACGAATAAAGAATGTCGTGGTCTAATGCGTTTGAATAATATTGTGTTCTGTTTTTGCTGTGTTAACGTTCATCAAATGACCAGCTCCTGTGTTTAGCACACCGTTCATGTGACTCACAGTGAGGAAAGAAGGATCCGGTTCAGTCGCAAACTTTCCTTTACACAATGTTTTTGTTCAATAACACCAAATTTAAATAAAACATAACGTCCTTATCTTCAATTTTTATATTAAACAATAAATACATTGTGAATCCTAGTCGATAATGTATGAAAACAAAACATGTTCGGCAGGTTCAAGTTTCAGTGCGATCGATACTCTTCTCTCACATTACACCTCCTACAGCCGGGCAGGGCAAAGAGTAGAGGAAGGTCAGGCTGTGACCTATTAAGTAAACAGTCACCGAAATCTAAGACAAGGAGTAATAGTCATCCTAAAAACGTCGTGAAACTGCAAATACTGGATCATCAATTAATACTCAAATGCTGATACAAATATCTGCTTTATTCACCTCCCACTCTGTATAATTCACTCCAACATTACCCTGAATAAGAAGAGAAATCGGAAAGCATGCGGGAGCTATCTAAGGGGAACCAAACACGAGTCTCAAAACACAACCGTCTCTGACAGTTTCTGCTGGATCTTATTCGAGGTTACATTTCCTTTAATTATGTTTGCGCTTTCTGAACGAAATGCACAAAATATTTTTTGCGATATTGATTTTTGTCCACTTTCCGCTAATGCTATCATTAAATCGGTGGTTGAAATTCCTGCACTCCGTGCGATTTGCATTTTTACCGCAGGCGTAAATAAAATAAAATCCTCGAAATGTGGGTATGCATATTTATTGTTGCAAAGTGCAATGTAATCACATTTTACTGTAGGTGTTAATAAAACTATTTAATACGTATATATGAAGGGGTAGAATCAGACTGATAATTCAAGGCCTTCACTGGGATTTGAACTACGTATCTTTGGTTTCCATCCGGTTGCTCTAACCAAGTAAGCCACCATTACGTAACTGAAAATTTTCACGGTAAACCACAAAATGATAACATATTCCATGCCATATATGCATGTTACCGTTGTGGCTTGTTGGTTAGAGTAACGGAAGTAAACTAAAATCCGTGGTTCAAACCCCGGCTATAGCATTTGATATTTCAGTCTCATTATAAGTTTAAAACTTTGTACATACGGTTTATGTGAAAGATCAACTAATTATCACTAACAGTTAAGTGAACTATGAAGACCGGTACTTAAGTACTTACTACATTGTAAGTCAATTGGGTATATTGTTTCAAAAGGGATTTGAAATCTCCTCATTGTTCACCATGCGAGTCAGTTGAGAAATTAATATTTGTTATTTGAATTTTACACTTTGTTAGTTGAGTTCTGCATTTAAATCTTACCGTTGTTATTTCACTTTATTTGTAAATATTTATTTATGGTTTATTTCATGCAACATTATATATATATAGGTCTTGAGGCGTTATTAGCCATAAAACCTTTAATTATTGACTGACTTCGTCAGCATTATTAGGTGTGACTAATCGATCACCGGTTCCTAGGCTAACACGCTCGACCTTGATACTGCTTTTGAAAAACTGGCAGTGATTAGTTTAAGCATTTCTATTATTCACTGCGGTCAAAAACACTGTTTTCTTATAATAGTAAACGCCCGTTTTCACTACTTGTGGTACCGCAGGCGATGACACTTGGAATGAAGATGTGGTAGCACCAGTGGAATGCGATGGCGGGGGAAAACGGAGAAGCCTGCGGCGCTTTGTCCACCACAAATCTCGCATGTGGTCGCTTGATATCGAACGCAGGCCGTCTAGGTGAGGAGCGAGTGCTCTAACCACTCGGCCACGCGCGACCTTCAAAAACAGTGTGCCAGTGCAGAAACTAGGAAGTGGAAATACTGGACTTCGTCTCGTATTTTCTTCCTCATTTTGCAAATATGCAAAATATTATTATTATTAATAACAATAATAATATATATGATATATAACACAAAGAATCGTAACTAAATATCGTTTCATTTTCTAGGACAAACGTTTAGTTAATTTTGCATAGCAATGACAGTTATTTAACTTTCTAACTAATAACATTTAAGATGTTATTATGCATGTTAAGACATATAATGCTCTAGGTTTGCAGTAGTTGGGAAGTAGAAGAGATAACCATCTTTTCTAATTTTACCGGAACCCAGTGGTATATTAATTTCCGGCGCTTAGCTGGCGAATGGGGTCCAGTAGTTGCCCCGGAAACACTCGGATTAAGCTCTGCTCTAAAATCCTGCAACCTCGGTCATGCAGGAAAGAACATACTGCTCTGCTAGTAACAGCATTTCACAATAAATATCTAAACGTGATTCTTCTTATTGCGAAGTAGGTAATTACAGGGATGTCCAAAGTATAGAAAGTTATTTAAAAGATGCGTAAACCGGGATTGTTTCTTTTGTTAGGCGTTTATTTTACAGAATGATTTTGAAATAAAACATCACAAACTTACCCCTGGGATTGGGCCCGAACTCATTGGTGTGAAGCGAACGAACTAACCTTACGGCATCTAGTGTATCTATTGGAAGTTTGGTTTTTGAACTATTTTCTCACTCATGTTTGTGTGCTTACACACACTTTATTTCTAAAAAAAGTATATTATGTTACACTCGCATGACTTTCTTTTATCACTCTTGTCAAAACTATTCCTATAAATGCTTAATCTTCGATCTACTTCATATTAATCAAGATAAACATTTGCATAAAGTATCTTACTGCATATTTACTTGCAGGTACAAGGGGCTAGGGAAAATTGGTAGACTTTAAGCTATAGGCAAATATTTGAGAATCATGTTGATACTGTATTCGCTTTGATATTCGCTTTGGGCAAGAGTGAGAATGAGGAGGGATGCCGATTTGACAACAATTACAACAATCGACAACAAACTGAAATTGGGAATACCTTGCAAATAGTTCATTTGAAATTATATTTGATATAAATTTTGAGAATTAACAAGATCAGAATTTTTGTATATAAGGATTTTATATATCTATTACGGTTTACCAGTTATGAAAATGTCATTCAGATCGAAAAGGAGTGAAGAGGCTATTCTCAGAAAAGTCAAAGCCTTCATTTAATTTGTTATGAATGCACGAGATCTTAAACATAATCAAAATTGGTAAACTCATTTTTGATAAAATCAAATAGATACTTTATGTAAAGGTTAGTTAAAATTGGAAGATTTTCTTGAAAATCTTAGGTGTTGCATGCTTAAAAGATGCTGAACTTAAATACCAAATTTTGTTTTTAGCTGACTTTTTATTTGGTGTCCAAAGAAGCGCGCATAAACACATGCAGTCATTTTTTTCTTCTACAATTGCGTTTTATTCTTTTTACTTTCTCTACACATACTATGTTCATAGTGTTTAGGGAAGGTATTGTAATGCACCCAAAAATTTGATACCGAGATATCACCGGAAATACATGTTTTGGGTCTACCCTGAATCCAAAAAGGAAAAAGGTCCGTGTGTGTGTGTGTGTGTGTGTGTGTCTGGGTGTCTTTGACTTTAGACAGCATAACTCAAAAACGAAAAGACCGTTAGATACCAAACTTGGTATTTAAGTTTGGTATCTTCCAAGGATGCGACACGAAGATTTTCAAGAAAACCCCCCAAACACAACTTCCCTTTACATGGAACTTTTTTCGAAAATTTTGATTTTCTCAAAAATGGCTCTAACGGATTTGATTAAAATATCGTATATTAAAGGTACTTTCCTGGCAAGTAATGTGCATATTTTGAATTTTCTGGGAATAGCCTCTGAAGACTACTTCAATCCGGATGAATTTTACGAAATTTTGCATAACTCCTAAACCATAAGAAATGGACAAAAACTTACCACACAAAAAATGAAGAGCACATTAAAACACGCACGTTATGTTATACACATTTTTTTCGAGGAGTTGATTGTTTTTGAGATATTCCTTGTTTTTAGTTTTAGCTTTGAAAACCTTTACTTCTTACATAAAGGAATTTGTCGACTCGTGTCCATACAAACAAAGGAACTTCGGTCACCTAGTAACCAGCTTTTGACTTCACTTTAACCTATGATACTCCCATATTTCGCTTCTACTTACAAGGAAGCAAGTAATAAAGCTATTCTGCTAATTTTTTCTCGATTAGCATGAAGTAAATAGAAGAATAAACTTATTAACAATAATTTGCTACACAGAAGTAAAGAAAGTCATGTGAATGAAACACATCAGATTTTTTCTTTCTTTTGTTCAGAAAACTTCAAGTACATAATATTTCCAATTTAATATATACCTCGATTTTTGGTGCATATATTTTTTGTTACAGTATAATAGTAGAGGATGGAAAAAAAATAATTGTTCATTTTCAGTACTATTATAATACCCCAATTAATTCAATTTCGGTGAAATCTCTGTACAGGATTTGAGCGCCTTGAGACTCAAAGAATTATATTACTGTCTTCAGAGAAGCACGCTTTTACAGTGGGTAATACTAACGAGCGCTTTGACAGGAATTTGTTTATCGATGAAGTTCAGAAAAAGGCCAGCCTTTTTGGAACAGTAGATTTGAAAAAGACTATAGGGTCATGAACGTTAATAAAAGTAGTGGAATTAATAAATGACTATTTTTTTTTTCTTCATTTTAACTTGAGCCCAGCTTAGTACACACTCATGAGACTTTTCTTATATATAACCTGAAAAATCAGTTAAACCACAAATATATTAACCAAATACCGAAGAAGAAAAAATCCGGGATAAATTTCATTGCTCATGTGTAAAAATATGCATAGGTCGGACCAAAGCAGAGCACTACACGTGAAAGAACACGTAAGACACACAAAACAAACAACTGGATAAGTCGGCGATATCCGCACATTTTTAATACAAACCACAAAATTAATTAAGATGTTAATTTATTAAAATCAACCAGGACCGCAGTAGAACTGACAATATGGAAAACATTTTCATATACAAATTTAATCAGAAATTAATAAACTTTGACTCAAAAATAGACAAGTAGCTGATTACCAAGTTCATCAATCCCACCGTGATAGGGTAGCACAGTAAAACAGAGAAAGGAGATGCATCAACTCACATGATACAGTCAAATAAAGGAGCTGAGGAAGCCACGAAATATTGATCTTCTATTTTTAAAAAAAAAAATGTAAGTGAAGTCTCACATATATGTGCTAAGCTCGGCTCTAGTTAAAATGGAAGATATGAACATCCTTAGTCAGTTTATAGCTCCAGATTTGATGCACACGGAATTCCCTCTGCCTTGTTACTACGTTTATGTCGGCGATAAAAATCCATGAACATGCTACCACTTGAGCTTCCATGGTGATAATAGTAATGCGTCTAGCGCTCTCATGTATACGGTCGAGTGCTTTTGCTTACGCGCGATTAGCTCAAACTATCGCATCACGTGTTTAATGTCTTTTAACCTATGGTGGCTCCGGGAATTGGAAGGCATATAATCTTACAAGCTTCATTGTGAGTTCTTTCTCTCCCTAATTTGATTGTGTTACGCGTATGAGATGAAGTAACTGTGATATGTGGTAATCTCATGTACGGCTTATATAGTAAAAAATTTTCTAATTGCTGGTAACAAAGTATAAGATTCGTTTGTATTATGGAATTTTTATTGTAATGATTACAATAAAAAGTTTCCAAGACCTCAAGAACCAACTATTAGCACATTGCAACATCATGTTTGTATTAGTAGAACTGACACATTTCCTTCTTTCATTATTTCTTTGGAAATTCATTCAATGACCCAATTTTAGCACCAAATTAAGCAGAATGTTCTAGAGCTTCGATTCCTTGTCACTAAATGCGCAGATGTTTATGTTTTATTCCTAATTGCATTGTTGGCAGTTGTTTCGACATGTTGTTCTTGTAGTCAACGCGAAAATGCAGTATGATGAAGAGCTGAGTCTAGGATATTTTCGGCAAGATGACGCTACATGCCATACATCAAATGAATCCATGAACTTAATTGCAAGTTTCTTTGACGACCGGATAATTTCCAGGAACCTGCGGCCACCGAGATCTCCGGATTTGACATCGCCGGACTTCTTTCTATGGGATTACTTAAAATACAGGGTTTACGACACACGTCCCCAGACATTGGACGATCTGAAGCACATCACAAAGGAGGTTCAAGCTAAACAGAGTCCTACAACGAGTGTTGAGTTGTGCAGGACAACATTTGCTATAGAGGTAAATAATCTCCCAAAATTCATCTACAATTTAGGTATAATAAGTTGTTGCTAACATAACACGTTTTGAAACAATTAATGAAATAAATATGTCAGCTCTATATAAATCCACAAAGCATATACATGATTTTTTGTGTTTCAAATATTCATTATTGTACAATGCACAGTGTTTTATATGTTATCATTACATACTAATATGTAAAGAAAATGGGAAACGAGTATTAAACTGCAGTTTTTTTTTTATTGCTTCATTTGTATAGCCCCTTTAACATCAATGGTCATATGCTTTCCCTTGTGAAACTGTAGGTTCAGAACATTGGGCTAAACTTTATATTACTAAACACACGCACATTCACTCTCACATTTATACTTCCAGACTCTATGGGGCATAGGGAATAATTCCGGTTAAAGAAAAATTCCCCGCCCCAGCCGGGAATCCAACCCGGGACCTCCGGGTGAGAAGTCAGCTCGCTGACCACGGAGGCAGTCTAAAAACTGCAGTTTTGTTTAGTGGTCAAATCTATGTAAAGGGGACAAACTGAATGGCATATTTTAGAATTGGATGTTCTCAGTAATAGTTTAGACAAGACACAAATGAAGGTGCTAATGCTGAGAAAAGTTTTGCTTAAGAGGGAAAGGATAGACGTGGGATGAATTTATAACAAGATGAAGATAACGTTATTCGTATGTTCTATGTAAAAAGGGTTCCACAACATTTAGTCATCTTGTAGTTACAAAGCAGGAGTAACCGCAACAACTGCTGGTATGAAGTGGTGGGTTGTTCCGAAAAGGTATTTATGACCTGTCGCTGCATAATCCAAAATGAGCCGCCGGCTGGCAATCTTCACGCGCCCTACTCAGACATATTTTTAGTTTCAAATTGGTTTCCTGTTTTCTTCATATTATGGGATCAGAATAAAATGAAACCATTTGAGTTGCTGAGAAACCCACGTATATTTATACAGAAATAGCAGCAATTTCTACCACGTTATTCTATAATTCATTGTTTCCCTAATTGTGGACTGTGGTTAAACCCAGTAATTGCTCAGTAGCCTCCATCAAGTGACGTGTTGCTTGTATCCAAATAAGACACGCCGACAGCGTTTTATACAAACCCCACATTTAATCCACCATACCTGCGTTTTACTTTTCCCTCTATTGTTTACGGAAGGTTCACCTGTTGATCAAAGCCTGCAATGTGTCCATAGTCCCACGGAGATGGCCCCGGGGGCAGGGGAAGTCTGGAAACAAATGAGAAACTCTGTGCCTACGGTCTCCTAAGCATTTCAACAACGAGACATGACAAATGACTATCGTAATAACAGACAGGGGGAGAAAGGAGATAAAAGAGGTGGGGGACGAAAGAGTGCAGGAACAAAGGAAACACAATAAAGCAGAAAAGATACGTCTCATCAGAATGATATTCATTGTGATTTGTCAAAATCTAAATTGAAACGTTCTCCTGTTAAAATGACGAAAACGGATTTCATCAACATCGTATATCAAGTAAGACATTATAATGGCATTGAACGATTTACTTTATAATTATAAACGCACGTTTCTATACTATTTTTAATATGTCATGGTAATTTATTTAAAAATATTTAAGATAATCTTCTGAATGCATCAACTTATGCTCTCAGAGTATCTCTTGTATTGCAGGCAAATCTCCATTTGGTAGCCTATTTTAGAGTTTAATATTATAAGCACAAAGATATTAATGATTTTATATTTACACTGTTGTGCAAAACTTTATTAAAGTTTATCAAATGAATCTTTTTTCACTTTATTTAAGAAGTACAAAAGGGCCACGTTGCGAAATGAAAATTTACCATTCTATTCTTTGAAAAAGTCGGTATCAGAATGATACTTTCTTGGTGCATTTATTATTATTATTATTATTGTTATTATTATTATTATTATTTTATATATCTATTTGCGGTATCTACTCTCATAGTTCATGATATTTATATAAGTATAATAAACTTAAACATTATATATGTATAATATATTGATAAGAGAGAGCAAATAAATATTTTATATTAACCCCTACTAAACCTTATTGCAAAAATAACAATCACAAATTCAGCTATTGCAGATTCATGTTATCAGCTAAAGATCATTAACAAGTATAAATATAATCAGTTATAGAAATGGACGTGAAGAGGCTTATTTTTATTCATTTTTTTCATAACTTTAATAAAAAGAAAAACTTAGCTAAAATGTAATCTCAAGAAGAGAGTGTGCAAAAAATATTGCCAGCTTATGTAGCAATATTCCCTCAGAACTTTAATCCAAGCCAAGACTTATACAGTTTATAAATTTGGGAAATAAATGTTGACTGAAATAGTTCATATAAAAATCAACAAAACAGAACGTTCAGTTAAACAACTAACCTTGTTTTTCCGGTTGGTTGGATATGACCCTAAATATTTTATTTCTGATTATTGTATTAAATAAAGTAGGATAAACTTTTGATATTCTTTGATATTCTTTATCGTTAAAATCCAATTTGCTCATTTAAAACAAAACCCCCATTGTTTTCATAGTTACGTCCCGAGCCATAACAGTTATGCACTTATGTTTGGGTCAATATGAATTTGCAGAAAGCTTAACTAATCTATCATTATTGAGCGTCAATGATCATTAAGCGGTTAGGGGGACAAAAGACATGTATTTATGAGCAACTCTTAATAGTAGACATGCACACCACAGAACGGTTTTTGCAGTTCATGAATGTTTTCCAGAGGCGGGAAATTCTCAACCTCGGCATGTTTGGTGCCATCAAATTTTGAGAATGACGAGGTCGTGAGATTTACCAGTGCACTACGAACCGGCAATTTAGAGAGGGTTGTAGGAGTAACTTAAAGGTATATCACATTCAGAATTAGGACCATGTGATTTCTCGCGCTGAATAGAATTGGTACAGTGGCTTCTTCACCAAATCAGCGATGTTCTTATCGTCCGAAAGCACTTGCTACTTTCTCTATACGTACCATGTACATAGCTTATAGAGGAGGTATTGCACTCCACCCAAAAATTCGATACCGAGATTTCACCGGAAATATATGTTTTAGGGTCTCCTGTATCCTAAAAAAGAATTTTCTGAAAAAGGTCCGTATGTGTGTGTCCGGGAGTCTTTGAACACGATAATTCAAAAACAAAAAGTCGGTAAAATACCAAACTTGGTATTTAAGTTTAGTATCTTTCAGTGATGCGACAGGAAGATTTTGAGAAAAATCTCCCCAACTAAACTACCCTTTACATGGATGTTTTTTTGAACTTTTTTATTTTTTTAAAATGACTTTAACGATTTTTATTAAAATATCGTATATTAAAGATATTAACAGACAAATAAAATGTATATCTTGAATTTTCTGGGAATAGCCTCTAAAGAATATTCTGGATGAAGTTTACGGAATTTTGCATTACTGCTAAACCGTAAGAGATGGACTAAAACTTACACAAAAAATGTTGAGCACGTTGAAACACATAATTTACGTTATATACATTTTTTTCGTGGAGTTGATTGATTTTAGGTTATTGCTGTCTTTGATTTCACCTTTAAAAAATATACTTTTCTGACACAGGAATTTGTCAACTGCCATCCATACAAACAAAGGAGCTTCAGTCACATAGCAACCAGCTTTTTACTATCACTTTACTCCGTTATTTATCTCCTACTTACAAAGAAACAAGTAATAATACTATTTCTGCTAATTTTTTCTCGATTAGCATGAAAAATGGAAGCATAAACTTTTTAACAATATTTTGTTGCAGAGATATAGAGAAAGTCATGTGAATAGAACACATCAGATTTTTTTTTCACAGTTGAGAACTTGTTTAGCGTGTCATTATTTTAATAGCAGCCACATGTATTATAGTTACATATGGGGTCGTGAAAATCACATGCGATTGTTATTTGAACACCTCAACAAAAAGTTTTCCAGGATTCAAGTTTTCTAGAATTATCGGAGTTCAAGTGGGACCTGTAATCCTGCTGGTGAGATTAACTGCGCCAATTTGCTTAATAGTCGCTGGAGGTAACACTTCCAAAACAGCTGAACAATTTAATGCTTGCTGTGTCCAGCAACCTTTGATTTCAACATGATGCAGCCGCAGCACTTTTCGCAACTTGAGCGCAAGCACAGCTTAATGTCGACTATTGAGGGCAGTAAATAAGGTGAGCAGGATCTATTTCGTGTCTAGTGGGCTCGTCTGATTTAACAATCTTGAAAGCTTCCTTTCCGGTCAGATCAATAGTATGATATACGTTGTTTCTTTTATTACTCTCTCTACACGTACTATGTATATAGTGTATAGAGAAGGTATTGTATTCCACCCAAAAATTTGATACCGAGATTTCACCGGAAATACACGTTTTTGGTCCCCCTGAATCCAAAAAAAAGCATTTTTGGGAGAAGGTCCGTGTGTGTGTGTATGTCTGTGTGTGTGTCTGTGGACAGCATAGCTCAAAAACGAAAAGACCGTTAAATACTAAACTTGTATTTAAGTTTGGTATCTTCCAAGGATGCGACACGAAGATTTTCAAGAAAATCTCCCCACCCCCAACTACCCTTTACATGGAACTTTTTTCGAAAATGTTGATTTTCCCAAAAATGGCTGTAACGATTTTGATTAAAATATCGTATATTAAAGATATTTACCTGACAAATAATATATATATCTTGAATTTTCTGGGAATAACCTCTGAAGACTACTTTATTCTGGAGGAATTTTGCATAACTGCTAAATCATAAGAAATGAACAATGATGATAGAGCAATTGCTGGAATGAGTGGCGGAGAAACCGAAGGACCCGGAGAAAACCCGCCCACACATCGCTTCGTCCGCCAATTCCACATGCGGGCGCTTGGGCCACCTAGGTGGAAGCCGAGCGGTCTAAACACTCGGCCACGGCGCCGCCTTACATTATATCTTAAGGGGGGGCGACAATAAATTCTGAATTATATCTCAAGCTGTATTAAGAGATCATAAAGGGGCCATACAAATGTACAACAATAGAAAGGATAAAAGGCAAAGAAGAAGTACAAAATAAGTAACAACACATTCAACTTACAATACAATTGTTAAATTATTTTATCCGAGCCAATACTTCTTTTTGTGTTGCCAGATCTGCTTGATTCTTGGGTTGGCAACGGATGCCAGTATGTATTTTTACTTCCTCTAGCACGCACGTACAATGCTCATAGCAGGTAGAGAATGTATTGTATTCCAACCAAAATGAAATGCTGAGATTACACCGTAAATACATGTTTTGGGATACCTAGAATCTAAAATATACACAAACGGCTGTGTTTGCGCGCGCGCGCACGCGTGTTAGTATGTCTGTGAAGAGCAATGCAAAAACAAAAATTAGTTAAATGCCAAACTTGAAATTTAAGTTCAGCATTCTCAAAGATGCAATACAAAGGTTTTCATGAAAATACCTGCCCCAAACTACCCTTTACATGGAGCATTTTTCGACAGTTTAAATTTTCTCAAAAATGGCTCCAACAATTTTGATTAAAATACCATTTTTAAAGATATTTTGATGACAAATGAAATGTATATCTTAAATTGTGTAGGAATAGGCTCTGAAAATTTCTTCATTCTGATTGCCTTTTTGTATAACTAATAAACTGTAGGAAATTGACGAAAGCTTAGCATATAAAAATGTAGATGCCGTTATAACACAGCAATTAATATAGGTACAGTTTATAAAGTTAACCATTTCCGAGTTATTCTTTGTTATTGGTTTCAAAACTTATCTCACGTTTTACTCCTGGCCATGCAAGTAGAACTGAATTTTAATTGCATAACATAATGACCAGTTCTTAAAAACTCGCTTTAGCCTAATGCCCCTTCTATTTTCAAGGAAGCAAGTAATAAGAGAATTTCTTCAAATGTTTGTCTCGATTAGTATGATTTAAATAAAATAATAATCTTCTATAAGCAGAAATTGTTTGAAGAACAGTAGATAATGTTATATGCATGGAACGCATTAGACTTTTACCACTTTGTGCTGAACTAAGATCTGAATTAGGACTGGAGACGCTTCGGTTCTTTGACGTATCTATATGATTGGACTGAGTACATAAGGAGATTCTTTATTTGCGCCATGTTTGAAAACGTAGGAAGGAGTGTCAACATACAGCCTCTCCCAACCAATTATTATTATTAAGTTTGCATATGGGCAGCAAGTTTAGTAATTAGTAGCATCTTAAGTTCTCAAACGCAAACTCTACTCTGCAAACTTCAATAATCTCCATTGTGATGTTTTAACGAAATTACCGAGTAGAAAATATCGTTTCAAAATAGGCTAATGACTTCAATAATCATATAACCATTAATGGTTGTATATATATATAATGTGTACTACTTTTGAGAATATTTCCTACAAAAAGTATAGAAAAAATGAACTTGCCTACTTTTAATAAATTGAATATCTGATTAATTCGCAAATTGTTTCCATCCAAAGAGAATAAAAGTCGCATTTATTTGTTTATAACTTTCTTCAAACTTGTTTTCTTCTTAAAGATTCCTCTCTCCCCAAGAATATTGTACCATTTGACTCTATTTCAGAGGATAATAATTACACTACGGTTAATTGCTGGTGAAATACTTCATAACAAACTCCCAGATACGTGCAGCTTATGATTAATAAACAAAGAAAAAATTAATTAGTGGTTTAGTAGATCGTAGTAGACTATTAACATCCACTACTTCACCACACGCTAAGCACAAATAGTAACAACAGCAATAATAATAATAATAATAATAATAATAATAACCACAGTAATAATAGCAATAATAATAACAATAATAATAAAAATAAATAATAATATTAATTAATAATAACAACAGTAATAATAACAGTAATAGTAGTAATAGTAGTAGTAATAATATTAATGATAATAATGATAATAATGATGATCATCATGATGAAATAGTAGTAATAGTTGTAATAGTAGTAATAATAATAATAATAATAATAATAACAATAAAGTGTTTAACACACCCGGAAAATGGTCTGGCAACGAACTGTTTTCTCCTGTAAGCTGTCACGTATAGCGCCAGGTTTTGAAAGGTTATTTGGTTTTGGAATGGTGCCCCGCCAATTAATTAAGTGTAAAACTGAAGTTGGAAAGGTAGAATGCGACTGGGTGTCTGTCAAGTTGCTCTAACTGCTAAGCTAATGTTCAAATTGATGACACGACTTTAAATTCTTCCGGTAAACCACAAAGAGATCTCACATTATAATAATATCGATTCGGCATATTGCCAGTAGCTCAGTGGTTATATAAACCAGCTGGAAACCGGGAGATCGTGGTTCAAATCCCAGCTTTAACATTGAATTTTTCAGTCTGATTCTACCTTTCGAGCTCCTCTTTTACACACAGCTAGTGAGGAACAAACAATTAATTGGCAGTTAATTGGTGTTGTTGAATAGATTTCAGAATACGAAATTACCTTTAATAAAATTAAAAATCTGATGTGTTCTATTCAAGTTACCTTCTCTAGGTCTCTGTAATGAATTAAAGCAAGTTAAACCGCTTATTCTTCTATCTGCTTCATGCTAATCAAGATAAACATTAGGAGAATGATCTTATTACTGGCTTTCTCGTAAGTAGAAGGGAAATAAAATTATACTAAAACGATAGTCAAATCTTTTAAAAGCTGGTTGCCATGTGGTTAAATTTCGTTTGTTTGCATTGCCAGGAGATGAAAAATTCCTGTAAAAGCTTAAAATATTTTAAAACTGAAACCAATAACAAGGAATGTCTAAGAAATGATCAACGAAAAAAATTAATATGATATAAATTTTATTGCAGTAAGCTTTTGTTTCTCTCTTACAATTTGTAATAATATTCAGCAAATTCATCCAGAATGAAGCAGGAGCTCTTCAGAATCTTTTCCCAGAAAATTCAAAATAACAGTTTATTTGTCACGTAAATATCTTTAATATACGGTATTTAATATCAGTCGTTGGAGCCATTTTCACAAATTTCGTAAATTATTCCATGTAAAACGTAGTTTGGGGTGAGAAATGTCTCAAAACATTTTCGTATCTCATCCATCAAGATACTAAACTTAAATACCAAGTTTGGTGTTTTACCGGCTGTTTGTTTTTTAGTTATCCTTTTTCTACAACGTGTATTTCCGGTGAAATCTCGGTATCACTTATGCTTTGGGTGGAGTAAAATACCCCATCCATTTACGTATGTAGTAGGTATGTAGAAAAAGTACAAATGTACCTAATTCTTATAAACTTAATTAAAACCATAATATGTCACACACAAAGTACATAGCTAATAATAACAAAAAATAATCCCCCCTCTAAAACAATTATATTTTACTGCGGTGAAAACGGAGTCCTCCATAGTAGCAACCCTAGACATTTACCCCAACAACAGTATTGAATTATTAGATATAATTTTGCATTTTACATGGACTATAAATCTTAAGAAGACTCCACAAAGGTGTTGCACAACAGAGAAGATTACGTATACACTTGTAAACGAAGAAAAAGTATTCTAAAGCAACGCCATCTGATTCACTCTTAGTTTACTTACACTCCTGGTTTTACTGATGTACGCCGAAGAACTCTTCGGTTTCACTCCTAAAATCCCCTGCTTCCAATCTGACAGCCTTTTCGGCTGTTGAGCATGTCAGTTAGGTCTCTCTGACTTTCCTGGAACGTTTCAGACTTCTGCTGTTTAATGCTCTTGTCTTTTCGCACATGGCACCAAGCAAAGCATTCCATGTCTTTGAGAAGGGAAATTCCTTAATTCAGTTAATTAATATTTAGTAATTAATATTTGCAAACGTATGTTTGAATAAGGCTGCCAGGGAGTCATGTGACTACAAATATCAGTGGATGTTGGAACACCCAGATTGTAACGGGCTGCCTCATACGCATCTAAACAACGTGTAAACGAGCTTTCAAGGTTTTTATTTAGGTTTCTGAGCCTTCCTGAGAGTTTATTTAATGTCAAAATTTAAAATTGTTCATCCTGTATTATATGTGTTTTATCTGAAATCTGTTTAATCTTAAAACTGTGCTAATTGCCAGAAATTTATTATTCATATTGTATAATTATTTCGGTATTTCTGACTAGCTTAAAGCTATTATTCGATAGTAAAATGCTACTTAAAACATAAATACAGCTTAAACTTCTGTCTTTACTTGGTCAGAATGATATTCGTGTTTTTAATATTTTCATTTATACTCGATTTGAAGCCAGTTCATAAAATCTGTTTGTGAAGTTCAGTTTGACGTCAAAATGATGCTTCTCTCATACCAGTTATTATTGTTCTTTTAGTTCCTAATGTTTATTTAATTTCCTAAAGGTTAGAACTGAGAGGCCATTTAGCCTTGCCATTTCATGCTTTATTAGTAGCAGTGTAATAGACCAGAAGAACAAAATCTATGTTGCTTTTTCTAGAGCTTAAAGGCAAAGTCTTTTCAAGTTTAGAAAATAAAAGGTTAAATGCTGATGATCAGAAATGTTTTCGATGGCAGCAGCTAGATTATAAGTTCAATCATTTATTTTGTAGGTAGAGGGTATTGCTAAAAACGAAAATGGTTATTCAAGGGCTGCCCCTATGACCTAAAAGAAGTTTAGGGTAATTTAAAGAGGATAAATGATAGATAATTAATTAAAATAAATATTGTGAAGTAATGAATCACAAAAACTATTCTATAAATAATGTTATGCTTTATATAAACTGCTTATAAACTTACTGGTAATTAACATATATTATTATACTGAATAATAAGTAGTTAGTTATTTAAATAAAGCATGTATATATAATGTTAGTTGTATTACTATTATTAATTTGTATTTACTATTATTAGTTTATATTACTATTATTAACTGGGAGACTATTGTTAGTGAATTTTGTACATTTAACTCTGCCACCGGGCAGTGCCCTATTGCAGAGAATAAATACATACATACATTATACACACATACATACTTACACGCCGTGGTCGAGTGTTTAGACCACTCGCCTCTACCCTAAACGGTACGGGTTCGACCCCAAGCGACCGCATGTGAGATTTGTGGTTTCTCCGGTTTCTCCGGTTTCTCCGGTTTTCCCCGCTATCGCATTCCACCGGTGCTCCATCTTCATTCATGAACCAACATTTCATCAGGTCGAAATATTTGAAGATGTTGGTATATCAACTAAAGCGTTATTGGAAATTTTAATTAGGGGTTTAGTAAAGCTTTTCCTGGATGATTATTGAAATTTTTGCTGGTAATTTCCGTTTTAACAATATCTATATCAGTGTCATCACCTGCGGTGGCATAAGTAGTTAAAGCGGGCGTTAAACACTACAAAAAAAATACATACATACTTACATACATGATTTTTCAGTATATTTTTCATACCGCTTTACGACTTTATTATAATATACTACATTGGTAGTACAAACTGAATCACAAAGGTTTGAAGGTAGGTTTGTTCATAGTACAGGCAAAGTCACATACAGCATCCTTGATCATTAAAATTTCAAAGGCTTTAGGCACCGTTAGGAATAACAACATAATCTCAGGGAACACATTTGCGAAAACATGCTCAAAATACCAAAGTTAAATATGGATGTTATTAAACGATATAAATTTTCTACTTAATCCTATAGGGCTTGTATAACCGCATTACCTTTTAAATCATATCACATTTTTATTCATATCACATTTTTACTCCGCATTATCTTTTAAAGCATATCACATTTTTTATTTCCAATAAAATTGTAATAAAAGAACAATAAACTTTGCATACAAAAGTGATCAACCCATTCAAGGGAGGCCTCAAAAGTCTTCAAATTAGCGGCTAATGAGCAAGAAAAGATTAAGGGAGACCAATGTATGCACAGAGTGTGGTTCTTTTAAAAGCATAAGGTCAGAAACAGTTAAAATACTCATATATTTTTAAACCCTCTTTTATCGGGTATTCATTTGTCGGCACACGCTCATTTTAAAATTATTCTCCACTATGCAATGTAAGGATAAACGAATTAAATTCTGCAAACCTGTTTAGAATAATAGGATAAAATGATAAGGTACATTATTTTTAACATGCTTAGTTATAATGTAAAAATATATTACTTATGTTCTATGCATTTCTATGCACAAAAATATTGTCATATTATATGGTATCCAGTGATCATGTTGAAAAAAAATATACATTTCATGAAGCTTAATCAATTTGAGTAATCGATATTAGAGATAAAATGTCATAAATGATTACATAGTCTGACACTCCGAAGTAACGCTGGGCAAGCATGGTTTTTGCTATAAAGACCCCAGAAGTAAGTCAAATAGGCCCTTATATCCGAACCACAAACGCAGCCAGACCCACTCTTGAGCGACACTGAGAGAACGGTGAAAGTGTTATTTAAAATTGTAGGTTCTAGCGAAACAGAATATACAAGTTGAATTCTGTGAAATTAGGTTAATCTTCAGGGTTTCCACCATATCTCCTCAATCCTGTAACAGAATATACAAGTTGAATTCTGTGAAATTAGGTTAATCCTCAGGGTTTCCACCATATCTCCTCAATCCTGTATTCTCGTCAATTCCAATGAATGGTTAGTAAAATGCGTTGTGTCTTCTAGCATCATTGGTGTACTTATTCAGAGATTCCCGGTCTCTCTCTCTCTCTGGACGGACGCCATTGATTTTATCGAGTTGTCTTGTCTGCCTCTCTACAAACCTGTACCTACTACTCCCTAACGGTGCTCAGTGACAGTGGTAACTCCAATCCTTCACTGGATACGTTAAAATATTTAACCTTTATCAGACTTTAGGTTCATCAACACAATTAGTTTAATAATTATAATGAATTGTTTAAAAGTAATTTAATCATGTGGAACAGTTTACCAAGGAAGTAGAGAAATAAAATAAGATATTAAACATATTGGCACCTAGGATAAAAATATGAATGAAATATGGTTTACACATTATAAGTTAAACTTTGCTTGGTATATTAAAGTCTCAAATGCATTGAATTACATTGTGAATTTTGGTAATTTCATACATGATAATCCTTAAAGACATATTTTCCAAAGAGATCTAATTTAACTCCCATATTTATAAGTTATATTTATTCCTGAGACTCGCCATCTTGGAAAGATACTAACAAGGAGCTTTAAGGAAAATCTCTAGAGACTAACAAGAAGATGCAGAAATTTCCATCCTAGGATGTTTATTGTTTAAATCGGGGAAAGGGCGACATTTGACGAGAAACATTTAAGATCACAGGAATGCTTTGCAAACAACCCCGCGTGACGGTGTCGCTAGAGTTTCGCGCGTTTGGAATATTATTTGTTTGATGTTGGCAGCACTGTGGTATAACTCCTCCGCTGTCGCCAACTACTCCGTAAACAGAAACTTTAATTAAACTCGAATCAAATCTTGCTTAGCTTTGTCTTGCTGAAAAGTGGCGCAGGCAGCCGCGACTGTTCTCATACCTACATACTTACCGCCGTTGACTTCGGTATTGTGGACGTCAAACTTTCCACTTTGACACCACTTGCCGTAGGGTAGGGAAGGGGGGGGCATTACTTTGTAGCATCTGAGGAATAAGCTGGTTCTCTCATCTGCAAGGGTAGTTATTTACAGCCTCTGCTTCTTATCTAGCAGAAAATGTTAGCCCTTTACTTGTTTTACACGTCATTTGATGGAGAACATTTTATTTCTTTTGTGGGACTAAACGAAATGTACTAGAATACCCAATGAGATGATTAGAAAACCTTTATTAAGAAGATGTTTTTTCATTTTGGTTTATCAAGGTCCACAAAAGACATTTGACATGTTATACCAGGTAAAACAGAAGTACTGCAAGCCACTTGCTACCAAAATTTCAGGAAGTACAAATTTTGAGACCGCAGAAAAATAGTTTCTCTACAACCTCTACAGTATATAGAGAAGACACTGCATTTCACCACAAAATTCAACTCAAATATTTCACTGGAAATACCGTTTTAAGGACCCTGAATATAAACAGAAGTTTTAGAAAAAACTTCATGTGTATGACTGTGAACATCATAACAACTCAAAACGCGGTTAAATACCAAACTTAACATATTCCAAGAATGCGATATAAAGAGTTTTAAAAAAATGCACTATCGAAACCCTTTATTTGGAAACATTTTCCCAAAATATGATTTTTTTTAAATATAGCTCAACTTTTTTGATTGAAATATCTTACGGTTAGAGACACTTAGCAAAACATAATGTAGGACTATAATACTGTATATTGAATTTTCCGAGAGTAATTAGCTGAAGATGTCATATGAAAGTACAAAATCAAAGACCTTGATCAACTCCATTATGTATTGTAAGTAGGAGCACACGAAAATACTGTATAATTATTTTATGGTAAATTCACGTTTTAAGACCTTCTGAATACAAAAATAAGCATTTTTAGAAACAGTAACATCACAACTTGTAAAGTTCAGATTCCTTCCAGAATGAAACACGAAGATTTTCAAGAAAATCCGCAGTTTCCAATACGTGGAATAGTTATCTTAAAAATAATGGTAAACCGCCAAGGAATAGTGTTGAAATAAATAATGGGAATTTTAAATTTAAGAGAAATATTACAGTAGATAATTTTATTTATATTAAATTAGTTTAGATGTAATGAATTCTATTAAAGGTTTGGTAAACGTTGTGCCTTTTCTCTGAAATATCCAACGATTAATTAAATACAAAGGCTTCCAAGAAAGTCCGCAGACTTCAAACCATCCTTTACAGAGAATTTTATTTTCTCTAAAATGTCTAATGATTTAATTAATATGACATTGAATATTTAAGATCTTCATGAGAAATAAAATCCTATGTTAAAATTTGTGGAATAACATCTTAGACTTTATTCTGGGTGACTTTTGCATTATTAGTAAACCATAATAATCAGACAAAAGCTTATTACACAAAAATATGGATATGCAAAAAATATGGATATGCATCTTTACTGCAATTAATCATTTCCAACATATGCCTTGTTATTGTTTTATCAAGTTTTACAATTCTTTACTCTTATTAAAAGGGAACTGCTGATTAATCTGTTATGTTTTTATTTTTACTTCTTAATCGCACCGAAAGAATGGAATTTCAAGGTGATCAAATAGCGACGAGCTTTTAAAGAGTTTCATCTCCCTATAGCCTAGCGTATTCTCTTATTTACCTTGTACTACAGGAAAATACATACGCAGAAAAACTATTTCTTATAGTGTTTATCTCGTTTAGCACAGAGTGCTGATTGCTGATCACCGTCATATCTGGAGGTTTCTGATTCTTTGCGTGGGAAATTTTCTCTGTTAGCGGTATGCGGGAACTCTGGAGGTTTTAAATTGTACCACGAGATTTTAAAATAAAATTGCAGAAATCTTAATTTGTATTTTTTGTAACATTTTATAAAATATCACCCTATTCGGACTTGTTATAAGCAGCCAAAGATTATGCTGCTTCTAAGAAAAAAGCTTGCAAAAATGGGTTATTTAATTAGGTTTCATTTAACTATCCACATTAAACATAATGGTAGCATATAAAGTTTCATATTGAAAACTGAAATGAAAATAACGTCTTTGGATTTCTTCCTGTTGATTAACACTACTACACTCCTATTTTTCAGCTAAAAAGCAATCACAGTTGGAGATAACTGATGGATGCTGAACTCCCCAGGGTACTTCGGAAAATGTGATATTTTTATACTATTATTTTAAAATTTTAATATTGCTGTACTTGATTCTTGCTATCCAAAGGAAGAGAAATTTACAGTAGTACTAAAGTATTATGTAAGTATTTTATAGAGCGTGAAACCCCCCCCCCCGCCCCGCCCAGTACCAGATCTTGGCTGTGTTGCTATAATAGTAGGATGAATATTTTTATGTTTGTGTTTTTCTGGAGGAAGTTTGGTAATTTTGGTGGTTTCTGGTGTGATTCGTGATCAATCATGGGATTTTTTACTTTCTCCATACGCACTATGTACATAGTGTATAGAGAAAGTATTGCATTCCACCAAAAATTCAATACCGAGATTTCACCGGAAATATATGTTTTAGGGTCCCCAATATCCAAAAAAAGCATTTTCACAAAAAGGTCCGTGTGTGTGTGTGTGTATGTGTGTGTGTGTGTGTGTGTGTCCGTGTGTCTGTGAACACGATATCTCAAAAACGAAAATTCAGTAAAATACCAAACTTGGTATTTAAGTTTAGTAGCTTTCAGGGATGCGACACGAAGATTTTGAGAACAATCCCCCCACCCTCAACTACCCTTTACATGGAACTTTTTTCGAAAATTTTGATTTTCTCAAAAATGGCTCTGACGATTTTGATTAAAATTTCGGATGTTAAACATATTTACCTGACAAATGAAATGTATATCTTGAATTTTCTGGGAATAGCCTCTGAAGAGTAGTTTATTCTGGATGAATTTTACTAAATTTTGAATAACTGCTAAACCGTAAGAGATGGACAAAAACTTACTACACAAAAAATGTAGGGCACATTAAAACACACAATTTATGTTATATACATTTTTTTCGTGGAGTTCGTCGTTTTTGTGACATTCCTTATTTTTGGTTTCTGCTATGAAAAACGTATACTTTTCTCATACTGGAACTTGTCAACTCCTATCCATATAAACAAAGGAACTTCATTGACATAACAACCAGCTTTTGAGTATCACTTTAACCTACGGTTGTCCCTTATTTCGCTTCTACTTACAAGGATGCGAGTAATAAGACTATTTCTGCTATTTTTTTTTCTGATTAGCATAAAGTAAATAGAAGTATAAGCTTTTTAAGAATTATTTGTTGCAGGGATATGGAGAAAGTCATGCGAATGGTACACATCAGATTTTTAAATCTAGGTCTTTATGAATAGAGGAGACAGGCATTTGTCCCGCGGTTGCCTTGAACATCAAGGAGCGCTAGGAGTAGAAGATTAAGCTTCCACACTGAATTATCCATCATAGTAGGAAGATGGAGGTGCCGTATTTATGCTGTAACGAACTACTTAGCTGCGCATAACACTGATCTTGAACTACAACTAACTGTAATATTAACCCAGAATCCTTTGCGCCAGGCCTCCGTGGTTGTCTTCTTCAATTAGGATAAGTCTGGCAACTGCAGCGTCTCACTCCATTAAAGGTGTTGGGAAGTAACGGAGGTGTGTTAAATAAGATTATCATGAAGATGCCTCTTGTGTTACTCAGAATTAAGCGCTTCATGTCCTCGTTGTAGCTGGCATAACGTTTGATTCTGGCAATTCCATATCTCCTTGCTTCTAGAACAGCTGTTGGTGCACTTACTTGAAATACATTTCCACGAAAGATTATGCAGGTGCGAGGTTAACAAGTGCGAATATTTCTAACAGTGAGGATGCTGTTATAATCCATTATTTACAGTTTTTATTGCATTTTCTAAAGTTATGTTAATGAGATATGTTTTAGTATAGTTGTTATTCCGTATGTCAGTAACTCGGCGGTTGTTTACGAAATAGGTAACACGGTTGACCCTACCCTGCCCAACTATGGGTGGTGTGGTCCGAGAGAAGATATTAGATAGCTCTTAAAAATCATCCTAATTAACCATACGTTTTTGTTTTCATACAACAATATCCAATTAAAATTTGCAATGTATTCAGGGTTTCATTTAGAAATATTGAACACAATGGCATTATTATGATTTAATTAAATTTGGTTTTATTGAATAAATACATAACTCAAAACCAACGTGTATGCATTTGCACTTCGGTTTTTACTTTCTCTATACGAACTATGTACATAATGTATAGAGAAAGGTATTGTATTACACCCAAAAATTCGATACCGAGATTTCACCGGAAATACATGTTTTGAGACTCCCTGAATCCAAAAAAAGCATTTTTAGAAAAACGTCCGTGTGTGTGTCTGTCTGTGTGTATATATATGTATGTATATATGTGTGTGTGTGTGTGTGTCTGTCTGTAGGCAGCATAGCTAAAAAACGAAAAGACCGTTAAAGCCCAAACTTGGTATTTAAGTTTGGTATCTTACAAGGACTCAACACGAAGAGTTTCAAGAAAATCCCCCCACCCCAAACTACCCTTTACATGGAAAAAGTTTTGAAAAGTTTGATTTTCTTAAAAATGGCTCTAACGATTTTGATTAAAATATCGTATATTAAAGATATTTACCTGACAAATTAAAATGTATATCTTGAATTTTGTGGCAATAGCCCCTGAAGACTACTTTATTCTGGATGCATTTTACGGAATTGTGCATAACTGCTACACCGTAAGAAATGGGGAAAAACTTACAACACAGAAAATGTAGCTCGCGATAAAACACACATTTTATTTCATATATATATTTTTTTTTCGTGGAGTTGATCATTTTTAAGATACTCCAGGTTTTTCGTTTTAGCTTTGAAAAACTTATACTTTTCTCATACAGAACTTCTTAACTCCTGTCCACACAAACAAAGGAACTTCATTTACAGAGCAATTAGATTTTGGCTATCATTTTAACCTACGGAACTCCCTCATTTCGCTTCTATTTACAAGGAAGCAAGTAATAAAACTATTTCTGATAATTAGCATGAATAAATAGAATAACTGTTACAGAGATGTGGAGAAAGTCAGGTGAATGGAACACATCAAAATTTTAAATTACAAAATCATCCTTATTGCTCCTATAATTGTGAGATATTAAAATTAAACCTCAAGAGTTCAAAAATATTCAAATCGAGAATTAAGGGAATTATTATGTTACATATTCTTGTATACACTGTAATTAACATTCTTCTTTTGGAACAATGACAATTTAGAATGAACCCTCGCAGCAATGGCAAATTCCCCAATTTCGGTATCAATTAAATGAATATCTACTAATACAGTGCATGTAAACCTACTCATTATATAATGGAAAGTTTTCAACAGAATCGGTCCCTCGTTTTCTCGCTGTGAGTCACGTGAATGCAGGTCGGCGGCGGTGCTGCAGTTGCGTGATATATGTAAACATAGAACAGACATAATATAAAACCGCTAAAACACATTATACCCTGAAATTGTTGACTCATTTGTAACAATGCTATTAGTGGACGAAACAAATGTTAATTAAGCAGGGAAAGCTTCATTGTGCATTTGTGGACTTTAAGAAGGCAATGGAAATGCATTATGGCATAAATTAGGCGGAAAGGGATTATCAAATACAATGATTGGAGCATTGCAGGCAATCTTAAACTGTCGAATTTTGTGTAAAATACGATCGAAGCAGGTTGTCGGAGAGCTGCCTAAACTATAGGGGAGTGAGGCAGGGTTGTATTTCATCTATTTAAACTCTTTGTGGATTATATTACTGATGCAATGATAACAGAGAATACGGATTAGCAGATCCCAGCACTTTTATACGCGGACGATTTAGTATTGTGCTCTACGATAGTTAACGGAATGAAACGAGGACTGGACAAATTTAAGAATTATTGCGATGAATGGCTGCTTATAGTTAATGTGAATAAGACTAAGGCAATGACTTTCAAAAATGGTTCTGTTTATAGCAGGGAGGAGATTTTGACATATGTTGGACAGATACTGGACAATATTAAATATTTTGTGAACTTAGGAATCACATTTACAATGAACGGAAACTGGACAAAGCACATTGGCATTACGAAATTCAAGGCAAGGGTGAAAGCGGCGGAAGCTCTCCGGATACGCTGCAGAATTCCAAATATATGCATAACCTTAATGGAAACAGTATACGAAGCGATAGTTAGATCCACGATGACATATGGTGAGAAATTTGGGGGTGGGAACAAACAGGGACTCTGGACCAAGTGAGACCCCAATTTTTGAAAGGAATTCTGGGTGTAGAGAAGGGTACGGCAAACTGCGGAATAATGAGGGAATTCGGGGCGCATAGTGAAACGATAGAGTGCAAAATCAGAGAAGTTGAATTTTGGATGAGAATCGTTCACGGAAACCAATCTCTAATTAGGGCAGCGTTACCGTGAACAGTTGCATATGGAAGGTAATTCGACGTGGGCATCAAAATTAAAGAAAGGGTTGGAAACCATTGGGATGGGATACATTTAGATGGCGGGGCAGGCAAACAGGCGGAGTATTTGGAGAAAAATATGGAACCGCCTCTGTCATATTGACAGACAGCAAATAATTGCACAGTGCATGGAGAAGTTTTCATTAGAAGTACAGTCTGAGCTAAAATCGGAGTGGGGTATGGAGCAATACATCAAATCAGGTACCAAGTTCATTAGAGAGGGACTCGCGTGGATTCGACTATGAGCATGGAGGAGCACAAAAATTGCTGATGAGAATGGTATGAGAATCTGTCCCATTTGCGAGGAGGAAGAGTCGTGGACCCATATCTTGGCAAGATGTGGGAGTACAGAGGAATGGCGGGGAAAATATTTACCGCGATTCCTTACCACCGCGAATGTAGAACTAGAAGCATGTTGGACACCACTGGCAGGCACGGAGTATTTGGACGGTTTAGTAAATTTATACTTAAGGCAAGACAGCTCAGATCTGAGAAGGCTGACAATAGAGAAGAGGGGTGGGAGGGATAAGAAAAGCTAAACAAAAGTGACTACAATGTTTTACATACATATATTTTATGTCATACTTAGGACATTGTATTATGGTTTTATATAGTGTGTATCTATTATGTGTATATATTTCTTTTAAGTGTATTTATCCATTATAAGAGGGTACATTCATGAAAGTGTACTGTGTACTGTACATTTAAATTGCTGTATTTCAATATCTGTGTCTTTTTATCTCCGTGTTTACTGTTTAAATTCTTTATTGTTCTTTTAATGTTGCTTTTTAGTGTATATTACAAAAGCACGTACGGTCTGTGAACCCGCGAGATTGTCGAAGTTCAATGTATGATATTGTTATGTCAATGAATACACTTATTCATTCATTCAAGTGGCAAAATTAATTACACTTGTGTGTTGTACGCATTGTTTTATACTAAATATCACTTTATTTGCTCTTTTTCACCTCCTACCCTGTATGAACGTGAAATTGAAAATATATTTTAGGTAGGTTTACATACCGGATTTTTCAGTAAGTTTAATAAACATTTTACATCTAACTTTAACCTACCAAATTTCTGAGCTACTGGGTCAGTGCCTTTTTTCAGTTAATGGGTGGATTGCAGATAGTTAATAATAGTGCTTAGCACTCCTCCCAATAGTTCTGTTCACTTCAAAATTAAACTCTAAAGAAGGGTAGATGACGAGAGATTGTGAAAGCGAAAGCAATTATCCTAATGATCCAGGATTATGAGAGGCTTTAAGACATAGTCGCTAAAGATTATAATTGTCTTTTGCACAGTCGTTTTGCTATACTTAACGCCTGCAAGAGTATCACAGGAGTCCATTTTACAAAAAATAACTCAGTTAAAATAAAGTATTTTTCATTAGCAATTAAGTTATATTCTATAGCGCCGCTTTGTCTATTCCGTGTAAACGCAGTCTCGATGTCATTATTTAAGGCATTCTTTGATTAACAATTAAATAAACAAGTAAATGAAACATAATTTATAGCTTACATGATTTTCTGTAATCAATCTTCTAAAAGTATTTACTCCATTTATATGTTATTAATTTAGATAAACCTTCAATTGACACAAACATTACATTTTAGCTTCATTCGGATTATTAAAGAGTCATATGTATATGACCAGAAGCCGATACACACATACACACAAACATACAGACAGTGGCGTCCCAAAAGTACAGATAGCGGTTGTTGTATTAAACAACAACAATAGTAAAAGTGCCAACCTTAGAAAGCTTAAGTTTGATGGTTTTTACATTGTTTTAGCATTTGTTTGGCAGCCACCATTAGTGAATGCTCTCAGCGAATTTGTAAACGTGGATAAAACTGGCGGTCGTTATGCGATACAATACTTTCACTTGAAAGGTCTTAGTCCAACTAATATTAAAGCTGAGCAAGATTCTAATTTAGGGGAGTTTACTCCTTCGTTCACAACAGTGAAATATTATGTGGCAGGGTTTAAAATCATATTTGTATGACCTCGAAAAGATATATTATATCAGTCACTGTATATCAAACAACAACAATGGTAAAAAGTGCCAACCTTAGAAAGCTTAGGATTGAAGTTTGACGATTTTACATTGTTTTAGCATTTGTTTGGCAGCTATCATTAGTGAATGCTCTCAGCGAATTTGTAAACATGGATAAAGCTGGTCATCGTTATGTGATACAATACTTTCATTTAAAGTGCTATGTTTCAGTTTGATGTCTTTTGATTTTCCCCCAGATAATCATTAGGGCACACATTGGAATAATTATAAGTTTATAATGCTGACGAATTATACGTCATACGTTTCGCCAACAGACTTGCGTACAGAAACTAGTGCGTCAAAGCAAAGTCATGCTGCTCAACCCGTATAACTGTTCTGTAAATAATATAACTATTAGGTTTAATTTAATTTTTGGACACTATTCAAAGTGGAAAGTAAAATCCCCTAGGAGAAAGCAGGTACTTAGATACCATGACATAAAACCCTAATGTGACACGAATTTCTCCTCCCATTCAACAAACTATTTTTAAAAAGACTATTCTTCTATCTACGTCACATTAAACGTGAGATAAATATCAGCAGAAATAATTTTCTTACACATTTAGAATCAACTATTTTAGAGGTATACAGTAGGTTTAGGTGATAGTCAAATCTTAAAGAGCTGGTAGCTAAGTGAAAGCTTTGAAATTCACATAAGTTCGCATTTCCTGCAGAAATAAAACCAAATAATGACTTCCTAAAGAATATCTTGGATATGGCTCAATATATAAGTATACTGTGTGTTTTGAAAATATCAACATGCTGTGCATATTAAGTTTACGTGTATCTCTTACGGTTTACCAGTTATGCAAAACCTGTCCAGAATGAAGAGTTCTTCAGAGGCCATTCCCAGAGAATTCAAGATGTACATTTCATTTTTCATAAAAGTATCTTAAGTATACTATTATATTTCAATCAAATATGTAGGTTAAAGCTATTTTTAGAAAGTTAAAAAAGTGCTACATGTAAAGGGTATTTGGGGTGAGGGACTGTATTTAAAATTCTCGTGTCACATATTTAGAAGATGCAGAATTTAAATATAAACCAAATTTTCCATTTTTAGTATTGCTGTACATACACGCACACACCCACACACGGACCCTGTTCTGAAAATTATTTTTGATATTTAGGGGATCCGAAAACATTTTTTTTCGGATAAATATTGGTATTAATTTTTGTGTGGAATACAATACTTCCCTTAACTATACATAATAGAGAACTAAAATAAAGGTTATATAAAATGTGTACTTAAAAGGACGAGCAATATTAATTACATTAATATTCACAGCTCAGTATATCTAAAAAGCATATATAGACACACATTTGCGCCAGTTACTCACCAAGCAAACAGATTACTACCTAAGCTTATGTATACATTTCGTGTTGCTGAATGAATGTTCAACTGATGAAGCTTCAAATACATCATGGAGTTTGCTTGAGGGTTCATACAACTGGCGACCCATTGTTTATATAGCCGCATCACAGTACATGGTTACAATGTCTGGATCTTGAATAGCTAAATGCCTTGCTTCCTCCCTTTGTGATAATGTCAAGTTGTAACCCCGTATATTCGAATACAAAGCCAGTCAGATTGTTCTGCTAGAATATGCCCCATTTTGACAATGTAGTGATTTGTTTTAAAATCATGGTACTGTAGATTATTATGAGAAAATGTGTAACTTCTAAGATGTTCATTAATGACAGTAAATTAAGGAGGTGACATGTAAAATTTAGGTTCTTCTCATTTTTAATGTTAGAGTTTTTTTTTACTTTCTCTGGCACGTATGTACACACAATATACACAGTAGCTAGAGGAGGTATTGTATTCTACTCAAAAAATCGATGTCGAGATTTCACCGGAAATATAAGCTTTGAGTTCTCCTGGTCCGAAAAAAAGCATTTTTAGAAAAAGGTTCTTGTGTGTGTGTGTGTGTGTGTGTGTGTGTGTGTGTGTGAGCTATGAAAAATCATTAAATACCAAACTATTTATTCATGTTTAGTATTTTCCAAGGATGAGACACAAAGATTTTCCAGAAAACTCCGCCACCACAAACTACCCTTTACATGGATTTTTTTTAAATGGCTCTAACGATTTTCATTAAAATACTTTATATTAAAGACATTTACATTTCAAATAAAATATATGTTTTGAATTTCTGGGAAGACCTCTGAAGACTTCTTTATTCTGGATGAGTTTTGCATAATTTAAACCGTAAAAGATAGATATAAACTTACTCAACAAAAAATCTAGATATGTTTAAAATACATTATTTATGTCATGTTTTTTGGAGAAATCTTCGCATCAAATTTAGTTTGGAATAGATTACTTCCCCTTAACTATAGACTATAATACAGCCAAAATCTTAAGTTTAAAGAGCATAACTATTAATGCTCAAGTTTTAAACTTTTAGAATAAAAATACATTGTGTTTAATTATAGTTTATATTTTTAATTTCACAACAATCACATTTTTTTCTGGTAGAGTTGACCGTTGATTAAATATTCCTTGTTATTGGTTTTGGTTTTATAGTACTTTACTTTTCTCAAAAGGGACCATGCAAAGCGAAACAAACCTCAATTGTTTCATAGCGACCATACCACTTAAGCTTAATATGTAACCTTATTTCCCTTCTACTTACAATGAAGCAAGTAATGTGACCAAATCTGCTAATGTTTTTCTCGATTAGCATGATGTAGATTAAAGAATACTGTTTCGTAAGAATAACGTGTTCCACTCACATAACTTTCTCTAGCTGTTCCACATAAAACCATTAGTACTATACATTATTTTTTATCTACATCATGCTAATTGATATAACATTAGCTTTGTTTCGTTGTAAGCAGAAGCGAAATAAGGGAATTCACTAGGCTAAGGCAAGTCCAAATCTTTTAAAAACTGGTCACTATATGAAACAATTGAGATTTAGTTCCCTTTGCATGGCCCTGTTTGAGAAACTTTTAAAATTGAAACCAATAAGAAGGAATATCTCGAAAACGGCCAATTCTGCAAGAAAAACATGTACCTGTGTTACAAATTATGTCTTTTAGCGATATCTACATTTTTTGTTAAGTAAGTTTTTGTCCATCTTATAGTTTAACCGTTATGCAAAATTCTGCAAAACTCATCCAGAATAAAGAGGTCGTCAGAGGCTATTCTCAGAAAATTCAAAATATATATTTTATTTATGGTGTAAATGTCTTTCATAAACAGTAATTTAATCAAAATCATTAGAGTCATTTTTAAGAAAAAGCAAAATTTTCAAAATATTTGCTATGTAAAATGTAGTTTGTGAAAGATAAATAATTATCCTTATTTAGTTGAAATTAAGTAAGAAGCAAATGAATTGTAATCAGTTTCGGGGAGGATTGTCTTGAAGATCTTTGTGACGCATTCTTGGAAAATACTAAACATAAAAACCTATGTATTCCTGTCCTATACACGGCTTGTGTGAAAAAAGAACTATTCCGATACTAATTGACCATAATAGTTGGCTATGCTATGAATCCTGGGTCTAAAAATACTTACAATACGCCATTGGAGTTGTCATTACAAATAAATAAATAAATAAATAAAATAAAATAAAAAATTGAGATCTCCATGTGGTTTACCGGGAAACATGCGAGTCAATTGAGAAATTCAATGCTATGCCGACATGTTGCCATGTTATCTCAGTGGCAGAGCAACCGGCTAGAGATCGAGAGATCCGTGGTTCAAATACCGGCTATGCCATTGAACTTTTCCGTCTGACGCTACCTATCCAGCTCCTGTCCTACACACGGTTTGTGTGAAAAAACAATTATTCCATAAATACAAAGTTTGGTATTTAATGATATTTCTGTTTTTTCAGCCATGCTCTGTCAGGACTCAGGGGACCTAACTGATATACCTGAGTGCTAAAGATAGTAAAACCGCTTCTCATTATACATTGTTGAGACATAACTGTTCCAAACGTTTTACTAAACGTATGGTCTTCCACTTGTTTAGTCAGAAGATTAACGTGTATTCTAAACCTTGAATAAAAGCATGTTTAGCCAAACAGTTCAACCGTGCCTTGCAGGTTTTCAATGAAGCACATAAGCTATGTGCAGACGCGCGACAATGTTACCTCAATGAACTCCATAAGGCAATTTGAAGCTGACTTTCCCAAGCGGGATGAAACTTAAACTCAGCCATGACTTGACTTCATCAAAGCTGTATTGTGTTCAGTTTGTAAGTCATTTTGACGTGTTGAGTAACTGCATGATGTTCTGTGGGAGAACTGAAGCACTTAGAAAGTTCTGAAGCGGGCATTAACCAAGCTCCTCTCGTGCTGCTGAAATGTTTTAAACGAGCTGCATTGCATAGAGGGGCCCATTATGACCCTGCAGTCCGCTACGTGAGACAGCTTTATTGATCTGTAGTTATTGGAATGGAGTGCAGTTTTATTTAATTGCTGTGGTTCTCAGTGCTGAAAGACCGCTAAATGTTGCTCAGATGCCTCTTTATCAGGCTTGAATTCTTTTACTGCCGTAAATCTTACCTTGCGAAGGAAGTCATGCTAAGAATTTTTACGCCCGAAAAAATGTTTCGTTCTCTGGCGGGTGTGGACCCGCGACCTTGCGTATATGAGGCGACGTAGTCATTGGAAAGAAAGTTCGTGAAATACCAACCTTGTATCTTAGTTTAGTATCTCCCAAGAATGCGTAACGAGATTTTCAAGAAAATCACCCACCCCAAACTACCCTTTACAAGGAAAACATTTCGAAAACTTTATGTTCTGAAAAATGGCTCTAACATTTTCATTAAAATGCCGTATACTAAAGATATGTACGTGGCAAATAAAATGTATGTTTTATGTTTTCTGGGAACAGCTTCTGAAGACCTCTTTATTGTGGATGAATTTTGCTCAATTTTTCATAACTGTTTAAGTGTAAAAGATAGACAAAAAATTACTACACAAAAAATGTAGATCTCGTTAAACTCGCAATTTATGTCATATATATACAGAGGTTGTGCGCTTTATTTAAAGCTTACGCTGGCTTAAACGCATGCGAGGACGTTACTGACAAACTGGAAAACCCAACTTACTATGCATATTATATATATTATATATATATATATATATATATATATATATATATATATATTTTCTGAACTGACCGTTGCTTCTTATTTGTTCCGCTTTAAAATGCTTATACTTTTTCAAATTGGAAGTTTTAACTTCTGGCCATACAACAAAGGAATTTCAATCACATGCAGTTTTTAAAAGATTTTTATCGCTTTAGCGCATGGTATTCCATATTTCCCTTTTTCTAATAAGGACGCAAGTAATAAAACCAGTTCTGCTAATTTTATCTTGATTAGCATGAAGTAGATAGAATAATAATCTTATTGACAATAATTTGTTGCACACAAGTAAAGAAAGTCATGTGAATGAAACACATCAGAGGTCTTACGCCTCCAAGCAGGCGTAGGGAAACAAACTAGAGTGTCTGGATGTTTGCGATAGCGACTCTCCTCTGCGCGATACTTAGAGAAGACTTAAGGAGTGCAACATTTTACAAAGCTCCCTATTTGTGCTACAGAAACATTTGTCTTGCCCGGAATATTAAGTGGGCCAAGCATTTATATTCGCAACATGGAAATGCTGTGTAGTCGGGCCAGAGTTGAATCTGCTGTCTTATTATTAGTATTATTTTTAAATTTCAGCGTTGCTCTTGCAGCCACAAATATTAACACCACTAAGTACTATGTCTTTCCTTCTCTTTCACCCTCTTCTTGCTTCCCTCCCTTGAAGGGGCGGTCTGCATCAATTAAAATGAGAGAATTGTTCTGTGTCTCAAACATGGAAGTTCTTTACGCAACACGTTCTTATTCTGAACCTGGACATTTTTGCATACTATCACATGAAATTATCTAAATATAAGGATCAAAGTTATTAATTACTCGCCGGAAAGAACAATAGTGCTGTATAAAAGCACAATACAACATAGAAGTGTTGACTTACTTCTTGGAAAGTGTTACATAATGAAATGATATTTATTTATATATTTTAACAATAATGTTTATACTCTTTGTTTACATGTGCATGCTAATAAGGAAGTACAAATGCTTTTATGGAGAACATTAAGTATAATAAAGTGCCTCAAAAGCCAAATGATGATGTCTATCAATTTTGTTTGTAATCTGTGATTTTAGCTCTACAGTTTTATACATTTTTTTATAGTATATATACATAGGTATACATGGATATGCCATTGACAAGTTCTATGCTCACTGACCTGTTGGCCAAAACGAACCTACAGAATGTTATCTAATCTAATGATTTTAAACCTTTACCTTCCCTCTATGTCATTTAGTATATTTTATATAATATACACCATTGATTTTGAATTTCATATCACAAGGATATTTAGCTCAAAAGTTTTATAGATAAAAGAAATGTTAGCTGTTTTCAATTCAAGAAATACGAAAAACAAATATTCTCCTTAATTCATCTTTTCACAGTAATGCACTTTATAATCGAGAAATATATATCTATATATGAAGAATCCTTTATTGACCTTGTACTTTCTCACAAAATACTCGTAAAATACACATTTTCATTTATCGCAGTTGAAAGTCATTAGGTGACAAAAGTCGATGCCATTAAATATCCCATGTGAAATCTAACCTTGAAATGTGATGTTTAAAATATTTTATGTATAAAACATATAATACATAGGTAGAGAAGGTCTCGAATAACAAATGCAATGTCAAGATTTGATGTCCAAAAAGGTATTTTTAGGAATTGGTTCAGTGTGTCTGTGGAAAGAATAGGTCAAAAACGAGAAGACCGGTAAATACCATACTTGGCATTTAAATTTAATATCTTCCAAAGATGCGACACGAAGATTTTCAAGAAAATCCTATTATCCTAAACTACCATTTACATGGACATTTTCTGAATTTTTTCTCAAAAATGGCTCTACTGATTTTGATTAAAATTCGACATAATAAAAATATTTACATCACAAATAAAATGTATATCTTGCACTTTATGGGAAGATCCTCTGTAGACCTCTTCATTCTGGATGAATTTTGCGAAACTGGTAAACCGTTGGAGATAGATACTTAACGAAACATGTAGAGCTCGTTAAAACACGTTATATGTTTTCTTTTGTAGAGTTGACAATTTCTTAGATATTCCTTATTATCAGTTTCAATGTTAAACCAAATAACTTTTCTCAAAATTGAAATCCAGCTTCGTCTTATTTGTGGCAATGCAAAGCGAACTTCATTTGTTCATATAACGAACAGCCTTTAAAAGGTTCGACTATCGTTTTATCCTAGTGTATTCCCTTATTTTCCTTGCTTAGAGCGAGGTAAGTTTTAAGACATTTCTGTTAATGTTTATATCGATTATTTGATGTAGATAAAAGAATAATGTTTATAAGAACAGTTTGTTTGTAAAACAGAGAGAGAAATTGAGTAAATGGAATACACTAGATTTTTTTAAATATGGATTCATATTGACTATCACATATCATCATGGACAAAGTAATTAAAATCATTAAATTCTGAAAGAGACACCCCTTTCTTTCTGAACTTGATTTGTGTGCGAAGCAGAACATTATTTAAGTTACTTGTTATTTATAAGTGAAAATAGTGAAAAACAAGTTCGGAGTTAAGTGTGCATTTTCTTGCACAAAGGGGAGAAATAGATGTTTTCGCTTATCTGCAATCTCCAAAGTAAATGAAGAAGATGAAGTCATTTCCCTTTCTAAAGAAGGAACAAGAAAAACAAGAGAATGAAACGAAAGCAAAAAACATTGACCTTATTGTCTTTTCTTTTTATTTCACTTTCTTGATATTCTGGAAGTAGCTTTTCTCTTCATTTGTTATACACTTTCTTCTAGTGCATTTATTTTCACAGGTTTTCAAGGGAGAGAAATAAGAAAGAATAGAAATAATGTGGGTTCCTTTGTACTTTACGAAACAACGATCCATAATTATTAACTTTTACTTTTTGTGCAGCTCACCTATGCTGAATATTGTTATAATAATTATGCTTCCCTGAAAACAATAAAATTGCTTATACTTATAAAGAAGTCAAATACGATTTACATGCCAGAGGATATTTTCAAGACATTCTTATACACCGAGTAGCATTTACATTATAAATGTGTTCTGTGACTGCAATGTTTTTTATTTAATTGCTTTGAATTATCAGCACGACAAATTAAATTTAAATATTGACCTTTCTGTTAAAAGCTGCAGCTAGCGTTATTCCTTGCTATTGAAATTCACACAATTGGATGCAATGAAAGCTAAAGAAAATTTTGGTATATCCAAATATGTGTCAAATAAAAAATTGTGATTCGAAATATTTACTGTTGTTTATTTGAATTGCCTAATGTTTGGAAGTATTAACATATTTATTCCTGATAAGCACAAATCTTTATACTAAATAATTCTTTTATTATTAACTTCTTATTGTTTTATTATTACTAAATTATTATTTAGTTGGCTGCGTAGAGTCAGAGTGAAGGAATATTATGGCATTGAATTTTTCAGTCTAACTTTATCAATCCTATTATTAGTTTCTCTACCTTAATAAGCAAAGAAATCCATCCAAAACTTTGATACCAAGATTTCACCGAAGGTATTCGAACACCCTTACCGATAAAGTATTTTTAGAATAAGGCCCGTGTGTGTGTGTGTGTGTGTGTGTGTGGGAGAGAGAGAGCGAGAGAGAGAGAGAGCTAGAGAGAGAGAGAGAGAGAGAGAGCGAGAGAGACACTCAAAAACAAAAGTCGCTTAAATATCTAACTTTGTATTGTCCTCACGATTTTGACAAAAAGTTTAATAATAAGTAAAATGTTTGTATTGAAGTTTCTCGAATTAGCAACAAATCGCAGATCTAGTCCATGTACATATTTATTCAAATACATATTTTTATGATGTTAAAATTTTGCAACATATTGCATGTTATTGTTTTCAATTTTCAAACTCTATTCGTTTCTGTTTTTCTTCTCTTCTTTCTTTCTTTCTTTCTTTCTTGTATTTATACAAGAGAATGGAATATTAAAGCAATATCACAGCTACCCAGTCTTAATAGTCTTGATTACTTAAGCTTCATTGCAACCTCTTAATCGCCCTGTACGTGCAGGGTAATATATGATAATATAATAAAACCATTTATGCAGGTAAATGTTTATATCAATTAGTATAAAGCTTTTTAAAACAGTTTGCTGAAGAATTGGTAGTGAATGTCATGTAAGTGGAACACATAAGATTTGGATTTAAAATTTGTTCATTGCAATATACATGTAATATTATTTATAAGTTCCTATGATATAATGCCAGGTTTTATGGATTTTATACTTTGTGTAAAAATAAAAAAATAATCCCTTGTCGCTATAGCCCTCTTGAGCCTGAAGTTACCTACTCGATTGCCATCCTCGCGAACATCCAACCGATACGGGGAGGTGATGTGGCGAGTATCAAATGCCCCAGCCACATGTTGGCTATCATGACCGGGTTCGTTAACTATCGCAACTCCTGATTTCCATCATGATGCGAGTAGGTACCAGTCTTATACTTTATGCTTTGTATGCACGCTCAAAATCATTTGTGTAATTTAATATATAACTGTGTGATACAGTTTTTTTCTTTCTCTAGCACATATGTGCAATGTACATAGTAGTCTTTAGTAGTAGAATTTAAACCGATATTTCACTGTAAGTAAACGTTTTAGGGCCCCCTGAATCCCCAAAAAAGGAGTTTTAGAAAATGTCCATGTGAATGCCCGTGTGTCTGTCTTCTGTGAATACGAAAGCTGAAAAACAAAAAGTCGGTTAAATGCTAGGCTTGGTAATTCAGTATAGTAATTTCCAAGGCTGCGACACGAAGATTTTCAAGAAAATCCCCCAACCATGGAAAACATTTTGAAAACATTTCCATTTTCTTAAAATGCCTCTAACATTTTGATTAAAATACCGTTCATTAAAGATTTTACATGACAAATAAAATGCATATCTTGAATTTTCTATTACTAACCTCTGAAGACCTCTTCACTCTAGATGACTTTTGCATAACTGGTAATGCGTAAGAGATACACAAACATTTACTCCACAAAAAATGTAGTTCTTATCAAAACACACAACTTTATCCTTTACATTTTTTTTGTGGAGTTATCCATTTCCGAGACATTATTTGCTATTGGTTTTAATTTTAAAATACTTATACTGTTCTCAAACAGGAAGTCGTCCTTCTTTCTTTTGTTTTACTTCAGACCATACAAAGAAAAGACTTTCAATGGCAATAGCATAGCGACAGCTTTTAAGACATTTGTTTATCGCTTTAGCACAGTGTACTCCCATTCTGCTAATACTTATTTTGATTAAAATGGAGTAGAATGTGAGAGGTTTGTTTATAGAACAACTAGAGAAAGAAGTCTGAGTGGCAGTATCTGACTTTTTGTGAAATTGTATTTGGCCAGAGAACTTCATGCAGAATAAATGTATGTACTTTTATGTCTCAATATATATATATATATTTCAAGCTTAAAACGGCGTACTTGTCATTTTTTTATTGTTTCATTTATATAATCCCCTTTAACATCTAAGGTCAGATCGGGGGCTTTGCACTTGACACAACTCGTTCTTTATGTTTGGTTTAAATTTTTTATTTTCTTCAAACATACACAAGTTCACTCTCACATACATACTTCCAGACTCTGTGGGGGATAGGGAATAATTCTGGCTAAAAAAAAAAAAAAAAAAAAAAAAAATCACCGCCCCAGCCAGGAATCGAACCCGGGACCTCGGAGTGAGAAGTCGCCCCGCTAACCACTCGACGACGGAGGCAGTCTTGTTGTTGTTTCGTCTAGCAGAACGCCAGTGAAAAACGTGATGAGACTTGCCAACAATTACCACATAATCTCCATTATACTACGTTGTACCTAAAGAAAATGTACCTGTACTGGAAGCATTTTTAGTCAATATTCATCTCAATTAAACCGGGATCAAAAACGATCATATAGCAATGAATAATTTATGTAGCAACTTGGTAAATAAGGTGATTAGGAAAGCTGTGTGGTTGACAGAAATCAGTTTTTTTTTACTGATAAAAAATACAAATAATCACTTGAAATATTATTAGCTTATATATATACCCTTAATGTTTATCGGACAATTCTCTGCGTTCGTTTTCTGGCCCGGCCAGATCACATCTATGCATACCTCGCACGCTTTATACTATCTGGCGGTTTTCCATTCTAAAACTCCCGTATAAGTGAGTGTGGATGAATGTACACTACGCGCATCCACGAATAATTAATTACAAATGAAAAGTCGGCGAATAGCAAAATTGTTATTAAATTCAGCATCTTCCAAAAATGCAACAGGAAGATTTTCAACAAATTATCAACATAACGGACTGCCCTTTATATGGAAAAAAATTTTGACAATGTTTATTTTCTCAAAATTGATCTAATGTTTTTGATAAAAATACACTGTCTTTTCATGAAAAATTAAATGTGCATCTTTATTGGTTTATCTGGGAATAGACTCTATACACTTCATTATTAAATGATAAGTAGTAAGTTATAAACAAAAACTTACTAGCAAACATGTAGGCTTAATCAAAGCACTCAAAAAGGTACCCACTTCTTTATTTTGGTTTGAATTTTTAAATGCTTACAGTTTCCAAAAATGTAAAATCGTATTTTTCCGTCGTTCAAAGAGAATGACATTTCCAAACACAACATAAAGACAGCTCTTAAAAGTTTTAGCTATTGCTTAAACCTATTGTACCCCCTCAATATGTCCGTACCTAGAGGATAATATACAATGAATCCACTATGAAAATGTTTATTTCGTTTAATATACTTTTGTAAGAATTTTTGTTGAAAATTTGGTAGAGAACGTCATGTAAATTTACCATAATATATCTTTAGCAAGAAGTGTTTTCTTATAATGACAAGCAGGAATTAATATAGATTTGTCACATATAAGTGAAATTGTGTCTTTTGACAAAAATTACATATGTTGTGTGATGTTTTTGTCTATCTCTCACGTTAGCAGTTATTCATAAAGAAAAAAAATCTGATGCGTTCTATTCACATGACTTTCTCTACATCTCTGCAACAAATCATTGTTAAAAAGCTTAAGCTTCAATTTACCCCATACTAATTGAGAAAAGAACTAGCAGAAGTACTATTATTACTTGCTTCCTTGTAAATAGAAGCGAAATAAGGGAGTGCTGCAGTTTAAGGTGATACTAAAAAGATGTTTGCTAGGTGACTGAAGTTCCTTTGTTTGTATGGACACGAGTTGACAAATTCCTGTATCAGCAAAGTACAAGCTTTTCAAAGCTGAAACCAAAACCAAGAAACATCTCAAAAACAATTAACTACAGAAAAAAAATTATATAACATAAATTGTGTGTTTTAACGTGCTCTACACTTGTTGTGTGGTAAGTTTTTGTCTATCTCTTACGGTTTAGCAGTTATGCAAAATTCCGTAAAATTCATCCAGAATAAAGTAGTCTTCAGAGGCTATTCCCAGAAAATTCAAGATATACATTTTGTTAGTCAGGTAAATATCTGTAATATGCGATATTTTAATCAAAATTGTTAGAGCCATATTTTAGAAAATCAAAATTTTTCAAAAAAATGTTCTATGTAAAGGGTAGTTTGAGGTAGGGGGATTTTTCTCAAAATCTTCATGTCGCATCCTTGGAAGACACTAAACTTAAATACCAAGTTTGGTATTTTACCGACTTTTCGTTTTTGAGTTATCGTGTTCACAGACACAGACACACACACACACACACACACACACACACACACACACACGGAACTTTTTTTTAAAATGCTTCTTTTGGATACAGGGGACCATAAAACATATATTTCCGGTGAAATTTCGGTATTGAATTTTTGGGTGGAGTGCAATACCTTCTCTATACACTATGTACATAGTGGTAATAGAGAAAGTAATAAGCTTATGTCTTGAAATCATACTGAAAGGGCTCAAATGAGTTAATGAAGTGGTCGAGGTATATAATATAGTTCATACAAGTTGTATTGAGTAATAGGAGTAGTAATTTTGTTTTAAGTACTGCTTTTAGTTATGTTTATTAATGCATTAAAGCACAGACAGACACACTGATCTTTTCATAATGTTTCTTAATGCATGGTTTCAAATTATATTTTAAACGAAATTCCAGAGATTTTGGTTGAAATACAGCTCCTTCTCTACCTACTCAGTTGTACATATGCGCTAGAGAAAGTAATAATTGTCATTATACTTTTAATTAAAGAAATGTCTTTTTTGTTTATGTCTCTTTAACAAGGAAGTTAAATAATGAGGAGTACATGTCTAAATGATTAACACCTTAAGCTCTCGGAAATTAGGGCTAAGTTATAACATTTATATAAGCAACTAAGGGGATAGGAATCAAAGCTTTTGTCTAAAGGTTTTCAATAGCATCATGGAGAAGTTTTCATGAGCAAGGATAGAGAATAAATATGGAAGGTTTGAGTAGTTACTGGTTGTATTTACTGCTGCGAACTTTAGATTACGAAGTAACTCAGTTGGATCTGTTTCAACTATTGGGATTTCCAATGCAATTAAAAATATAGTTTAACCCTTGAGGACAAACATATTATCTAAATATTGCTCTATTACGGCCAAAAATATAGATACATTTTAATATTGTAGAGACACATTTATCAGAAGCCTCATACTTTCATTCCTCTTGACTTAAAAACTGGGAGTTTTCTAAAAGAAACACGCCGATAAACACTTCAGAAAAATTATTTCATCAAGATAATGCACATGGTGATCCATCTTGTGACTTCATGTACCTTAGTATCAGCTATGTTTACCTAAATTATCCTTGTTTATAATCGGTATGCTGCTTCAACTCTTAATTCCTTCATAGGAAGTATACACAAATGTAGATAAAGATAAATAAAATAATATTAATTTATTGGAATAATTGTTTTTTTACATACGCCGTGTGTAGGACTGGAGTTGGTTAGGTAGAGTCAGACTGAAAAATTCAATACCATAGCCGTGATTTGAACCACCGATTTCCCGATCTCTAGCCGGTTGCCCTGCCACTGAGCTATCATGCGAGTCAGTTGAGAAATTCAATGCTATGCCGGCATGTTGGCATGGTAGCTCAGTGGCAGATCAACCGGCTAGAGATCGGGAAATCAATAGTTCAAATCCCGGCTATGGCATTGAATTTTTCAGTCTGACTCTACCGAAGCAACTCCTACACATGGCTTGTGTGAAAAGCAATTATTCCAATACCAATTGAGCATAATATTTGGATATACTATGACTTCTGGCTCTTAAGTACTTGCAACATTGGGGTTGTCATCTCAAAGTAATTTGAGATCACCTTGTGGTTTACCGGGAAACATGCAGGTGAGTTGAGAAATTCAATGCTATGCTGGCATGTTGCCATGGTAGCTCAGTTGAATTTTTCAGTCTCACTCTACCTAACCAAGATTAATTTAATTTATGGAAGAAATGCTTACCAGATCGTAAGGAATTACAATTTAAAAGATAAGCTAGCTCAGAATAATTTGAGCGATAATAGATTACTGTGAAAAAGGGTTCCCAATCAATTAAATTCATTGCACTTATATAAAACAGTCCCCAGAACGCATTGTTCAACCGTTATTTATTTATGAATAACACTTTCATTTTCATTTCGTTTTATGTTCAGCCCTAGTAGACAAAACTATATTTATTAGCCAATTAGAATACACATTTGTGCATCTTAAGCTATAGGAAAGCTGTGACGAATATTATAGGATGCTTTACCATTAACATGATTTTGTCTAGCTGTTCGACAGAGAAAGGTTCCTTGAAAAAGATTATCCTTTAATCCATGTTATGCTAATTAGCACAAATTGTTTTATTATTTCTTCTTTAAAAATAGGGGGAAATTAACAGATAGACAAATCTTACAAGCACATCCCTATGTGAAACAATTGAAATTTGGTTATTTTTTGTAATCCCGGGAGTAGAACAAAAGAGATACGAAACATAAGTTGACTTCCTGCTTGAGAAATATTTAAGTAGTTTAAAATTGAAACCAATACAAGGAATACCTCGGAAACGGTTAACTCCACAAAAAAGCATTAAGTACATCATAAATTGTATTTTTAATTAAATACGTACTTTTTTGTAGTAAGTTTGTGTGCATCTCTTACGGCTTACTAGTTATACACCGAGAATGAAGAGGTCTTCAGAGGCTATTCCCAAAAAATACAACATATACTGAACATTTCGTTTGTTATATCGTAAGTATCTTAAACATATGATATTTTAATCAAATCGCTAGCGCCAGTTTTGAAAATGCAACAATTCGAAAAATGTTTTATGTAATTGGCAGATGGGAGAATTTTTTTGAAAATCTTCGTGCCGCCTCCTTAGCAAATAATAAACATGAACACCAAATTGGTATTTGCTCGAGTTTTCGTATTTAAGTTATACTGTCCATAAACACATACACGGACCACTGTCTAAAAATGCTATTTTTGGATTCAGCTGACCCCAAAACATGTATTTTTAGTGAAATATCGGTTTCACTATTTTGGATGAAATACAATACCTTCTCTATTTTTGGCAGTGCCAGTGCCTTCGCCTGCTTTTACTACTTGTGACACCGGAGGCGATGGCACTGGTGATACATGGAATAAAGATGGAGCACCGGTGGAATGCGATGGCGGGAGAAACCGGAGAAAACCCGCCCCTGCGCCGCTTTGCCCACCACGAATCTCACATTCGGTCGCTTAGGATCGAGCCCGAGCCTACTAGGTGAGAGGCGAGGCCAATACCTTCTCTAACTTATATGTTCATTGTACTCGTGTGCTATAGAAAGTAAAAATCTAATGTGTTACATACTTAATTTTCTCTGTCCACTATCCTTTATTATATTCTGTACATGTACTATGTACGAAGTGTATAGAGGAGGTGTTGTATTCCACCCAAAATTCGATACTGAGTTTCAGCAAAAATATATATTTAGAAAAAGTTCAGTGGTAGTAAATGGAAAATTTTGATTTTCTTCAAAATGGCTCTGTTTTGATTAAATTACCGAATATTAAAGATGTGTACATCGGAAATAAAATGTGTTTCTTCAATTTTTTGGGAAGAGCCTCTGAATTCTGTTTATTCTGGGTAATTTTGCTGAATTTTGAATAACTTATAAACCGAAAGAGATAGAAAAGAGCTTACTACTCAAAAAATGTAGAATTTTTAGAGCACATAATGTATGTGATATACATATTCCTAGTTGAGTTGACAATTTCCGAAATGTTCTGTGTTATTGGTTTCAGTTTTAAGCTGCTCAATTTTTTTTTCAAACAGTAGGTCATTCTTCTTTCGTTTGTGTTCTGTTTACTTCTGGCAACTAGAGAGAACGATATTTCAAATGTTTCACATAGCGACCTGCTTTAGTCCAGTATATTCTCTTATTTCCTTTCTGCTTACAAAGAATCAAATAATAAGACCAATTCTGCTAATCTTTATCTCGGTTATCATGACGTGTTAATCTATTGAAGGAAAAGTTTGTTTGCGAAACAGCTAAAGAAAGTCTTGTGAATGGAACACAACAGATATTTTAAAAATGTTTTGTACAAAGTATTTTACTTAGGCTTATCTCCTTATCTGCTTCATATTGGTTAGGATAAACATTTCGACACGTATTTCCATTCTTTGTTTCATGTAAGTTTTTAGATGGAGAAAAAAATTAGTACAACTAGTCTTACTACCTGCTTACTTGTAAGTAGATGCAAAATAAAGGAGCACCATAGGTAAAAGTGATAGTCAAAAGCTGGTTGCTATGTGACTGAAGTTCCTTTGTATGTATGGACAAGAGTTGACAAATTCCTGTATGAGAAAAGTACAAGTTTTTCAAAGCCGAATCTGAAATAAAAAACAAGGAATATCTTAAAAACGATCAAATCCACAAAAAATGTATATAATATAAACTGTGTGTTTTAATGTGCTCTACATTTTCTGTGTGGCAAGTTTATGTCCATCTCTTACGGTTTAGCAGTTATGCAAAATTCCGTAAAATTCATCCAGAACAAAGTAGTCTTCAGAGGCTATTCGTAGAAAATTCAAGATATATATTTTATTTGTACTACAAATATCTTTAATATGTGACATTTTAATCAAAATCGCTACAACCATTTTTAAGAAAATCAAAATTTTTGAAAAAAGTAAAGGGTATTTGGGAGTGGGGAATTTTCGTGTCGCATCCTTGGAAGATACCAATCTTAAATACCAAGTTTGGCTTTTAACGGTTTTTTCGTTTTTGAGCTACGCTGCCCATAGGCACACACACACACACACGGACATTTTTCTAAAATACTTTTTTTGGGATTCAGGGGGGTCTCAAAACATGTATTTCTGGTAAAAACTCAGTATCGGATTTTTGGGTGTATTACAATAACTTATCTATATACACATCGTACGTGTAGAGAAAATAAAAAGGGAATGTCAAAAGGATAAAGTTTTAAGAACTTTAGTGAAAATGCCCTGTATGTAAACTATATCGTGGCGAAGTTTCAGGCGAAGGAATCCTATGTATTCGTGTGTACAAGCGAAGTAGTCAAAATGTAGAACTGACTAAACATTTTCGCCTTGCTTGTTATTTCGAGTGAGCTGGATCAATGTTTGATGAGTGAGAACACTGGGACAGGATATTGCTTTCCCGGTAACCACCCCAGAGTGCAAATGATGCATTATGAACCACTGAGGCTGCGTTGAGGCAGCGCTACTAGCAGCCCAGCACACACACACACACTCACGCAGGTAGCGCTGATCAGAAAAGCTCTTGTTTTGTTCAACTTAAAATCAATAAATACTGTCGGTGAACCACAGACGCATTCGTTACTCTTATAGTATCGATCTCTGACTGCGTTCTTTATTACTTTCTCTACACGAACTATGTACATAGTGTATAGAGAAGGTATTGTAATGTACCTAAGAATTCAATACCGAGATTTCACTGGAAATACATGTTTTGAGACCACCTTAATCCAAAAAAAGCATTTTTAGAAAAATGTCCATGTGGGTGTCTGTCTATCTGTGTGTATCTGTGTGTCTGTGGGCAGCATAGCTCAAAAACGAAAAGTCCGTTAAAAACCAAACTTGGTATTTACGTTTGGTGTCTTTCAAAAATTCGACACGAAGATTATCAAGAAAATCCCCCCACCCCCAACTACCCTTTACATGGAGCTTTTTTTCGAAAACGTTGATTTTCTAAAAAATAGCTCTAACGATTTTGATTAAAATATCGCATATTAAAGATATTTAGGTGACAAATAAAATGTATATCTTGAATTTTCTGGGAAAAGCCTCTGAAGACTACTCTATTCTGGATGAATTTTACGGAATTTTGCAAAACTACTAAACCGTAAGAGATGGACAAAAACTTACCACACAAAAAATGAACACATTAAAACACACAATTTATGTGATGTACTTTTTTTTGTGGATTTGATCATTTTTTTCGATATTCCCTGTTTTTGGTTTCCGTTTTGAAAACTTACTTTTCTCATATAGGAATTTGTCAACTCCTGTCCATAGAAACAAAAGAACTTCAGTCACATAGCAACCAGAGTTTGACTATCACTTTAACCTATGATACTCCCTTATTTTGCTCTACTTACAAGGAAGCAAGTAAAAAGACTATTCTGCTAATTTTTTCTCAATTAGCATGAAGTAAATAGAAGAGTAAGCTTTTTAACAATAATTTAATGCAGGGATGTAGAGAAAGTCATGTGAATAGACTACAACAGATTGTTTTAATCGTTTCTCTCTAGTTTTCTGTACCTTCCTGGGCTGGTTGAATTATAGACACACGTTTGTGTTGATCATTTCTGTTTTAAATGTGTATTCTGTTTTAATTTTAGTATTTTTTCCCACACAAACCGTGTGTAGGACATGAGTTGGATAGGTGGAGTCAAACTGAAGAATTCAATGACATAATATTTGAATCACGGATCTCCCGGTCTCTAGTCGGTTGCTCTACCACTGAACTACCAGGTTCAAATTCCGGCACGGCATTAAATTTCTCAACTGACTCGCATAATCCCTGGTAAACCACAAGGTGATCTAAAATTATTTTGAGATTACATACCCTAATTAAATCTTGGGCCTCATAGTATAGCCAACTATTTTAGTCAATCAGTTTTATTTGAATGTTTTTTCCACACAAGCCGTATGTAGGACAGGAGTTGGACAGGAAGAGTTAGACTGTATTCTGTTGTTTGTATGTGTTTTGTAGAAATGTATGGAAAATAAAGTGGAAGATAATATAATTTCTTCTATGTGAAAAATAGTTGATTTGGGTACTACTTTTTTAACCCAGAAAATGCCAATTTATGTCACTCTATTTAGATAAACGAAAACTGAATGCTAGCATTGTAAAAATAATACAAAGTTCTCCGAATTGAAGGTCATCCCAAAATTCGCCGCTTCTACTGAGGCATGCAAAGTTTTCTAGCTTATTGTTTAAAAAACGTATTTGTTTGTTACACTTTATACTTCAGCATCCACCTCTAAAACTTTACAATGTGTGAAACATCAAAAAATTCAAACAAAAGTAACACAGCTATGCAATTAAGAAAGACAAGGATGAATAAGAATTAAATGATTCACATGACCTTGTCTACCGATTTTGCAAACAAACTATTCTTATAAAAGACTCTTTTATTTATATCATGCTAATCGAGATAACCATTGGCAGAAATTCTCTTAATACTTGCTTCCTTCTAGGCAAAAGAAAATAAGGCAGTCGCTAAGCTAAAGAGATATTACATTTTTTTAAAAGCTTTGCGCCTTGTGAACTATTGAAGTTCGGTTTGCTTTACACGGTCAGATGTAAAACAAAAGACAGATGAAACGAAAGGTGACTCCACGTTCGAGAAAAGTTACTTGTCTTAAAATTGAAACCAATAACAAAAATTAGTTCGAACACGCTGAACTCTGCATAAAAAAGCAAGAAGCAAGCAATGACATCAATGGTGTGCTTTAACAAGATCTTCATTTTTGTGAGTAACTTTTTGTGTATATTTTAGGGTTTACAGGTTATGCAAAATTAATCCAGAGCTGTCCAATTTTTAGAGACTATTCCCTAAAATTCAAGATATACACTTTATTTGTGATGTAAATATCTTGTTTTGAAGTCCCGTTAGTCATAAAAGCATTTTGGAAAAAAATCGTTTGTGAATGTGTGTGTGTGTGTGTGTGTGAGTAAGCAGCGTATCCCAAAAACGAAAATAACGTTAAATACCAAACTTGTTAGCTATTTAAATGTAGTGCGTTCCAGGGATGCGACATGACGTAGGTATACCGAAAAGTTTTAAAACATTTGCCTGTCGCTTCTGCTTAATGTATTCCCTTAAGTCCCTTTTACCTATAAAGAACCGTTCTGGTAAAGCTTATTCCGAATAGTATGCAGAAGAAAGAATAGTTGTTCATAAATATATATATATATATATATTTATATTTAATTTTCATAATTTTTTTAGATTAAACTATGAGCCGCTGATACCTACCTTTGCTTTAACAAATAAGTAAATTTGTTTACTTCAAGCAGTTCACATTTAAATTTGATATTTTGATAGTGTCTGAGATGAGTGCAAACATTGAAAAATATGTTTAAACTTTAAAAACCAAATTATCTCATCTTTAGGTAGTTGAATTAGAAGTTTACTGCTCCATCTTTATTTAGAAACGGTCATCATATTTATTAAGAACGGCACAGTGACAATGGGCGGCGCCTTGAGTGAGTGGTTAGACCTCTCGACTCCCATCTAGGCGGCTCGGGTTTGGTCCCAAGAGCCCGCGTGGACGACTCGGAGTCTGTGTGGTTTTTCTCCGGGTCCTCTGGTTTCCTCCGCCACTCATTCCACCAAATACTCCATCGTCACCATTATATTCATCAATTTCGTTTACATTTCATAGCATTCACTTCCTCATGTTCATTCGTAGCTACGGGCCAACCCCTCTAACAGGTTCTCCATTCTGCTCACCAACAAGCTTTTGACCCCTAGACATTGGCCTGTAAGTCCTAGAGGAGTGTCAGTCCTACAAACACAGGAAGGGTAAGTCGATCACGACAACGACGACGAGAGTGAAAGTGGCACTAATAAAACGGACAAAATTTCCTCTTTTTGCTGGAGTGTTTTCATAAACATTATGCTTGCAATCTCAAAGGTATGGTTAGAAAACTAAACCAACTGAATGAAAGGGGGCGTAACCTTAATTTAAAGGCCTTAGTGATGTAGATAATATTTAGTTTTATGCACTTTCTGTTTGATCTCAGCAATTGAACTTTGTATAATGTAATTAAGGTTATAAATACCAAAAAAAATCAAAGAATAAATATATAATTTTGTAGGTATGAAGTTTTTTTTTTTTACTACCCAGTTCCTTTAAGAAATAATACAATCACACGAAGAGTTAAACTCCTATTTCAGTTCTACTACAAGGTGTCTAACAGAGGTGTAAAACGCACTAAACTATAAAACAGAATCAAGATTTGGTCATGGCAATACATTTAGTTCCCCATTAATAAAAGTTTTCATTCTATAACAATGTATTAGAATATGCAACAATCTAGTTTCCTGAGTTATCATGGTTATCCGTTCATTGTTAGTCAACGCTGATTGGTTGTTTGAATATTTCCTTGTTCGGGTATTTTTTCCGCTCTGTTCTGTGGTGTAGTGGTTACCAAGCTAATTTCATATAGCCACCAAGCTCGCGGGTTCAAAGCCGGCGGAGGACGAAAAATCCTTAGCATGGACTCGTTCGGAAGGGAAGTAAAGCCGTTGGTCCCGTATCGTAGATTTACAGCACGTAAAAGTACCTCAAACGTGAGCGCTCATTCACGTCCAATATAGTATGGAACGTTGAAAACCACTGTATTTAAAGAGCGTCCATAAATGACAGTCCTTTCCATTTTCCATCTGTTTACTCTTTTGAAACATAAACAGTGAGTAAACGTTCCAAATATATATACTGAATATTATTTTAAAGTCGATCAGAGAGATTCAATGTCGAAACACCATGCCCGGCTGGGGGTTCATTTATATATATATTATATAATGCTAAAACAATACCTCTATTAAATAACTTATTATATTTAATACGTTTATTTTAAAAAAACAGAAGATATTATGAAAATCTAAGCACTCATTCAGTCACATAAAGAGTACTTATTTCTGTTACGCTTCTGGCGATCAAATGGGTTCTGTCCGATTTTTCTTTCTTCTTGAATGAAATTTGTTTTCTAAGCTAAGTAGGACGATAATTTTACTACCTCTATTTCTTTGAAAAATGGGCGATTCCAATTTTGAAAACACATGCCTCTATAAGAAAGCATATCGTGTCAAAATTAATTAAATTAATTATGAATGTTGTAAAATATAGAAATGTTGAAGTGTTAGGACAATGGTTAGACTCCATATATAGTTTAAATTCAATAGATAATTTCAATTCTTTAGAAGGAAACTGTTAATTCGGAATGTATGAACGATCACCACTCTTACAGGGTTGTCCGTAACGTACTGGCAGTAATTCTAATACTTTATTGTTGACCTGAATTTACTTTGTAACAAGGATATAAAAAGTATCAAAAACCGAGCACCTCCATTGTAGTCCTTCCTCTCTGAGTACCAGGAATAGGTAACCATCTGTCAGCAATGTCATAAAGGAAATCAAGGTTACTTCTGTTCTAAGGGTTAAAATATGGCTGGAAACGTCCATACATCACGTATCCAAGTAAAATGTTTGGTAATGCCCTATTAATAAAGCCAACATTTGAGTAAGTTAAATTTTCGTTCTGTTATTTGTTTTTATTTTTCATACTTAACAAGCTTTTAATTTTTTTATTTCTCATTTCATTTAACAAAGCTCAGAGAATGCAGGTGCCTCACATCTATGGGGTATAGGGTATACAACAGTTAAGGCTACCTCACGCACTACGACCTATGAGAGATCTGGTTTTATAATTCCTCAGAAGAAAGGGATCAAGTAAAGGAATCATAGGAGGTTACAGACGCAAGTAGATAGAACACAGAGACGCGCGGAAGTCCGTAAAAGTTCGTACATCGAAGACGTGTTCCAATAACGAAGCTGCCCAGAAACGAATAAAAGGGAAGTTATGTAAAGGAAGTCGTCGTGATTTAAAATCAACTGGTATACATACCTACGTCTATTCACCAGGAAACCCACGAAAAAAGTGACGGAAAATACAACCCAAAGCTCCTGAATGTGAGCTATCAAACACTTATGACTTATGACAATCTGTTCATGGACAAAAAAAGAAGTAACTTTAAATAAAATAAAAAAAAAAGAAATGATATCCCACTCGCATAACTTTCCTTAGCTGTTCCATATAACATTATTCTTACCAAAGATGATTCTTTTATCTACATCATTCTAATCAAAATAAACATTAACAGAATTGTTCTTATTGCTTGATTCAATGTGAGTAGAGGGGAAATAAAGGGATACATTTTGCAAAAGCGAAGTCAAATCTTTTAAAAGCTGGTCGCTATGTGAAACAATTGAGATTCGGTTCGCTTTGTATGCTTCGTTTGAGAAAAGACTGAAAGCAACGTCGAGGAATATCTCAAAAACTGTCAACTCTACCAGTAAAACGTATATGACTAAAGCATGTGTTTTAACGATATCTATATTTTTGTGTATTTCGTTTTTATCTATCTCTTACAGTTTAGTAATTACAAACTGCAAAATTCATCCAGAATAAAGAGGTCTTCAGAGGCTATTCCCGCCAAATTCAAAATTACATTTTATGTCTGATGTGAATATCTTTAGTAAACGGTATTTTAATCAAAATCATTAGAGCCATCTTTGAGAAGAAGTAAATTAAAACATTGTCTCATGTTAAGCGTAGTTTCGTGTGAGGGAATTTTTTGACAGTTTTCCTGTCGCATCCTATGACGAATCCAAACATAAATACCCAGTTTGATATTTAACAGTATTTCAGTTTTTGAGCCATGCTGTCCACAGACACACACATACGGACATAGAGATCTTTTTTTTAAAGATGTTTTTTTCGGACTCAGGGTACCTCAAAACATATATTCCCAGTGAAATCTCGACATCTAATTATTTTGGGTGGGATACAGAACCTTTTCTAGCTCTATGTACATTGTATGTATACATATGTAAAAAAGTAATACTAATAATAATAATAGTAATATAAGCATAATTTTGGGAGAGTTTTGCTAAACACTGAATTTTACTGAACTTAAATATATTTCATCTGAAATGACTGCACATCATACTGTACTGCAAATGTTTAAGGTTGCATGCCTGGCACAATTAGTTTAACCTAATGAAATTCTTATATTTCCCTCTGTGTTGTATTTTAATTAATATAGCATTATTGTGTTATTTTACTCCTATGTACTCTATATATTTTAATTTCAGTAGTTTATTTGTTTCAAATTTACGCATTTGTTCTTCTCAACGATGTCTTTGCTGCATAATATGTAGCATTTCGCTTTTATGTGGCCTTTTTATTATTTTCTTTCCCTCTCTTTCTGTTCAATCTTGCTAAGTTCGTTTACATGCCCAGCAGAAAAAGCTCTGATGTGGGAATTAGATGGACAGTTCCTGCCATTTGGTCCTTTTCCCCGGACAATGGCTGCTCTTCTCGTCTTCCGGAAATTGGATTTGTGCCTTCCTTCAGCACACTCACCTAGCTGCTGCCAGGGCCGTAATTTATACACTGTAGATATTGTATTCATGAAGAAACATCACCGGCTGCGCAAAAATCCTTCCGTCTTTACTGGTAAGGATATTAAAATATGTTGATTGGTCTTCTTGTTCCTAGACATCTACTACTTCAGCTCTCTTCAACTGAATTAATTACTAACAAATTCTAAAGTTATACAATTCATTTATGCAATCCTAGCATTAAACGACTTATTATGAAGCCACAAATCGTGCGATATTATCCTATTTCTCCAGTAACAGAAAATGAATGACCTCATTGCTATGGCAATTTCATCACCGTCACAACAAGTTTTCTCCATTATACCTGTAAGAAAACTTGAAATCGTCATTCTCGTAATTGCAGCAACAGTTAAACATAATAACCATCTCAGTAAACTTATTTTCACCAAAACCAACAACAATACACACATTAATCAAAGCCTACATCACTTTCCTTGATAAATATTAATAAAACAATTAATCATATTAGAAAATATCTCTGAGCAACTGCTTCCTACAGAAATTGTATGCAATATCTATTTCACTTTCAATAGATTCTTTTATGTAACTTGCAGCAACTAATGCTGACTTCCACCCTCGTAACCTCCTTACTTGTAATACTAGCACCAGTGTTTGTGAGAGTTGTTGCGGAACTGCGTCTAGAACAGTGCCCTGTGTAATTTAATGCATTTGGTAACTTTAAAAACTTAGCAATTTCCATAGCAATCTTTCCAAAAGTTGTAGTAATCCCATCAATTTTATTCAATTTTCCTCTATAAATGTTGAAACAAACGAAACAGAATTTGCTTATCCCGCCTGGGTACTGTGGTGGTAGCATGTCTGCCTCAAATCTCCCTTGGGGTGAATCTCCCTTAGGGTGAGTTACCCGGATAAGTTTTTTTTCGGGGTTTTCCCTTATCCTAAGAAGACAAATGAAGAATAACTTTAAGTCGCCCTCCGTGGTGTAAAGCTTACCATGCTATCTTCATATACACAAGGTCGCGGCTTCAAACCCGGCGGAGGACGATGGGTTTTTTTGGGTGTAAAAATCCTTAACATGGCTTCTTTCGGAAGGGAAGTAAAGCCGTTGGTCCCGTGTCCTAGATTTACGGCACGTAAAAGAACCTCAAGCCTGATAGAGAGGTCTCTGAGAAAAATTAAGCGATCTTTCACGCCCAATTTAGAATGGGACGCCGAGAACCACATTAGTTGAAGAGCGTCCACAAATAACACGCCATTTACATTTTCGAGTAACCTTAAGCTCCATGGACCCCGAGATCATTTGAGCATCATTTCATCAATTTCATTCATCGTCCATATGACCATACATTTGGTTAGAAAGATCAGGAGCCATAAATACACGTGGGGGAGCCACAGAGATTTTTCTCTTAAGATATGGGATGTGGTTAGAAATGAGAGAACCAAAGGGTTATTCAACTCACCTGGTATAACTAGCGCAACAGATCTGGACAGTGAAAATCTTAATGAGAGCTAGGAAGCGAGTCATCTATGTTGTTACCAGATTAAGTAGCTCAATGTTTTGTTCGCTGTGAGTGTGAGTAAACAAAGTAACGAAATCGCAAACTCCAAGTAAGCTGGACTCGGTAGCCGGTTTGGCGGTCGGGAGCACAATTCCAGAAGTTTTGCGCCCGCTATACATCGTAGTCTTGTAGTTTACAACTTTTAAATAAAACTATGCCGTCTGTCAGTACGTCTCATAACGTCAGCAGTTCTAACAACAAGGTCGTTCCACCGCTGCACTGAAGACAGCGTATGATGTAAACATCCTACGAGAAGAGCAGGCGTGCAAGGCGGGTGACACGTGGAGACCCTCGAAGTCAAGAATGCCCAGTCTTAGAGCATTCAGTTGGCTGACACTAAGGGCGGTATGCATAGTCGTTACCTCAAGGATTACTCAAGGTATACTTGAGCAAACGACTCTGCATAGCGCCCTAACTTTAGAAGTGCAGAAAGTGAGCGGATAGCGGTAGTACGAGGACCTTTAAAACATTCTGATGGGCCCTATTCGCATGCCTTTCTCTACCTATTCTGCAACAAACTTTTATTACAAAAAATAATTTATCTACTTCATGCTTATCAAAATATATGTTAGAGAAATGGTCTTATTACTTAGTTTCCTATTTGTAGCTGGGAAATAAAGGAATACCCGTGCTTAAAGCGACAGTCAATCTTTCAAAAGCTGGTTGCTATGTGATTGAAATTCAGTTTTCTTTGCATGACCAGTGGTAGAAAATAATAAACATATATGAAAAAATTCTGTTTGTAAAAAAATTTTAATTTTAAAAATTAAAACCAATAACAAGGAATATGTTTGAAATTGTGAAATCCACGAAAAAAGTTATATGATCTAAATATTTTATCGAGATCCGTATTTTTGTATACTAATTTTTATCTTCATAGGTTTACTAATTATGCGAAAGTCACGTAGAATAAAAAGGTCTTCAGAGGCTAGCGAGACAATTCAAGATACATATTGAAAATCGACATTTTGCACCCATGAAAGGTGGTGAACTAAAGTATCAAATGTGGTATTTAACAGACTTATCGCTTCAAGCTATGTTGTTCACAGACAAACACACACACACAAACACACACGTGCCCGTGGACGTTTTTCTAACTATGTTTCTTTTGGAATAAAAGGATCCCAAAATATGTATTTCCAGAGCTACCTCGGTATCGAAATTTTAGGTAGAATACAATACCTTCTTTACCTATCTATGAACTAGGCTGAGAATGTAATAGATTCTATTATTAAAGACATTATCACAACCTTAGTCTGCACGATGTATCTAAGATACCTATACTTAAATTTTGTTAATTAAAGAGATATATAAACAAGGACCGCAAAAGATTTTTTAAATGGGATGTTGTGTTTAAAGTGGAGAATATAATAATTTGGCCTCCAGATCAATTTTAAGAGTAGTTCAGTCTGCTATATTTAAATTATAAATGTCAGTGTTTAGTTGGCATAGTTCCGTTCACTATCTACGAAGAGGAATTAATCACTACGTTGACCTAAGGATTCAACTACTTTAAGAGTAACAAACAAAGCCAATTATTTCTTTCATAGTAAATATTTTTAAAGCTAAAGTCAAAAGAGAATAACTAGGAGGTCAGTTCTTAGTGTTAACTAAACCGTCTGAAGAGCTGATTATAATATTCTGATAAAGAAATTAGATGCCTGTTGTGTCAGAGGACTGCCAA